>VYZX01004700.1:0-34826 GCA_013401335.1 Brachypteracias leptosomus | reverse complement strand
AGGATGGTTAACAGATCCTCTGGTGTTAACTAACCAGGTAGCCTTTCCTAGATGTTTATCCCAGTGTTTAAAGGTCCCACCCCCTAATGCTTTTAATGTAGTTTTTAGCAGGCCATTATATCTTTCAATCTTCCCGGAGGCTTGTGCGTGGTAAGGAATGTGATAGACCCACTCCATGCCATGCTCCTTGGTTCAGACAGACCCACTACACACATTCAATTAATTTTTCCTAACATGAGCCTGTTTTTTCTGTAATAGTAATTGGTGAATGATCTCTCCCTGTCCTTATCTTGGCTTACAAGCCTCTTGTTATATTTTCTCTCCCCTGTTCAGTTGGAGAGAGGGAGTGAAAGAGCAGCTGTGGTAGGCACCTGGCATCCAGCCAAGGTCAATCCACTACAGTGTGTTTACATTTACCTATATATTTATTTCACAATAATGTTAGATGTTCTTATTCTTCATTTGTATAAATTCTCTCTATTTTATATAAGATACAGAAGAATAGACATTTTTAATTTGTGCAGAAGAAAATGCTTGAAAGGCCACTCAAAAACCTGAAAACCAGTATATATAATTAATTAGAAAGTCTTGTGAACATTTAATAAACACTGAAAGTTTAGAACATTCAGAGTCAGCTTTTTCCAGTTCTGAGATGCTAGGAAGGGACCAATTGTTGATGGCCCTCTGAATTGTATTCTTCATAAATCTCACACTAAGAGTAATTGTTTTCTGCAGGTTACCTATGTAAGTCACTTCCAAGTTATTATCATCAAGCTTTCTTCTGAAATAGAATTTTTTTTTAAAAGGGTAGAGAAGAAAATAGTTTACAAAAGGAAAGACTTGAGATTTTTAACAGTTCATCATTTAAAGACAATTTGGAAAAGGCACTGATCAAAAAAATCAGAAAATTAAACTTAGAAAAAGACTAATAGCTCATATGAAAAGCTTCTGACAAAGACTTGGGACAGATTGTTTGATTCTCGATGGATGCATACAGAGGAGACAACTTGTACTGTCTTACATAAATAGCCACAGGGGTAACTGATGCTTCTAGGAGGCTTGTGTCAGTGGTTTACCATGAAGTTGTAATAAATTGTGGAGAAAGAAGTATGGGGTGCAGCTTATTTCATTTTATTCATTACATAAAGTAGAGAGCCTGTCTGATAATTCCTTACAGAAAGTCTGTAGGAATAGGCAATGATATGCAAAATTATTCACAAACATTTTCTGATAGAGGCCTATGAGATCTCTCATTGGTCCTCAAAGGTAGGTAAGAGCAAGTAAAAAGCAAGTTGGGAAAGGGCTACATTGGGCAAGTACTATATAGATTTAGTTGCCTTCTTGAGCAGTCTGTTCTAGTACTGATCCTTCAGGAAGGATGGCAAGCTCCTCTCACTGACCAAACTTCCAGTGAGAGGGCAGAGAGAAATTTTATATCTCCTTTTGTCAGGTTAAATAGAATTGCTCCCTACATGCAGCCTTGTAAAATATATATTAAAAAATCTGCTATATTTGAAAATAACAGATATGTAAATGGTATTGTATGGGAGTACACAAGGAAGTATATCTCCAGCATATATGTATGCAAAGTCAGATCTAGTTATAATGCAGATAGCACATTGTGCAGCTGCAGAGCCATCTCTCTGTGAAATGATTGGGAACACCAGTATCATGCTGACTGACTAATGCAGGAGTAAAAGCTGCCTGGTTCTCTGGTAAAGCCAAGCAGTTCTTTGCTTCAATAATCCAAAGCAGCAAGGCAGTCCTGTTTGCACTATAGAAGCAGTTTTCACACTGGAAGGTTGAATTTTTTCTTGTTCGTTTCTTTTTTTAATAAAAAATGAGTAAGTGTAGGGTACATTACAAATAATGCCCCAAGATCTAGAAGAGGGAAATCAAACCTAAAACACCCAACAACACAAACCAAACAAACACCCTTCCCCTTCCAAAAAGGAAAAGAACAAACCAAACCAAAACAAAACAAAACAAAAAAACAAAAAAGAGGAAAAGCAAAAGAAGAAAGAGAACTGGAACATAATACCTGTGGTTCTAAAATCCTTCTACCCAAGAGAATCCTACAGCATTGTGCCAAAGGCAGTACTTTCTCTTCAGGCGAGGAAAGTAAGAATGAAAGCTGGCAGACATTATTCTGCTACAGAAGCACAGCAGTTTCTACCGTGTCTTTTACTGCAGGAAAAAACAGAGGCCATTTTAAAAATGAAGGTGAAGAATGAGTGAAGATAATGCACAGAAGTTTCCCAAGATTTGATTTGGCAAGGACCTTTCATGGGGAGGTACTTCTAATGTTGCTGAGAAGGTGTAAGAGGGAAAAGTAAGTAAAACAACAGCATGACCCCAAGTAAACCAAAGTTTTTGAAGGAGCTCGGTTTAAACACACACACTTCAAAGATCATGGTTCTCCCTAGCTACACTTTGGGGGTTGAAAATGATGCTGAATCAGAGTCAAGCAGTTCCAAGTTTCCAAAATAATTTCCTTCAAACTTCCTTGGAGATTTTATTTTTAATTGCTAGGTCCTGTTTGGTTGGGAAGATTTGACAAGCTGGTAACCCGGGTGCAACTGGATCTATGGAGGTACTGATTGTAGTAATTAGGGAATTAATTCTTGGAATGGTGTAGTGGCAAAACTTTGCTCCTAGTACAACAGAAATTTACAAAAATAAAGAGACAATGCAACTCCAGTGCAGTATGTTCTCAAGCACTACACAGGCAGTGGCTTTTAAAATGTCTGCCATTGAAAGTAATGGAGTTTATTTGCTTTCGAGCACTGTTGTGGAGGGCAGGAATCAATAATGCTCCTGACCAATAAATCAAGACTGTTTCTACTTTCTGGTATTCCTTTCAGTATTGCACATAATTTTATTACTCCATGTTTTTCTCACAGGCTTCAGTAATTGACTGGCAAAACTGCAGCATTTAGGAAAGTTTTTGCACTTCACATCAAGAGACAGAGACCCTAAGCTTGTTTCATTTATGACTCTTGAAAGCTTACAGTCAAGTCATGTCTCTTCAGCATGAAGCTCCAAGGAATTGCACAGATAAAGCTCGAAGAGCAGAGGAAACCTAAAAGAGAGATAGAAAAAGGAAGAGGGACTAGAAGGGGATACAGGCAACACAGAAGCAATAGACAGCATAAGCTTCAAAAAGGAAGACATGGAATCTCGTGGTACACAGAAAAAATCAAAAAATAAAACAAAAGGTAACATTTTGGTGCTCACCTAACCTTCAAAAGGCAGCCTACAGAGACACTGAAAAGAATGCTAACAGCTATGCCAACCTCTGAGATTTCATCTTGTGTGAAAAGTATAGATTGAGATGAATAATAAGATTGTCCTTTCAGGACCAAGACTCTGCCTGTCAATCAGTTAGAAAAATTAAACTGAAACAACAACAGCAAAAAACCAAACCAAAACCAAAACATCAATAGGGACATCTTAACAATCCCTTGTTTATAATCAATTCAGTTAAACATGTAATTACCTTTTTTCTTTAATGCGTCAGGTAGCTTCCTTTCTCTGACTGTTCCTGCTTTGCTGTCAGACATTCAGCATTTTCAGTACAAAGTGTCCCCAGGACACCTATCCTTTACCCAGAGTATACCCGGGATACCTGTCCTTTGGAACATTTAGCCTTTACAATGTATCTATCTTTCTGTTGTGGAAAATGAAACTTGCTCTTTTCTGCATGTTGCCGTAATGTGTTCTGATCAGTAGAATTTATATGTCATTTTCATTTTCAACAGTAGCAGGACACAGTAAGGTACGCAGCTGGTGCCAGGAAGCCAGTTTCCCGTTACTGTTCTCTGATGGGAGCTTATTAGTGACACTGTACATTCTTCAACCGAGCCACTGGATTACAGTGACCATGTAGAGCTCAATTCTTCTCCCAGTGTCATCAACAATAAAACACCCACAGACTATACTGAAACCTATGTAAAACAACTTGGCAGTATCAGGACCTTGCCTTTTTAGATTCCATTTTCCTGTTCCTGAATCACTCATATAATGCAAAAGAAAAATAAAATCCAAAACCTAGACAAGAAGGAACCTATGTGAAGGAAGTAGTGTAATGCTTTTTATGGGACAAGAATGTCTAAGTGAAGCTTCAGATGAGGTCATGGTCAAGGCTAGGACCATTAGGCTGTCATTAGATAGCGCTTCAAATGTGCTTGGAGCCAGACTATCCCTCTGACATCATGAGTTGCCCCATTAATAAATACACACTTTCAGAGCATTTTAAATCAAAATAGAAAAGAAATCGAGGGAAGAAAGAATGGAAGAAAGGCAAGAAACTGTAAAATGAACTGGAGTTAAAGGAACAACTTTTAAGGAACCTCATAAATGGCAGATAGGGTTGATTTCTTGTTATATATCCCTTAGATAGAACTAGGCTACAAAAATACCCTTGATTTTGCTCTTTACCTTGCCTTTTTATTATTACTTTGAAAGCCTTTCCAGTGCATTTTGTACCTCAGCAGTGTTTAAATGTTTCAAACAATGTGATTAGTTCCTAGTTTAAGTAGAAGTCCATTTCCTAGCATGTATGGACAGATGCTCATTCTGCTGTAAGAAGGCATGAGAACCAGTACTGGCAGAAAACAATTAAGGTTGTTATAAAAGGATGGTCAAGTCTGTACTTTCAAGCATGTGCATGTGCATCAGTTTACAGATTCTCTCAATATCAAATCTTGCTCTAAAACATGAAAATGTGTTTCTTAAGAAGTTACGAGAAACAAAAATAATAATTAAAAAGGCAATACAAGCAACTCACTTACAGAATGAAAAATCTAAAAGACAAGGGCCAAAGATTTCTTATGCTGGTCTGAAATGAATACATACATCAATGAAACTATTAAGGCCCGTTGAAACTACAGAGTAGGTCAAATAAAAGAACCTATATTGATAGCGCAGAAAAATTTATCTCCTAGACACAAACAAGATACTGATTATATGACATCTGTGGGGGGAATAAAAAAGCTTTGTACTTCTTCTACACTTTTATTCTCACTTCCTTGGGGTAGTCTTACCTGAAAATACTTCAGTGAAAGAGAAGTTAACATATTCCAAACCTATCATGCCAAATTCTTGTGAAAAGGCGACATGCCAATATATCAAACTTCTGAACAGAAATCATACTTCATAAACCATCAGTTCATGTAATTTCCAGAGAAGCAGAAGTTTATGCAAATCACTGATAGCATTCATAATGCTTTGTCTGGTAGGTAATTAGAAACTTCAGTCAGTGAGAGTGTGTGGACTAAAGCTTTGATTAGTTTTTAATACTGACATTAAGAAACAGAATCAGTGAAATAAGAACCATTAGTTGTCAACATATTGATCAATAGAGCTAAAAGTAAGAGTGATTTCAATGCTACAAATCTGATGTTAGAATCACTGGGGACTGGTAGATAGAAACATCAAGTAAGACAAAACATTGATTCAATTCAGGTTGAAAGATCTACTATCAGTTCATTAAAATAATGCTGTTCTGCTACAAGCAAAGAAAAATCACATGGAGTAGTCCTGCAGCCAAATAAGAATCTCACAATTTAAGCACCACTTAGGAGGGCATTGTCTGCCCTTTTGCAAGTTCTAAGTTGAAGAAAAGAGACATATAGACATGTCAGGGAACAGTTTCAGCGATTTGACACACATTAACCCCACAATATGCACAGAATGAGAACAACAGGTTTCCTACTGCATTACAAGAGTTCTGAGATTTCAGGAATGATTTGGGGACCTTAGAATCATAGAACTATTGTGGTCAGAAGACTTCTCAGGGAATCCCTAATGCAGCCACCTAATCCAAGCAGGGCCAACACTCAATGACTAAGCTTTGACCATATGGGTCAAAAAAACCTCCAAGGACATCCATTCAGTAAACTTTCTGGGCAATCTGCTCCAATGCTTAATTATCTTCAGTGACAAATTTTCCTTATATTTAATTGGAATGTTCCCTTTTGAAATTTATGATTGCTATCTCTCATTCTCTCCCCAGTCTCATTTGCATTTCAGTAAAGAGCCTGGTTCTATCTTCTTGATGACTTCCCTGTAAGTATGAAAGAACTAGTGTTAGGTTCACTCAAAGCCATCTCTTCTCCAGGTTTAATAAGCCTAAGTTTCTCGGCCTCTCCTCACAGGATAAATGTTACAGCCCCTGACCAGATGAACTTGCTTCCATTTATCAAAACAGTTACTGCCCTGGAGCTCCCAAAAGTGAGTGCAATATTTCACATGCTCCCGGATAAGAATAATCATGTCCTCCAATATACTGGTTGCAGTTTTCTGAAGAGGATTATTTCATTCCAGGTACAGAACTTTGCATTTGCCTTTGTTGAATTTCCTGAGATTCAAATCAGCTCATTCTTCCAGTCTATTTAAGTCCTTCTGGGTCACTCATTTGAACCCCCACCTTGGGACTGTCCCCCGACTTGATGAAAGTGCACCCTAGCTGCTCTTCTGGGTTAAAGATACAGAAGACAATAAAAGATATTGAATGGGCCCTGAATTGACCCCTGATGACCTCTGCTAACTGGCAAAACACAAACCATTAACCCCCATGATTTCTGACAACTCAGCCAGATTACCACCCATCTAGTAGTCCCCTTATCTAAGATCTAAATGCCCTAGCTTGGATACAGGAATGCTGCAGGAGACCATAAGGAAAGTCCTGCTATAACTGTGATAAACAACATTCACTGCTCTTCTCTCATCCACAGCCATTTCACCATAAAAGGTGGCCACATTCATCTGGCAAAATTCACCTTTGGTCAGCCTATATTTGCTAAACCCAAACACCATTTTCTTCTTCAAGTGCTCACAAATGTCTTTCAAAAGACAAAATCTTCCTCCACACACAAAATCTGGTAGTGAATAATTGTGACATACGCTTTTAAAATCTAGTTGGAATTAAGAATAGGAGATATGGAAATATAAAGATGATTTGAATGAATATAGACTGAATCTACGATACTCCTCTCAAAGTAAGGTACTTCTCAATGCAGCAGCTTTGTGTGTTTGTGTGATTCTCAAGGTAGTGAGAAATGAGAAGTAATTAAAAAAAGTTTTAAAAAAAATAATCCTATCCATCTTTTCTCCCTTTCCATTTTTTATTACTTTTTGTCTTTCTCAGTATTCTGTCTTTCTGAAGAGAAGAGAGAACAAGGACATGGATCTGTGAAACTGGGGACAAGAGAAATAAATCCAAAATAAAATCTTAAGCCTGAAGGCAGATTCAGAAGTGTTAGGGATGGAAAAACATACCTTTGCAAGCTAAATGTCTGTGTGCTTGAAAGCTGCCACAGGGACTGAAAGAAGCCCTTGTTGGCCTTCCATGAACAGGCACAGATAGAATTTCTTAACAAGACTTTGCAGAGCTATCTAGGCACTGGAAACTGGGCTGAGAATTTTGTCATTAAATTTAATTTGGTCGGAGCCAGGGTAAGCTTTTTACAAGTTGCTGAAAGGAGAGAGATTGAAATGTAAATATGAGAATTTTGTTGGTGGCAGATAGTGAGTCTCTATGAGTGCATGTATGTCGTGTATATGCAAACATGGCATGGAGCAAATACCTACAAAAGTGAAAGTCCTGTGTAGAACAGTAACAGACATATAATTTGAAAGCCACATATGTAATGCAAAATTTTTGAATTTACTAAGGTAAAGCTGGCAGAATTTGCCACTCTTTGTTAGTTTAAAACAAAAGTGCTTTAATCTAGGCTTGCCTGCACTAAAATTTGATTCTCTGCTGTCCTTTAAGTAACTGAGTAGTTCAAGTTGCACAAAAATCTTAATAGATTATACTTTTAAGTAATCCTCAGGCATACTTTTTTGATAACTTTTTATTGACAGGCCCTAGTCATGTGGCACAGGCAGCAATGGAGCTATCACAGCCTTTCCCATGAGAGTTAGGGAGATGTTGCCTCCATCAGATGGGGCTGTGGGGTCTTGGGGCTCCTTATACACTTTGTTTACATTTTTCCTTTACTTTACTTTTCTTTATTTTTCTGATTGACTTGAGAGGCAGTGATGAGCGACATCAGCCTACTCTGTACTCCTCTGTGCTGAAACAGTCTGTTTTTCAGTCTGACTTTAACATGCTCCATTGAATTTCAGTAAACAAGTCTGTTTATGAGCCTGGTAAACCTAGAGAACAGTTTAAAACAACGCTCAAAGAAATTTATTCCCAGTCAGCCTATCATATGTCAGGGAGTCCCATATATGACTCCCAAGTCTCCATTTAATTCTTATCTCTTGAGGCTATGTATCTCAGAAGTACTCTCCTCTGTACTGTGGACTATTTTGCAGAGAAAACAATAAAAAAAATAGAGCTTTATTGATGTCTTTTATTCTCCCAATGGTCCTTTCAGTTATGAATTGCTCTTTCCCTTCTTTTCTGTTGCCATGTAGATGATAGTTCAGTTTCTCCCTGTAACCTTTCCTGTGCTGCCTATATCTTATTCCCTCAGGGCTCTTACAGCTTTTTCTATTGCTTGCTGCTCTCCTGCATTGCTCTTCCATCCACAATATCCTCTGTTTGCAACAGGTTTGGCATTGCTCTACATATGCTCTTATACATGTGGGACTTCACATGATTGCTGGACTGAGCAACTCAAATATGCCTGGTAGATATGCTCCAAATCAAGTCTTTATAAAATATGATGTCCCATGTATGCTGTCTACAGGGAGAACGGAATGTCAGAATAGCAGCAGGAGTAATGGCAAAGAAAGGTTTCTCCATTTCAGTCACTTTTGAATACATGCTAAAAAGACATTAAGTTTATGTTTGGGGTATTTTCAATAATCACAGAAATATTATTGACAACTCCACTGCAGCTCCCTTGAATTCATGACTTCTCTTTCTAGAATTAATATTACATAAGAAAATACAAAGGCTAATCAAATAAGCCAATAGACCTTTAGATATTTTCACTCCTCTATACTCGATCTTTCTGAAAATTAATTTTCAGTAATTTCTTATTTTCAGTAACTGATTTTCATCTAGAAAGTCCTTCAGATAAGACATAACACTGTTACAAATGTGCAATGAGTAAAGTCAGAAAGAGTTTCCAAATATCCCTTTGTCACTTTGAAAGAACACTTCTTAGTGTTGAGGGGAACATATCATTAGCTATACCTGGATTCAAAATATGTGGTATTTTTAAACTTGTGTTCAAAGAAAGAGATGGATAGAAGCAGCCCCTTAAATTTATCTTAATCTTTACTTTATTTAATATTTTCTTAATTGTCAGAACAGTCCAACTTTAGTAATAATAACTTATTATGGGTAGACATAAAAACATTATTAATTCATATATGGAAGTCACATCTTGTGTCTTGTTCTTTTCTTGTACGACATAAAACTAAATATGTCAAGATAAATAAAAATTTGCTGAAATAAGAAAACTAAAGTGAATAAGTTGATTCAGTATTTTAGTTGGTATTTCAACTGGACTGAGTTGTAATTTCAAAATTTATTAATATAGTACGTCTGGAAAAATAAATACAGCTTGTTACTCTTTTAAAAGATAATTTCCATACCTTAATTCCAAAATACCATTACTTTATGTTCGACTTTATTCTTTGCTGATATACAAAGTAGCAAGAATAGACCTATAGTTTTGAAATGTTGTCTATGGAGGTAATTAAAGAAAGTGAGAAAGCAAGCATGCAAGAAAGCAGGCAAGAACAGATATAAATTAAGCGCAATAGTTGCATTATATTTCCATAGAAGTAAGTGGTGTGTCTGTAGGAATATAGATTGGAAACAATGCTGGTTTCATTACTTTGCAAATTGTAGGTCTACCATGTAGGCTGGATACTTGCCCTTACTAATGAAAGCCAAGAGGAAAAAAATAATTTAGCATGTGAAGTAGAGTTAATCATATGAGTGTTACTAAACTGTATTGATGACACAGACGAGATGGGCTAGCTGAACTGCAGGAAGGCTTTTATCTTTATTATGAAAAGGCAACAAGCACCCTGGCTAGCTGTATACATGTCTAAGTGGAAGGAATGTTTGACTCATCTGTCAAATGGTAAATGTATTTTCTGAAATCAGTAAATACTGATTTACATCATGAGACCAAAGTATAACATCATTCCATCAGAGGTAGCAATGTCTCTAGGTCCAGAAAATTAAACCTATTTTCTTACCAAGATTCCCTAATGCATGGTATCAGGAATAACCAAGGCAGTAACTAAGTAAACCGGAAACATCTTTTAGTGAATAGACAGAAAGGAGGTTTCTGAAGAATTTTCAAATACTGTATTTTGCAGTTGGAACACAAAAAGAACTAAAATATACTAGTCAGGAAAATCCTTATAAATTTAAATAATTATTTGAGCTGCATAAATTTGTGAATCCAGGAAAGTTCTTGTCTTGATAAAACACTAAGAGAAGGCCAAGATCCTTAACCTACCCTCTGGATTCACATTGTGTGAATTAGAGTATTAACAAAGAATACATTTTGTTGGAGGCACTGTCAATTTATTAAAATCCTGATCAAAATGCAGTTATTGTGTGGAATAGACCTGACTTTTCAAAGACTAGACCCTATCAAGGGCAAGGAAAGTGAGTTGCAGCTACCAGTTGCCATTGAAAATGCTTGCTGCAGTGAAAGAACTCAAATACCAAGTGTATACCAAACTAAATATATCACAGGCAAGCCAGAATCAAATCCAATTATAAAGAATGGTTTTGTTAATAATACTTCAGAGGTTGTCACCTTATATATCCAAATGAGGCAACCGTGGGTGATTCAAAAGCAGTGAAACCAAAAGTGATGCTCAGTCATTGAGGATCAAAGCTGCAGCCTTCTCACTGCAGGGGTCTCAGCCATGGTCTCACCCTGTGGAAGGCAGAGATCCCTACCCTTGACAGAACGGATGTGGGAACCCAGGCAGAACTCCCACAGAAACATGCAGCTGTCCAGGTCACGGGCTGCAGGGACTGCTTGAGCCTTGTGCTAGCAACAAGTAGCAACCATGAGAACTGCTGTATCTACTGTGAACAGGTGCATGACCTGCTCAGCCTGGTGGCAGAGCTGCGTGAAGAGGTTGAGGAGGAATAGGGAGGTAGAACAGGAGATAGACTGGTGGAGCCAGGCTCCGCCCTGCTTGAAACAGAAATGGGAGTATGCATCAGAGAGCACCCAGGTTCAGGTGGTCTCTGTATCCTGCCTCTGTCAGGCCAAAGGTAGAAGCCTAAATGAAGAGAGTGAGTGGAGGCAAGTTTATGGTAGGGGCAGCAGGAAAAACCCCCTCTTGCCCACCTCAGCCCTCTCAGGTGCCTCTAAGCAACAGGTATGAGGCTCTGATTGAGGAAGAACAGCCAAATGATAATGGGGACATTGGGCAAGCTACACCAGAGTTGTTTACACAGTCAGACAGGCCTCCTGTCAATATCACCACCACGCAGAAAAGGAAGAAAAAAATAAGTTATAGTTGTAGGTGAGACTGTTCTGAGGGGAACAGAGGGTCCAATATGCTGCATAGACCCTCCTCACAAGGAGGTCTGCTGTCTCCCTGGAGCCCGGGTTAAAGATGTCACTAGGAAAATTCCTAGCTTAGTGAGATCCTCAGACTACTACCCACTACTGATCTTCCATGTGGTTGGAGAGGAAGCAGCAGTAGGTAGTCTAAGAGCGATCAAAAAAGTGTTCAGGGCCTTGGGATGTTTAGTGAGGGAATCTGGGGCACATGTTATTTTTTCTTCTCTCCTTCCAGTTGTAAGCAGCGACATTGGAAGGATCAGAAAGATACAATCTGTGAATGCATGGCTCCATGGTTGGTGTTACCACAACAATTTTGGGTTTTTTGATAATGGAATGTCAGATTGTGGTGCTGATTGACAGGGTTTTAAACTAGATGTGAAGCAGGAGGGGGATAATAATATCAAGATTATCTCTGATATGTGACAGGATGACACATCAGGGTTGGAGGGATGAGGTGACAGTAAGGGCCTTCAACCTGTTGCCCTGAGGCATGCTGTGGATGCTACAGCACAGGCAAAGTCTAACAGAGACAGTGGATATGCCAGAGGGACGGGATGCCATCCAGAGGGACCTGGACAAGCTGGAGAGATGGGACCAGCTGAATTTCATGAGGTTCAACAGGGCTGAGTGCAGGGTCCTGCACCTGGGCTGCAACAACCAGCAGTATCAACATAGGCTGGGAGAAGACACGCTAGAGAGCAGCAGCCCTGTGGAAAAAGACTTGGGTTAGTGGTGGATGAAAAGTTGGACATGAGGCAGCAATGCTCAATTGCAGCCCAGAAGGCCAATCGCCTCCTGGGCTGCATCCAAAGAGGTGTGGGCAGCAGACTGAGAGAGGTGATTCTGTCCCTCTCCTCTGCCCTGGTGAGACCTCACCTGGAGCACTGTGTCCAGCTTTGGAGCCCCCAACACAAGAAGGATGTGGACCTGTTGGAACGTGTCCAGAGGAGAGCTACAAAGCTGATCAGAGGGCTGGAACACCTCTCCTATGAAGACAGACTGAGAGAATTGGTCCTGTTCAGCCTGCAGAAGAAAAGGCTGCTGGGGGAATGTTAGTGTGAACTTCCAGTACCTGAAAGGGGCCTATAAGAAGGAGAGAAAGAACTATTCATGAGGGTTTGTAGAGACAGGACGAGGGGTAATGGTTTTAAGCTAGTTCATTGCACTCCTGTTGAAAAGCAAGTTCTAGCCTAGGCCTGGTAAAGAAAACAGGCTACATATCATAGAGTCGTTTGAGTTGAAAGGCACCTTTAGCAATCATCTAGTCCAACCTGCCCTGTAGTGAGCAGAGACAATGGACATGTTCAGCTAGATCAGGTTTCTCAGAGCCCCATCCAACCTGACCTTAAATGTTTCTAGGGATGGGACATCTACCACCTCTCTGGACAACCTCTTCCAATGTTTCATCACCTTCACTGTAAAAAAATTCATCCTTATATCTAGTCTAAATCTACCCTCTTTTAGTTTAAAAGCATCATCCCTTATCCTAAAACTACAGGCCCTACAAAAGTTTATCCCCATATCTATATTCACAATATAAAAGATAGTATTGAAGAATTAGAGGTATTCAGAAATTATTTTGTTACAGAGTTTTATATGCTACTAAAATATATGTATGGTATAATATGTTATTTTACTGAAGAGAAGCTAAAAAAACCCAGAGATAACATCTCATTTTTATCACACTTTTGTTGAGAGAAATCAAATCCTTCAGTTCAACAGTGCTTGTAGATCTAACGAATAAGTCTTGAATCACCTGTAAATCCAGGTAATAATAACCTAGCAATATCAATATCCATGGAATAAAATTTTATCCTTAAATCAAGACCCAGAAAATCTAAATTAGAGGAGGACATATTCTGAAATGAAAAGAATTACAACAGTGCAGAATTTTTCCTCACAAAGACATATAATATTGCTCTTAGTTGAATAAGATGATGGACATTGAAGCTGATAAAGTATCTCAGTGGAACGCTTATTTATGGTCCTCTGATAACCTTCTGTGGCTAAATCCTGGAGTTTTTTCAGTCTCTTTGAAGTGTCTTTAGCAGGTATCAGTTTTTGTACATCCAGACCTCAGTGAATAGTGATTCCACATAACAGAATCTATTTTCCTTCCTCCAGATCACCATTTAGGATTTTTCCCCCCTTACAAAGGGTCTGGTATCTAATTTCATAAAGGATGCAATATGTGTGCATTTGAGTAAATGTTGCAGTAGACAAGCTGTATACACCTTGGTTGCTGAGTTTGCACAATTCAGGAAGGTTTAAATCAGGAGGCAACAGAGCAGGAAGAATATGTGTTTACAATAATGAGAAACGAATGGAAATAATGAATGCACATTTCTATTACTATTCTATTCTGATATATCAAAATATTGAAGAATATTGAGAAACTCTGATGCAACATAATAAATTTCCCATTTTATGAAGTTATTTAAATAAGTTTACCAAATATAAGTATATTAGCATGTTAGAGGTTAATATCTTTATAGTGGAAAGAGAAAATGGTGCTATGATACTTTACAGAAAATAAAAATATTTTCCAAACTGTAAATGGTGTAAAAATGCAAATCCATATCTTTGTACTTATTTGAAGTACAGAAATTCCAGCATATTGATAAAATATCATGGTATAAAACAATGACTTTTCATGTGACTGTAAAAGGAGGAGTTAATAACTGTTTAATCAAAAGATGTTATGAGAGGTTCAGAAATCTCTCAGGATAATAGAGACTGATTAAAAGAAAGATGATCTCTGATCCTGCAAACTCAGGGCATGGCAAGGCTGAACTGGAGAACGTTAAAACGTGATGGCTTGTTCAACTTTGTTTAGAAAGATATATATAAAGCCTACAGATTTCAGGTTTACATAATTTAAGGACAAAGTAAAATTTATTTAATTTTTTAATTTTTTGCTTGAAGTGTTTTCTAGAAGAGAGAAGGAAATTAAACAAGAGTCTCCACAGATTTTTATTCTACAGAGATGTTTATACCATTATGTTCAATTGTGCTTTCACTGTAGCAGCATAACTGGGGCTAGAAGATTTGAGTTCTTTGCTAGATAGATCAGCATCCCATGTTCTGAATCGAAGCTATGGTATTTATAAAGTAAGAGCACTAAACTCTAGAGGTTGAGACAACATTGCAACCCTGCAATGATACCTATAGGGAAGAAGAGCAGTCCATCAGAGCACTCCATGAAAGTTGCTCTGCATAGTAGTGATGGCATATTGGTCTGCCCTTCATAAGCAAAACTTCTTGTTATCCCTATGTCTGACAGATGAAACAAGTGTTTTACCATGCTTTTATTAGTAGTTGAGCCATGCAGACCTGATATTTTAGATAGCATGAGATACTTGGCTAAAAAGTAGCTCTTGTGCTTGCAAGTAGTTTTTCTTCCTTTTAGACTTACTAGAGTTGATTAAATGAGTCTTTGCAAAGTAGCTAAAATTCCTTTTTTTGTCCTCAGTTCATGGATCAGCAAAGTTCAGATCTGTAGTAGATTCAGGGCAGCTTCCTGAATGTGGTTCTTCCTAAAAAATCAAGACCAAGCAAGTTCCTTGTCTGCAATACTAGGTGGCTCTGATCATGTTAGCTATCCACAGAGGAACAGGCTCCCTCTGGGTCACTGCCAAATGCACACATTCAGAAATGCCCAAAGAAGCTTGATTCTGCCAACAAGGAAGAGGAAATGAGAGGAATCTCCTTCCTCCTCCTCTCTCTCACTCTGTTTCCGACATTGCTTCTCATTCTTACAGTGGTTGGGAGAGCAGAGCCTGGAGGAGTAGATCAGTGGAGTCTATGAGGCCATGGGTGCTTTAATTCATGACCAGAACAGGTTCTAAAAAATGTGTATAATGCAGTAGCTCTGGCAGCCACTAATGCACTCACATGCTTCCAGACATTTTGAGTGCATGTGAAATGAGCACTAGACTGTTTCTAATTGACCTAACAAGTAAACACAAAAGTCCAGCTAGCATGTATTGACTTTCACTCTTTATGGCTGGTATGAGCTGGTTATAACACACAACATTCTATCTCTGTGTCCTGTGAAGCTAAGACACAAGTAGTAATTTTTGTGGGTTTTTTTTCTCACTTGAAGTGACTGCAAGAATGTGCCAGACGAGTGCTTTAAGCATTAATTTGAAGATGTGTCATCATTCAGGATGTGAACAGTTACAAAGCCTTATGGAAGAGTGCTGCAAAACTGTTCAAGCAGACCAGTATGGTGCTACATCATTTGTGTCACCTTTTGGAAGTTCTTGTAAAGAGTTATAGTCATACCAAGAGTCACACCTGAGTTTTGTTACAAAGCCACCTCATTGAAGTGATATAAACAAAAGTCATGACACAAAAATTAACCAGTTTGGATGAGTTGACATCTAGCACCCAAGCTTGTCCCATTTGCCCTATTTATTTTTCATTTTACCTTTTATTTAGCCAAGTAGGTGTATACAGAAAATATATTTGTTGTAGTTAATTATTTGTTAAGTCTAATTCTACTACTACCACTGATTTTCTGTCCAGAGCAATTACTTATTTTATCCATGCCTGATGCAGGCTGTGGTTCCCAGGAGCTGTACAGAAGTTTAAGAATCTCTGGACTTGTTAGTCAAAAAAGGTTTCAAATTCCACGTGGAATTTGGAATTAATTTGATTGTACCAGAGTAAATCTGCATGGTCCCACTGACTACACTAGCTGGAGAGTTGACATGTCACCATAGGACACGAAAAGATTCAGTGTTGAATTTTTGGCTTAAACTTGAATTTAGGATTGATATTTAAACTCAGAAGATAATCACCTAGAGTTACAGTGAACCAAAAAGTTGAGTGGATATTTTTGGGTCAGATCCAAAGCATTTTGTGATACTAGCTTCCTGAAAATCTTGAAGACTAAAACAGATCAGAAGGAAACTTTAGATAATTTTCTGGTTGGGGAAATTGATTTGCAGAATTTTAATGTATCCTATATTTAACTCATCCTTTTGAAAAGTTTCCTCATAGAAATTAGTATTTGTACCTAGTCCTTAACTCATTTAAATGTAGACAGAAGAATTGGAATACTTTTGTGCTCGCCAAACTGGACAGCTGAGCATTCGTATAAAGGTGTGCTGCTGTTCATCTGTGTAAATTCTGCAGTCATCTTTGTCAAAACAGGATTGGGGCCGACTCAGATTCATGCAAAAGCCATTTAGGTTTAAAGGAAGCTCCCTGGTATTATGACACATAAAGCACCCTTATCCTTTAGGAACATCAGTTAATGCTGGAAACAATGTTCTTTCCACAACTGGCATAATCAGGATCTTGTCCTAATAGTACCCTATCCAAACGATTCCGAGAACTGTTTCTTTTCATTCATTTCATTGTACCATGTCCAGACATGTGTGTTGACTACTTATTAGGGGTACAGAAAACAAAGCAATAACTACACTGTGGTGGATTAACCTTGTCTGGATGCAAAACCCCCCACCCAGCTGCTCTCTTACTCCACTTCTCAACAGAAAATAAGATGGGAAAGCTCATGGGCTGAGATATAGACAAGCAGCTCACTCACTAGTTACCACTACAGGCTCTACTTAGGGAAAACTGATTTGTTTTAGTTTATTGCCAAAGAAAAATAGAGTAGGATAGTAAAAGACAAAATTAAAACACACCCCTCCTTTCATTCCTTTTTTCCATGTTCAGCCTCTTTCCTTCACTCCCAAACCTCCTCACCCTGAGAGATGCAAAGGGATGGAGAACAGGATTTGCAGTCAGTTCATAACTTTTAGTATCCGCTCCTCCTTTTTCCTCACACTCTTCCCCTGTTCTACTGTGGGGTCCCTCCCACAGGATACAGTCCTTTATCAGCTTCTCCAACATGGGCCTTTCCCACAGGCTGCAGTTCTTCAAGAACTACTCCAGTGTGCATCTTTTCCACAGGAGGCAATCCTTCAGAAACAGACTGCTTCAGTGTGGGTCCCCCATGGGCCACCAATCCTTTCAGAAAACCTGTTCCTGTGTGGCTGCTTCTTTGTGGGCCACAGCTCCTGCCAAGAGCCTGCTCTGACATTGGGTCTCCACAGGCTGCAGCTTCCTTCAAGGTGCATCCACCCACTCTACTATGGAGTCCTCCACAGCCTGTACTGCTGCTCTGACATGGCCCTCCATGGGCTGCAGAGGGACAGCCTGCCTCATTAGGGTCATCACTACAGAATGCAGGGGAATCTCTGCTTTGGCACCTGGAGCACCTCCTCCCATTCCTTCCACACAACTTGGTGACTGCAGGGTTTTCTCTCATATTTATCTTACTCCTCTCTCTCTCACAGCTGCTGTGCAACATTTTTTACCCTTTCTTAAATCAGAATCGTAGAATCATAGAATTGTCAGGGTTGGAAGGGACCTTAAAGATCATCTAGTTCCAACCCCCCTGCCATGGGCAGGGACACCTCCCACTAGATCAGGTTACTCAGAGCCCCATCCAACCTGGTCTTAAAAATTTCCAGGGATGGGAATATGTTATCACAGAGGCTGATGGGCTAATATTATCAGCATTGCTGATGGACTGAGTTTTGAGCAGCAGCAGGTCCATTTTGGAGCCAGCTGGAAGCTTCTCTGTCTCAGATGGGGGCAACTCCTGGTGTCTTCTGACAAAAAACCACTCCGCCAGCCCACCTGCTACCAAAACCCTGCCATGTAAACCCAATACACACATATATATGAGAGAGAAAGGGGAAAAAACACCCCACTTGTAATGCTAATTCAGCATATAAATCATTTTGTAAATGTGATTTCAAGTATAGGCTGATGCTATTCCACTAATGAGTTTAATTCAGTTCTATTTTTTGTACAATCTTAACACTATAAAATGATTTCTTTCCTGTCAGTCTTGCTCTCATAACTTATTATTGCACTTGTATTTGCTACTTTATGAATTGTTCCCATGGCTGTGAAAGTAAGATATTTCATTCACTTTGACTCCATTTTTTTCCATTAAACTTGAATCACTTTTATTGTTGAAGAACTGCAAAATTAAACTGCATTATGAAAATGAAATAACATCCTCTGTATGTTATTGGTTCATATCTGTTTCATTTTTAGTCACTGCTGAGTAACAATTGCATAATATCATTTTCCATTACAAGCAGTCTTTATTAACCTTTGAGAACTATTTTCATCCATTGAGATTCCAAATGTTTGATAGCAACGCTTCCTTTGGTTTTAGTTTATTTTATTTGTAGAAGAGCTGAGTTAGCAATAATGGTCAAATGCAGTAAACAGAGACATTTTCTGTATTATTTCCACCTTTCTGCTTTCAGCTTTAATGTGTTGTTTTATCACAAAGATGAAATGTTGTGTGACAACCTGGTAGTGTAAGTTTCATTAGATATCTGATCCTTTTCATGCCAGTATCAGTTGAAACGCTATTCTTCACGTTAGTGTAAAAGGAGAAAGGCACCTATGCATACATCTTTGAGTCAAACTGAACATCAAATGCCCTCAAGACAGAAATTTTACATATCTGCTTTTGCACAAATGGTTTAATTGGAATTTCCATTAATTTAATGATGCTTTATAACTATAAACATGATATTTAGGCTACAACAAAGTTAAGAAAAAGTGTGCAGAGAGGTAGCTCATTTTAGTATTATTAAGTATTAGAACTTATTTTATGGATTGTGTCCCTTTTCTTAGAGATTAGGCATTATGAATCTTGGTGGAGTCTGATGAATGACTTAGAAAATGTTTGCCATTCCCCTTTTTATTTTCAGGTGCTTTAGAACATTTAAGACACTGTATTTCTTAACTTCCACAGCAGAATCAGAGCTTCTTGATAAGCGGGTCAGTACACTTACCATTTAATGAAAATCAAGTTGCATTCTGATTTTAGTCCATAAGCCTCAGGAATCACTTATGTATATGTGAGGAGAACATTAGTATACTTTGATTACCTGAGGGATTTTTATTGGGGATAAACATAAGTGATGCAGCAAGAAAAACACAGAGGAAAGAGTGTGGGTAATTATCATTCTTTACTTTCTTTGACAAACTGAATAAGCCAACATTAATGGCTCCCCATGAAAAAGGATCTCATGGGCAGTAGGTTGTATAGGGAACACGATCTTTTTCAGCTATAGCAAGCAAACAAACAAAGGGCAGCTATAGGGCCTTTATCTGCTTATCTGGGATAGGTAATTGCCTTGGTGAGATGACAACTTAATGAAAAAGAACTAGTATCTCATGAAGATAACTTGAAAGAACATATTCTTAAATGACTCATTCTTCTCAAGGTATTTCATAAGCAAGAGGAAAGGGAAATATCTCATCCTCTTTCCCAGACTCTTTCTAGTCTGGGAAAAAGCTAGTTTACAAATTAACCTTCCAGTTAAATTAAATAGGATGAAATACACACATAGCAAAGCCTAATAACATTTCTGTGGCAGCTCATTTATGCATTTGAAACATATATTGGTCCTATTTCTTTGTTACCAATGAAAGGTGGCTTGTGCTGCTCCATTACTATAAAAAGAGTCCTGTCTAAAAAGAAAGACTATTTTTTCTCTCAGAAAGAAATTTCTTTGCCCTTCTTGAAAATTCACTGTTGCATATACATATTTCTAATTATACTAGAGAGAGTATATAATCCTAAATTTATCCATTTTGTGAAAGTAAGATATTTTATCCAGACTTCTTATGATGTAGTTAAAAATGTTCAGACCCATACATGGATTTTTAAAAGTTAATTTGATTTCAAATGAATTAATGTAGGAGGGAAGAGGAAAGAGTGACATTTCTATTCTGTTTTTAAGACCTAAACTTTATCTTCTTGGTTCTTTTTTTTTTTTTCCTTTTTACTAATGGTTATAATATCTGTAATCTGATGAACCCTGTCTAGATAAAATGATAGAACTTTTCTCATATATATAACTTTATAGGTTGGAGGTTTAGTAAAGCAGAGCAAGTGAGGAGGAAAAGGGAAAAAAAAGAAGGAAAAGAATGTGTTACAAGAGACTGTGTAACTGAAAAGTTAATGATGGAATTATAGCTTCTAAAAAATCTACTTGACACCTTGCAGGAGAGCACATTGTATCCACAAAATGAAAAGAAGAAAATGGAAACAAAAGCTTAATGCAGTGTGACTGAAGATATGATTAATTAGTGAACTAAATGGCATAGTAACTTTCAGTCTCAGCTGTATATTGATAAATTAGTCATTTTTACAGTTCTGTTACCACCATTACCTGAGTCCTTCATCTAACAATCCCACTTTCACTTAATCTAATTCCTGAATTCATTGCAATGATTTTCCAATCATTGTGACCATATCTTATTTTAAGAAGTATTAATTGAAAAAGTGATGGGTGGGATTTGAGGAGGAAAGGGAGATTTTTTTTTAAATTTTGTTTGAGGTAAGAAGAGAAATAAAACTGGATGGTTTAAGCATTTTTAGGCATTTTGAGACTTCTGAAATTTAAATCTAAATTATTTAAATTGTATATGGTTTTAAATTCACAGATAGGAGCTCAAAATAGGTGATTAAAAATTATTATAAATTTGCTAATAAGGCTAAATATAGAATTGTATTTCTAAATGAGTGAAAATGCAAGATGATCTTGTCTGTGTATTCTGTAACTACTTTTTTTAACAAGTTCTGGGCTGCTGCGTGCCACCTAGTACCAGTACATAAGAAAGCAGAACTAGTAGATGTGAATATATACCACTTACCTATTTCTTCTTTTTTTTTTTTTTTTACTTGACCCTAACACTCCTGGAAGCCTTCAAATGGTCAAATTAAGTTAGAAAACAACAGTACAAAGCAAAGCAATAATAAAGAATTATCTAATGATTTCAAATCTGTTATTTGAAAATTTTTTTTAAAAGTTTACATAGATAAAATATTGAACTACTCTTATGATGAAAGAAAGAACAACCTGTCACAGTTTAAACGGACATGATCCTGCAATTCACAATTAACACCCAGAAGAAAATATTTTGAACACTGATTGATTAATGAAGGTCATGGTAAGTGGTAGCAGTAGAAGGTATTTTCTAAAATCCACCCCTTCTGATATAATTTACCAGAGTAATGACTACTTAACTATAGTGAAATATTTTGAAAATTAGAATCTGTAATACTATTTTCATAATCACTGTTTTTGTTGTTGTGGTGGTTTAGCTATTTTCATTCCTAATAAAAATGAAATGACTAAAAATCAGTATTCCTATTAAACAAAGCATGTTGGGTGATTTTCATGCCGTCAAAAGTACAGCATAGTTTGAGTTATTTCTTTTTCCTGAATAGTAATCTATGCTGAAGTTCAATAGGAAGGTACCAGATATAAAGCTGCCCTTAGAGCTTCTTGAGAACATCTGCAGGCTCCACTGCACATGAACTGATTGATCACATCACAATTCATTTCAGCTCTTCTCATTGAACTCTGCACACCACACTGATGGGTGATATTTAATGGACAAGTGAGCTGCAGTAAACTATCTGGCCTTTCATTGTGAATATTTTCATTCATGCTAGTCCTCCTGAATTTAAAAGTAATCAACAACAAAAAAATACTGAGAAATCACAGAGCAAGCTGCAGTTAGTTTATCATTGTGGGCATGTCCTGAAATGAACTTTCTTATAGCAAAACTCATCTTTTCATGAAAAATTTCATCTGTCCTAATTCACTGAGTGGAAAGCTAAAAGTAATTATCTACTGATTATTACAGCAGTAGGTGGCACAGCTATAGCTACAAGAGTGTCAGTGTTTCCATTATAAACCCTGTTATTCTAGGTTCTAAAAATTTGCAGACTATTGAAACTTGGCACAAAAGTTAGATTTAAAGCAAACTCTCTGAAAGGAAATTTTGGTGTCCAGCCATTTGTGGATTACATAAATGAAGAAGAAATATAGTTTCCTGTTTGAACACATATTGTTCAGGCTTTTCAGTCTGAAAGGACTTCACTGAAAATAGCGACATCTACCTTATACTCAAGATTCCTCATAATATTTAAATATAATGACATGATTTTCTTTAAATTATATTCATCAGGATTATATAAACATCACACAGTAGTTCCAGTAACACTCTGAATGACATCATGGAGGATTAATAATATCTACAGTAATATTTGTCCCTGTTGATTGTTGCTGGTAATGACTCCAGTTCTGTACTGCATCCAGCCAACCCCCATTTGGAGAGGTAGAGGGTGGCTCTTTTGTGAAGAAAGGGTTTCTGAAGCTTCTGGCGTTAGATATCTTGAAGGAAATTGGACAAATATCTGCAGAGATGTGTCACGTGGCCAAGTCTGTCAAATGAAAGAGTTTCTTATCTGATTTATTTTGCCCTTAAGCTATGAAGATATTCTCCTAAACCTATGGAGACATTCTCAGTTTTTAAAAAACAAACAATCCGGCTCCATGGAAAGACTAAAATATGTAGTAAACTTTTTAAAAATCAAAAGTAACAGAAAAGTCAATTAAGTTAAACTTTTTACAGATTCATCTGGTTGATAAAGCTCTTTCTACCAGTCTTTCCTTATGCTTCTAATGAAATTTTTAGGAGAGAAGGGACAATAAGAAGAGACAAGAATGACACAGCAACTGCAAAAGGTGTAGGAATGGTACTAGCCAAGCATCAGATCTGCAACCAATCACATTGAAATTGCCATATTTTTTACTGAAGCATTTCCTCTTTGAAAGGGAATGTCTGGGTGAAAAACAACATGAAAAACAAAAGCTTGTTCAAATGAGCGAAAGCAAATAAACCAGAGACAAGCCATGTTAAGGCTGTGATTTCTTAGAGCTGTAATCCTCCATTATGACCCAAACTGTGACAAGACAATATTGCTATTTCTTGCATGCCAAGAAGCATAACTTTGCATTCCATTTTAAAAAAAATACTACAGGTACAAGCAGAGAGGTCTAAAGCATATAATCTACAATAAGTAAGAAATTTCCAAAGGTAAGAAAAGTAATCTATTTTTCATTATTATGAAATTCATAATGTTATTGTTTTTAAAACGTAAACATACTATCTAAACAGACTAAGTAATCAACAGTCTATCTAAATAGTCTATTGGAAATTAAAATAAAATGAAAACTCTGAAGAAATTAAATTTGGCAGCAGTGAGACAGAAAAATCCTGCAATTTTGATAGAAATTTCTGTTTCATAAAGTAAAGTATGAGTTTCTCTGTCAAAAATTATCTTTTTCCCCTGAATCCTTTTTTGAGATTTATGAGCCCTTTTCTTCTTTTCATCATCAGGTTGAACAATTTTGTTTGATGTGTTCTATACACAACGGGTATTATGGACTGATTTTCAAAGGAGGACCAAGGGGCTGTTGTGGTTTAAACCCATCTGGCAATCAAGCCCCACACAGCCGCTCACTTACACCTCTTTCAGTGAGATGGAGGAGAGAATCAGAAGAGTAAAAGTAAGAAAACTCATGGGTTGAGATAAAGACAATTTAATAGGTAAAGTAAAAGCCATGTGTGCAAGCAAAGCAAAACAAGGAATTCATTCACTCCTTCCCATCACCAGGCAGGTGTTCAACCACCTCCAGGAAAGCTGGGCTGCACCACATGTAACAATTACTTGGGAAGACAAATGCCATAACTGCAAACATCTACACTTCCTTCTTCCCCCAGCTTTATAGGCTAAGCAGAACATCATACGCTATGGAATATCCTTTGGATCAGTCGAGGTCAGCTGTCCCAGCTGTGTCCCCTGTCCCAGCTGTGTCCTCTCCCAGGTTCTTGTGCATCACTTTCAGCCTGCTCTCTGGTGGGGTGGTGTGAGAATCAGAAAATGTCTTGACTGTGTGTAAGCACTGCTCAACAGTAATTAAAACATCCCTGTACTGTGAACACTGTTTCCAGCCAGAATGCAAAACATAGCCCCATACTAGGTACTGTGAAGAAAATTAACTCTATCCCAGCCAAAACCAGCACAGAAGTTCATGCTTAGTAAGAATAAGTAAACATATATTCAGGAATTTGTGTCCTATAATCTGTTTTTGGTTTAGTTAGACTGGCACAGGATGAAAACAATTCGACAGATCAGCTAAAAATGTAAGAGTAATGCAACATTTCATTCTTGTATTTCCACCAACATTTTTTTCTGCTTCCATTCAATTTCAAGAGACATTTTTGGAACAATTCAGAGAAAAACTAGCAATCTGGCTAGTATTGTCTGTATTACTGTAGAGGAAACCAACGTTAGGATGTTATACTATATCTACTGTTGAATGGTAGCTGTGGTCACTAAGCTCCCTGCAGGCATAACAAGTACTCCACAAAACAGCTGTCTCGTGCACAAATTGAGCATACCACATTGCTTTGATTATTGAGTTTGGCAGAGGCAGCTGATGGAGGTTGCAATGCATTTTCAGTAAGCACTTATGAATACATGTTCAGAGAATTCAATTTAACTCCTTCACTTATATGTTTTTGATGAAGCCTGAGTGCTTATGCAATAGCAGGGATTTTATTATGGTAGGACTGCTTTACAGGGTGGCATTATATCATTCCATATGATCTCAATTAACTTGCTGTGAACATATTAGTGGGCAGTGACAGCTTGTAATGTAAATTTCATAACTGATTGCTGATGCTCTTCTTTTGACTCCTTCATGGACTGTGTGTGGTCAAATGAATTGAAAGTATTTGCTAATTCAGGAGCTTGCTGCAAAACCTCTGTAATATTGGAGCTCATCGAGAGGATACAGAGTTGATATGTACGATTTATCTACTGATTGATTGTGTGGTTCAAATGCACTCTTATACCTTCAAAACTTGAAGTTTTACTGGCCCAATGACAGTATAATAATCACTGCTTGTTTCCCAAACTGACAATTTTAGCTGTGCTTTTACTAATGTTATTGTTTGCCTATATTTGAAGACAAAAAACAGATATGGGCCCAGGTTCAGTTTTTGATATCTTCATCCTAAGATTACAAAGGAGTAAAAGAGTAGATATTGAAATTACTGTAGTGCAACACCTCATGGAAATATAGAGCAAAAAAGAACATTTTTCTCATAATATTGATATTTAACGTACATTTCTTTTGCATGTTCATAAGGTAAATAGAAGCTGTGCAGGTATTACTGAAAGAAAAAATCATATTGGATTACAAATTGACTGATCTATGAACTGGCAAATCCAAAAGAGTTAATCTTCCCTTAAGATTGAAGTAGGACACCTCAAATTTCCTCTCTCGAGATCAACAGACTGTCAGTTATTTCTCTGCTTTTGGAAAACATGGAGGGAAAAACACAAACCTACATTTGTCCAGGTATTGCTAATAAAATTTCACAGGAAAACATTTTATTGGACTTCATAAAATAATAGATGAAAATGCATGTAGAGCAATGATTACTGGAAAAAAAGTACTTCGAATATGAAACCACATTGCTACCTCTAAATTAGCTCTTCACTGTCTGAAAGTAGACGTGGATGTTGTGTCATTTAAAAATGTTCTGAAAGTAATCTTGAAGATATTATTAAGTCATCAAATAGATGAATAGTACAGAATCATCCTAGTGACCCTGGTCATAGAGATTATGTAGATAATGTTACCAGGTTGCTCCATGTTGTGGTTTAGAAGGTTTTGGATTTGCCATCAAGGAAAGATGTTATCTCTGATCTGCTTCTTCTCTTCTGTTCCATCTATGTTGGGGAAGTTATCCAAGCTTAGCTTTATGGCAGCTTTCACAATTAGAAAGTTTAACAGGTCTTTATCAATGTTTATATTTGACTGACTTCCTCCATGATGTTGCAAAACCAACATTTTGTGCTACGAAAGCATCATCAAAGTCTGATAAAAATGTTGACACTGAAAACTAAAGGGGTGGATATTCAATCCATATCAGTCAAAAAGTGAAGAAACAAAGATTGTTTATGAATTACTGCACAAAATATTTTGATATGTGTTTGGATAAACAAGACAATTTATCGAGAGAAGGAAAATATATTTGGATGAATATTTTGAGATAAATGCCTGAGCATAATCATCTGAGATGCAAGAAGATATGAACCTACTGAATTACACGATATGAACAGACAGTGAGGTGGGTGCCTGTTTTTATCTGTTCATGCACCAGGAGAGGAGAACATCCTATATTATTAAAAAGAAAAAAAAAAACAACAAATAATAAAAGGCTGATTTACTGAATATGAAATGAACTTTGAAAGTCATTGCCAAACAATCTTGAGGGCCAAATGTGGACAAAAAAACCTATCTGCTGTAAAATGTAGAAAACATAAACTTCTAATGAATAATCCATATTTGTTTAGTAAGGACTTTCATTTAGAATCCCTGGTGACATCTTCACTACAAAATTTGAGATAGGTGGACATTTGATCTGTTTGTTTGACAAGTTCTGTGTTAAATGCTTTTGTTTAGGTTTGCTTTTGTAGTTAAACACACTTTATATACAAAAGGATACTTTTTAAACTTCTGCTTATATTTTAATTTAATAACCTTATTCCACTTTAGCAAGCATTCTGTATCTATTTTCAGTCATAGGAGCTTGTCTCTAGAACTCCAAACCTGTGTCAGGGAATCTGTTCTTTGAAAACTGAACCAGCTATATGAGTACCAGAATGAGTAAAGCAGAGTATCCTGTAGTTTTGGATCTCAGCAATGAATGAAAACATCTGTCGATTTTTTTTTTTTTTTCTCCTGTGGTTGAGGTTTTTGTGTGGGTTTCCTCCCATGTGACTTATTGGATATTTAGAGAATATTTGGAGTAGTGCTAGACCTGTTTTTACAGGTGACACACACTTATGCCTTTTATACTATATGTTCTTTCTGCAGTTTCCCTGTAGTTTCTTTGAAACACTTAGGGACATATCAAAGTACAGCTGAAATCCCTGGTATTCAAGTCCCTAATAATTTTAGGGCTTGCTAATGCATTCCTCAATTAGAAGCTCAGTAGATAAAGTTACACAGTTGTTGCTGTCTTATCAAGGGGGTCTACAGAAAAAACAGTGCAGATTGTGTCTCAAGCATAACAGCTTTTAGTCTAAGTCTACTCATTCAGCATGTGTTGGCTGATAAAATACGTGCACCTGATACTGTGCATTTCTGATGGTCCTTTCAGAGACACACACTAATTTAAACCTAATAATGAACAGAAGCTATTACGATATATCTTTGGTCTACTTACTCCAGTACTATCAGTAATTTTCCTAATGTTGTGCATTGCTTTTTGGTGAGCATTTATGTTTTCACTAACAATTATACATGGAATGAAAAATTCTATAAAACTACTCATAATAATTATAATTACTCAGTTAATCTCTCCTTTTCTTTGTAAGTTGCCAGCTTACTTACTTTGATTGTCACAAATGCTGAGCATTGATTAAGCTCATGCAATAACATCTTGATCTCTGTGGATTGCTTGTGAAGTTCCTGCAGTAATTATTCTTTCTTGAAAGTTATATTTTCATAATTTGCTTCTTTTTTTTTTTTTTAAATGACACTCATCCAAGTCAGAGAATATTGTTTCTTCTCCAAGACAGAAAATTTTCTGAACTAATAAACAGGTTCAGGAAGGCTATCTTAATATCTTGACAGAATACTCAAACAAATCCATATTAACAACATTGTTTGTCACTCATCTTGTTGTTTGTTCTCTTTCCACAACAGTTATTATAAATGGGTCACACAAATGTTCACAAACAGCATAAAATAAAAAGTTTGGAAAAATACCATAAAATCAGATGAACAGATTTTCTCCAGAGAAATGTTTACAAATATTCTTTTCCTGTTATTCACCCATTTCTTGAAATAGGAAAACGCAGAATGAAAAAGGCAAAGTCCTGTCTCTTCTCATGTCAAAATGTCATTTTAAAACACATTTTAAAAATAGATTTTAAGTTTACTCACATAACCAGAGGGGATGTATTCTTTGACATTTTGAATTTCCACTGAAATCATGGGCTGTACAGCTACATATATTATCTGATCAAGAACATATATGGTAATCACAGCTGCATATTGATTCAGAGCATTGCAAAATGTATACAAAAATATATGTTTACCATTCACGTTATGTTATTCACAAAAGTAAGATAGTGGTATTCTGCTCCTTCACTGACCAACATTATGAACAAATAGAAAATTTTGTGTGAAATACAAGATCTAGCTAATGTAAAAATATAATGAATTTCAAAGAAGAAACATAACATAAAGAAAAAACGAGTTACTTATGTATCATGAGCACTAAAATTACCTATTTTTAGGAATGTCTGCAAATAAGCATTTATATATTTTTAAAAAACTTTTTATGAGTAGTTGTGCATGTTTTCTAAAGCCAGTTAATATCTTTTTTTAGTTTGATTCATGTTGTATTTGCTCTGTATGTAGATTTTCTCTGACTCATTTTCTCAGAACTGTGAAGACTATTTTTAAGACTGTAGGAGATAATTTTAATAAATACTTATCAATGTCCTCCATCAGTTATGATAGGTAGTGTGGAGCAGTATCTCCATGAGAACGGACATGTGAGCGATCCTGGCTCTGTGGCCCCAGGAAAGTCACCCAAGGATGACCACGTGCAGCACGTGCAGTGGCAGTGACACAGCAAGAAAAAGGAGGCAGAAGGCGGAACTAAGGGCGGCGCCTTGAGAGCAATGCCTGGCCAATCAGGAGATATTATTTAGCGCGTGGCAGAGTTTGTTGTACCAATCAGAGTTGTGCTTCCAGCGCATGGTCAGCGCTGGTGGGTATATAACGAGTGAGCTTCGTGCAAATAAACGGCAATGCTTGGATTACAGTAGTCCGTGTACGCGTTGTCCATTGATTACACAGCAAGGTAGCACCACGTTTGTTGATTACACAGCAAACACAAAGCATAATCAAAGGATTTTTAGGCCAAATCAAATATTCTTCTTAAATGTTTCAGATCTTTTCATTCATTAGAATCAGTCACAATAATACAGTGTAGCTTATAAAGACACACTTTATTTCCAGTGAATTTTCTGGTTTTTAAGGTAGCATAATGACTTTATCCAGGAGAAAAGAAAGCAATTTAGTTCTTATTGACTAACTGAAAAGCTTAAAAATGAAACAATAAAATAATTTTAAAATATTAGAAAATATCTGGAGCTATTGGACCAGACGACAGGGACACTAGCAATCAAAGCTTTTCCAAGCATAGACAAGAGTGGAATACTCTATATAGAACCGAAAGATATTGGAAGCAGATTTGAAAACAGACTTTTTCATGCCATATAGCTTTCAAAATAGCCTACATTTCAAAGCCGTTTTAATAGTATGCATGTACTTTTATCCCCATTTACACATGTTGTGGTTTAAACCTAGCTGGCAATCAAGCCCCACACAGCCGCTCACTCATACCTCTTTCAGTGAGATGGAGGAGAGAATCAGAAGAGTAAAAGTAAGAAAACTCATGGGTTGAGATAAAGACAATTTAATAGGTAAAGTAAAAGCCATGTGTGCAAGCAAAGCAAAACAAGGAATTCATTCACTCCTTCCCATCACCAGGCAGGTGTTCAACCACCTCCAGGAAAGCTGGGCTGCACCACATGTAACAATTACTTGGGAAGACAAATGCCATAACTGCAAACATCTACACTTCCTTCTTCCCCCAGCTTTATAGGCTAAGCAGAACATCATACGCTATGGAATATCCTTTGGATCAGTCGAGGTCAGCTGTCCCAGCTGTGTCCCCTGTCCCAGCTGTGTCCTCTCCCAGGTTCTTGTGCATCACTTTCAGCCTGCTCTCTGGTGGGGTGGTGTGAGAATCAGAAAATGTCTTGACTGTGTGTAAGCACTGCTCAACAGTAACTAAAACATCCCTGTACTGTGAACACTGTTTCCAGCCAGAATGCAAAACATAGCCCCATACTAGCTACTGTGCAGAAAATTAACTCTATCCTAGCGCAACAGAATTGACGCTCGGCCCTCATTTAACACCATTAACATTTCATACCTTAAATAGAAACTCCCACTCCATCATGTCTGCCTCTAGAGCCCAAAAGACTCCTCTTCCTATCTTTTCCTCAGATATTTCCTAATTTTCAGATGAAATAGAGTTTATGCTGCATGTGATATTATGCAGAAAAGGAGTAGGATCACCACCACCAAAATCCCCTTCCCACTAAATCATTCAAGAGGGTAAGGGAGGCATCAGTTTGCCACCTTTGTCAAGGGTTAGAGTCACCCTTCAGCGAACACACCTAAAAACCCTACATAACCAAAGGAGAGAAACAACAAGCAGGCACTGATAAAGTAGTTTTTGAACACAGCATCATTCCTATTTGTTCATGACACATCCAAAGACCTTTAATATGGATTAATACCCCAATCATAGAATCATAGAATTGTAAAGGTTTGAGGGACCTCAAAGATCATCTAATTCCAACCCCTCTGCCATGGGCAGGGATGCCTCCAACTAGATCAGGTTACTCAGAGCCCCATCCAGCCTGGCCTTCAAAATTTCCAGGGATGGGGCTTCCACCACCTCTCTGGGCAACCTGTGTCAGTGTCTCACCACCCTCATGGTGAAGAACTTCTTCCTAACATCTAATCTGAATCTACCCACCTCTAGTTTTGACCCATTCCCCCTAGTCCTACCGCTACCTGACACCCTAAAAAGTCCCTCACTAGCTTTCTTGTAGGCCCCCTTAAGATATTGGAAGGCCACAATAAGGTCCCCTCGGAGNTGTGTGTAAGCACTGCTCAACAGTAACTAAAACATCCCTGTACTGTGAACACTGTTTCCAGCCAGAATGCAAAACATAGCCCCATACTAGCTACTGTGCAGAAAATTAACTCTATCCTAGCGCAACAGAATTGACGCTCGGCCCTCATTTAACACCATTAACATTTCATACCTTAAATAGAAACTCCCACTCCATCATGTCTGCCTCTAGAGCCCAAAAGACTCCTCTTCCTATCTTTTCCTCAGATATTTCCTAATTTTCAGATGAAATAGAGTTTATGCTGCATGTGATATTATGCAGAAAAGGAGTAGGATCACCACCACCAAAATCCCCTTCCCACTAAATCATTCAAGAGGGTAAGGGAGGCATCAGTTTGCCACCTTTGTCAAGGGTTAGAGTCACCCTTCAGCGAACACACCTAAAAACCCTACATAACCAAAGGAGAGAAACAACAAGCAGGCACTGATAAAGTAGTTTTTGAACACAGCATCATTCCTATTTGTTCATGACACATCCAAAGACCTTTAATATGGATTAATACCCCAATCATAGAATCATAGAATTGTAAAGGTTTGAGGGACCTCAAAGATCATCTAATTCCAACCCCTCTGCCATGGGCAGGGATGCCTCCAACTAGATCAGGTTACTCAGAGCCCCATCCAGCCTGGCCTTCAAAATTTCCAGGGATGGGGCTTCCACCACCTCTCTGGGCAACCTGTGTCAGTGTCTCACCACCCTCATGGTGAAGAACTTCTTCCTAACATCTAATCTGAATCTACCCACCTCTAGTTTTGACCCATTCCCCCTAGTCCTACCGCTACCTGACACCCTAAAAAGTCCCTCACTAGCTTTCTTGTAGGCCCCCTTAAGATATTGGAAGGCCACAATAAGGTCCCCTCGGAGCCTTCTCTTCTCCAGGATGATCAGAAAGTCTGAATTATGATTTAAAGCCCAGAGCTGAAACAGTTTTGAGGGCTTCAATTCCAGTCCAAGGTCTTAACCTTTAGTCCGAAGGGGTAGTTCTGGCTGTACTTTCTCCACAGGAGAGACTGATCAGCATTGAAATGTATAAATTGTTAAACAACTCATGCCCTTACATACACCTAATTCTTTTTTAAAAGAAAAAGTAGTCATGAACATGGACCAGAATAGAGGCATACTTCAGCATACTTCACTGTCTACATGACCTGAAAATAAGGATCCAAATCCCTTTAGACACCTACTATTTGACTGGGGAGAATATCTTGTTCAGAAGTACAAATGAAATTTTGACCCTGGTGGTGTAGCACTGGCAAAAGAAAAGTAGCAGAGAGACAAGAACACTTTTTTGTGTGTGCATGTATTCCAAGAATGCTGAATACATATAACTTAACTATTATGCTTTGTAGTGAATTTTGTGAAACATGAGTGGTATAACATATATCAGAAAGAATTACACCCCAAATACATTCCACTTTGAGACGACAATGTACAACTTCCCATGGCTTAGTATGTTGAACAATAGTTTGATTTTTCCTCCTTTTTCTCTTAATGCAAGTAACAAGGAATATCCTTTCCCAAGTACTTCAAAGCTACGTTGGACACAGGTGGCCATAGATGAACAAAACACACTGAGTGAAAAAGGCGTTGACAAAATCAGAAATCAGTCAGATTGCTGATATTTTAAGGTGGGTAGACAAAATTCAGAATCTGAGTGTCTCCCACATGACCTTATCTGTAAAATTGTGAAGACAAATGTTTATACTAAATAAAAATTGCAGAACTCTCAAGGACACAGCAAACATATAACAGCTGCCTCCAGCTCACTCAGTAATCTACAAGTGTACAGATGCAACATATTTTCTGAAGCAAAAGGAAATAATTCCAATATCTAACTGAATTATCCTAACATTTTTGCCTATCAGGCAAGAAAGTTAACCTTTACAATGCTATGATACATCTACACTTAGGGTGTATTCATATGTTCAGTATTACTTTGCAAGAAAAAAGATCTAATAGTATTAATGAATAGCTGTTCCACTGGTTTGTACTATTACACTGATATATGAATACAACAAAACAGTCCACTTAATCATTCATCTATATGCTTTCAAATATCTGACTTATAACAGTTTGTCTGAACTAATGTCCTTAAAGTTCTAAATGCAAAGCCTTTTTAAATGCCAAAAAAACCTTCCTGTATTTTGAATTACTATTCTTCTCTTCCCTACTCTTAACTGTCATTTAGTGGGAGTTCATAAGATTAAAAACAGTACTGGTAAGATTTTTGTGAAACTATTTATTATTTGTTTTCTCTGCAGTGAATATCCTTGCAGAAACTAGAGAGTAACATCTTATTTTCTCTAGACACATATTTAAAATTGATGTTTGGGGCTTTCAAAGCCTACAATTTCTAGGACCTCCTTAATTTCTAGGACATTTTAAGTAGTAAGGCATTCATTTTCTAAAAAAAACCCAGGTTTCCAGTTTCTGTGTAGAAAGATATATTTGATGTTCTTTGAAAACTGTTGTAAGTTTTCAGAGTGCAGCACAGACTTCTACCAGAAGCAATGGTGCAAAGAGCATAGCACTTAACAGCTTCAAGAACTGGTAAAGGGAGATAGTGGCAGAAGTATGACTTTTCTAAAACTTTCCCACATTCATCATTCACATAAGTACTATGAGTCAGTGCAGAACATAAAAGTGGTGTGATACACCGTTTCTGTCCCACGTCCTCAGCTACCCAAATACAAAATTTCAATTAAACTCATGCTTTCATACTTCTTTGTTTCTCTGAGCAGTGTCTGAAATTCAGACCATTCTCTGTGGGACAGCAAATTCACCACCAGTAGTATTCTGATGCTTTGTTTTTGCTTCTGGGCATAGGCAACAAAATTATACCTGTCTAGAAGATGGTGTTTGCAGTAGTCTGAAGAAGGGTTTTGATCAGAGAAAACTGATAGAGCTGTATTCAGCACAGGAGGCTTCCAAGAAACTGGATTGGATATTATAATATTCATAATATTACTAAAATAACTTGTTTGGTTATTTAAGATTTGTTCCCTGTGCCCAGCAATATTTCACACCTTAGTAAGTCTTGAGTTTCAGCTCTTTAGACATATTTATGCCAGGGAGAGAACAGAGGTCTTGTCATGGGCACCCTTACAACTTCTCTATAAGGATAGGAAAATGCAAAGTATACCATACAAGAAACTAGAATTCAAAACTTGGAAGCAGATTGATATCCATTTTTCCCTAATTCATAGAAGAGCTACTTCATCTTGCTATTTTTTACTAAAAAGCCTAATATTCTGTCTTGTTTTATAGCCTGGGTTATTCTAACAATTAACAACAGATTTTTTTTCTTCTTCTTTTTATGATTCTTTTGAAACCAAGGTCAACATAACTAGCTTTTCACATGCTTAAATTTATATAATTGGTGCTGACATTAGTTTTATGATCAGAGAATGGAGCTGTGCTAGCTTTTATTCCCTTGGTGGATATAAATGTGCATGATAGACCTCTTAGCGGAAAGATAGCACAGGACAAAGAACTTGAAATAGAAATACACTTAAATATATCACAAGAAACAGGTAAATTCTTATATTAACAGGCAATTAAAATGAACAATTATTCTTGTAGTTGGTCTGTCTGAGCTG
>VYZX01004698.1:4016-22392 GCA_013401335.1 Brachypteracias leptosomus | reverse complement strand
AAAATAAATAATGGACACAAAGACTCAAAGTCCCAGAAAATTACATCATATTCTCTCACAGTATGAAATGAATATTTCACAAGGTGTTTATGAGTCCCTTCTTTCTAGCCTCCGTTCAGGATGACAGAGAAATCCAAAAGGGAACTCTCCATCCTATAAACGCACATTTCATATGCTCATCAGGAGATAACTTAATTAACAGTTTGCTCTGCTGATCCAAAGCCCACTGACATCAATGGGAAGACTCCCATTGTCATCACTGCCCTAAGGATCTTCTGGGTGGCTAGCACAACACGCAGCTGTGCTTTTTTCCTCCCATTGTAGGCCTTCCTGTGACAGGCTTATAATCACAGTTAAAAATTACTGTAGCAAACCCCTAGCCTTAAGCTATCATCAAATGGATTTTTAAATGACAAGAAATAAATGTTAATGTAGTTGTCACTCACTCATTCAATTCCAAAGCTTCATGTGCTGCAGAGATTCGGGCTTGGGGGTTTCTCTCTCTCCAGGCTTTTTGCATTACTATTCAATAAACAAAGCAGAACAGAAGCATATCAGTCATTACAGCGTTAACAAGGAGAATCTGTTGCATTATAACAACAGAATTTGTTGCTCTCAGCCTGACTTACTCCAGAGCATTTCAAAGAGCTTAGTGATCACTCAAAAGATATATAATCAACATGAGCTTTTGTCCCAAATACTCAGCTTTATTTTTTCATTCAATTAAACTTTTTTTCCATAGGAAAATCTGGCTGAGAGATCATGCCATCTGCACTGTCACATACAGAGGTGACAAGCAGCTTTTTCCATGTGGGGTAGTAGATTCCACAAGGCACAAATAATACAAGGATAGTTGGGATTCCTGTTCTAGTTCCTTACTATGCTGTTGCTTTAGGTGAATGGTAAATTGAAACAACATCCAGGCTAATCAAACCACCTCATAATTAGCTCATCGATTTCAGAAAACAGAATTCATGTTTATCATGTGTCAGAAAAGCACAGTATGTCCTCCTTTGTAATTATGACCTCAGAATGGAACACCCAACTGTCAGTATCTCTCCTTTCCTTAAACAAAGATTGATCTCTTCAGAGTCAAATTCTAACAATTGAAATCACTGTCATACCTTTTTAGCAGAACCAAAGTCAGCAGGTGGACTTAACAGTAAAAAGGCTTAACACAACTAAAGCTGCTTATATCAAAATCACTTGTAAATGTGTTGTTCGCACTTTTTATGGAGCTTCTACCTACATCAGGGAATGAAACACAGGACTCAAATAGGGCCTCGATAATGTCACTCAACATACTACACTGTAGCTGAAGGCAAATGCAGCTATACATGTTTGAAGCCACTGCAAGAAACAGGAGGAAAAACCAAGTTTTTACACATGCAAGTGGTAACTTGAATGATTTCAGCAAGAAAGTAGAACAAAATAGTGGCACAAGTTAGATAGTCTATGCCTATATACATACTTTATCAGATCTAGAATACTACAAATCCAGAAGCAACAGCTCTCCAGGCATGATCAAACTTTTTCCTTATCTACGCAACAGAACTGATATCTGACTGCATTTATCTTGCATCAGTTCAAAACAATGATTAACCTATTAGCAAAAAAGGTTGTTCATAAGGTCTCTTACTAGCATCTGCAGGTCGTAAATGATCCGTGTCACATGTAAAGAATGTCTGATGGTCTTGTGCCGAAAGATTCATATCGTAGTAAGTCAAAGGTTCTCTCCCTGTTACCCATGTGTACCTGCAAACACGCCAACAAAGAGATGTTATGGATGGGCCCAGCCTACTAAGTTCACCCAGCCAATCTTCTAACCAACGGTCACAGCACTGCACTGTACTGTGATGGAGTGACATTGGTTGAACCTAAGCTAATGAGGATGTTGGAAAATACACAGTGGAAACTGGTAGCACACATATTCAAACATAAGACTAGATGAGACCTGGATATAATTCATTAGGTTGTTTGCTATAACTGATTTGAACAGAATTACTGTATTAACAGTATCAGGTTGGTGAACTGCACTTGGGTTTTTGCATTTTTATAAGGTCACCAAAAATTTCTGAAATAGCCAAGTGCATGAGCATGAATTTAAATTCCTTTTCATTCAGAAACATTCTATACATGACAGAAAAACCTGACATGAGCACATGTTGGTTTTGTTTTTCCAGCTCTGCGTTAGATTAATGGAAAAGTACGGTTAAGGTCCTTAATCCAGCACTATGCCTGAAACTGTAACATCGTGGCACTTACCGATTATATTCAGCTCCTCTGAACAGATTTAAAGGATTTCGCCAGACTTTGCATTCTGTCATAAACAGAAACACACAGTAATGAATCTCTTCCAAATCACAGTGGTACTGGAGGTTTATCAGAAACATCAGTAACTTTCTAATGAGCCTTATCAAATTACTTTTATCTTTTATAGGTGCAAATCGAAAAAAAAAATCAAGAGCACAGAGATGCAGAAAACCAGACCGTTCTTCCCTTTTTAAATAATCATTTCATTCAAAATTACTGTCAACAAATGTAATCATTCCAGACAAATAACCACTAACATAGCTCCGAACACCAGATGAAAAGATAATAGTGATTAGTGCTGGGACTCACGTTTACCATAATGCGGAATTGAAGAGGGATCACACCGGGTTATTGCACTGAAAACCAGCAATTAACTCAGTCCCTACGGACTCACTATTTCTACAGAAAATACTTCACTGTTCAGTTAATCCTGTAAATCACTGAGAATCTCAGCTACAGTTGCCAGATTTAATTCCTCCTTAGTTTGTGATGAAAAAATCCATAGCAACATCTGTTGACCTTACTTAAGTTATAAGCATCCCAGGGTTGACAAAGGATACTAAAGCTGACTGGCAGAGAAAAGTTCATTGTATTGCCAAGATTTGGGAATACTAAAAGCGTTTTGTACCTTCCTCTTGGGGTGGGGGGGAACATTGCAAATTCTTTGCACTACAGGTAGGAAGAGATAAGAAAAGCCACACCAATAAAATTCAGAACAGAACTTAAAAAAAAGAAATAAAAATCACATTTCTATAGCTTTTGAAAAGGTAAGGTCTTGATTCTGGCTTTTCTTCCTTTGATTTAACACCAGATTTATTCTCTTCATTTCACCAAAGACAATTCACTCCAGTGAAGCTGTGACCAAAATCAAACCCACATTTGCACAGTATGTGCACGAAGACATGCTGAGAGGCAGCATATTGTTCCACCAGAGATGTGCTACTGGATGACCCCTCATGTGGTGCTCTGCAGAAACCCATCAGTAGCACTGGCCCTGCAGCATTTCACCAGCTGCTTTCAACCACCAAAAGTCAACCAGCACATTTTTCCCTATGAAATTTTGTGACATCATTCCTGAAGAAATCACAATAATTTTCTGGTGGAATACTGGGTCACTAGGATATCTAACCCTACTTTATACAACACTGTTAAGTATATGCCTGTCCCCTTTATGGCCATTCCATTGAAAAAGAGACAGAAATAGAGAACGGTGAGACAAGCCCTTCTCTTTTCTCATGGAATTAGCTTCCACTGCTGAATATGAGGCTAAAGTGGCAGAGAGAAAGCATTTTACATAAGTTTTTTTGCATTAATATAACGACACCTGCAGCTGCACAAAAACTAGTCAAGTGGCTAAGAGGTGGATCCTCAGCTTGCTGCCTACATCACCTAACATGTGCATGAAACAGAGACATGGGAAAGGGAACATGTTTGGGAAAAGTGATCATACATACGCATACTTCAACTAACCACTTCAGCAGGTAGCTAATATTAGAAAGCTCCACTGGACTGCTCAGCAGAAGTGCTCGATTGACATTCAGCTGTTCTGCTGTGCAGCCAGAGGGTACGGCTGTTTGACAAGCTTCAATCTGACAGTTTTTAAATAATATGACTTTCAAACCATTGTAAATATGAAATCAACATCAGCCTTCTCAGTTCCAGAGGTACAATTCAATGGCTTGGCTTACTCTAATGAAACAAGATTAGGCAACAACTATTTGATGACAGTGACGCTACTCTTTTTGCTCATCTTACTTTAAGTGGTTATCCTTATGCTAAGTATGCAGTGCTTCAGCACCACAGCATGGAAAGGTGGAACTGGGGAACAAAAAGCAGAGGTGAACAAGGGATTTTATTACCACCTCTTCTCCTGACGGTAGCTTGGCATCTGTGTGGGTGGTTAAACATGATGTGCTCTTTGTTCCTTTTGTCTTGGTATCTGCTGATACTCTGGTCTCAGTACAACAACCACTCTTCTGACCTTTCTGAAGACGAAGATATCTACTGCAATATTCTATCACAGTCAAACATATATACAGGAAAACATGGTGAGCCAAGTGAAAAAACTATCTTCACCTTGTTGGGTAGTGAAAAAAATACCCCAATGTTGATGCATGGTAAGCTGAAAAGGTTGCCTTTTCTGTTACATTACGAACTAGTAATATAACTATTTTCTATAAGCAATTAGGATTTATTGAAGATTAATATTTCAGATCTTTGTTCAATGATCATGTTTTGAGCACCATTACCTTTCTGAAGGCACAAATAGCTATATGTGCAGGCACACTATCCAGAAACACTGCAAGTGGCCCAACTCATAGACTCAAGTGCCAACACACTGAAAGCAGATAGACTCCTTGACTATTCTTTTACATCAGAGAAGTCAAGATGCTTGGGTGAACCCCATTAGTCAAAATACTGTGCCTTCTGTTTTAAAATGACAGGAGTTATTTCAGAGCTGCTGAAGTGTGACTGAGCATGCTGATAAGTCCACACAGGTGCTCCCAAGCCATCCTATGCTTTCTGCCAGTCCACCCAAATCTACTATCCTGGACCTGGGGGGGCACTGTTTACAAGGGCATACAGCAATAGGACAAGGGGCAATGGCTTTAAACCAGAGAAGGGCAGATTTAGATTACACATTAGGAGAAAGCTCTTTACTATGAGGGTGGTGGAACACTGGAACAGGTTACCCAGAGAGGTGGTGGAGGCCCCATCCCTCCAGATATTCAAGGTCAGGCTTGACGTAGCTCTGAACAACCTGATCCAGTTGAAGATGTCCCTGCTCACTGCAGGGGGGTTGGATTAGATGACCTTGGAAGGTCCCTTCCAACCCAATGCATTCTATGATTCTATGACCATGCAGTGCTGCTGTTCACAGCCTCTCCTAAGGTGGGAATGACAGCAGCTGAATTTGCTGTGCTATATGGAGGCTTCCCTAAGAAGAAATACTCAGTAGAGAGCAAGGTGTTTGGGGCCACCTATTTTATTTAACTTGTGAGTTCAGAGCTAATTTTTGTTTGCTTGTTTTCATGAACACTGAAGAGCAGAGATAAAATTTGCCAGGGACAAACACTCGTACCTCAGCTGCTAAACAATAATGTTTTCTCCATAACTGAATTTTTTTTTTCATTCATTTTTCCTCACTTGTTGATATATTTTAAAAGCCTGCAGAGAACATAAATTTAATGAAACCATAATTGATTCTAGGGACACAACTGTAATAAAAGCTGAATTAATTTCCAATATTAAGATTATGGCCTGCATGTCAAGCTGGGGCTGAAACAGCTAAGCTTCATTTTATAGAGGGCCACAAGCTGAGATGCTCCTGCCCTGACTTTCTTTAACAGTGAGTACCTCCAACTCAAGCCAGAAGCAATAGCATTTCAGCATCTTCATCACTCATGGGCTAAGTTTTCAATTCATTCCCCCCAGCTTGCTGAGTCACCCAAGCAGCGAGACAAATTCCCCTGGGACTCCTTTTCAGTCTACAAAGACCAGTGCTTGGGGGGCTGATTAATTTTAGGCAGGATGACCTGTCTCTCAAATGAACCATCCCCAGGCAACCAGGCACCCAAATCGAAGTGCCTCAGCAGAATCCCAGATGCTGTGATGTGAACATAGTGACTTGCAGGCACAGTCCTTCTGTGGCAGAGCTGTAACAGGACTCAAGCTGCCTCAGTTCAAAACTGACATCCTCTCTTCTATCATGTAAGAGCTCATTTCTTGTAATTTAACATTGCCCTTTTTACCAGAGCAAGTCAATTTGTACTCATTATAACAATATATAAACACATACAAATTACAACTCATACATTTATACTGTTCACAAAATGCTCTCAAAATACCTCCTCAATCATATGTTCATTCAGAATAATCATATGCACTAGAAAAAAAGCCCCAGAGTGTCAAGGTCAGCTTTAAAGGCTTCAGTGGCTGAGTCGGACACTTTCAGCTTGATTTGCAGCACCCATTCCTTGCACCAAAACTCATCGGGGCTATGAATGCCTGGCAGCTCACCAAAATCGAGCCCCTAGTGCCTGAAATCAGGCCCCCTAAACTGGAGGTCTTTTTTTAAAACGTGACTGTGTTATGCGTCATGACTTGCTCAAAGTCACAAATCAAATTGGTAGCAGAGTCAGGAAGAGGACAAGCTATTAAAAGCCACTCTGCTTCCATTTACTAAAGTGAAACCCAAATGTTGTTTACGTACTACTTATATTATGTAAAAACTAAAGCAATGCAAAAGCACATGGGCATTTCCAACGTCTTTTTCTGATCCTTTTTTTTTTTTTTTTAAACAATGCTGGTTTCTGAAAAAAAAAAAAATTAAAATATTACCTGCCTTTAGAAATGATACTGCACAAAATACATGCACTTTAGCAAGGCTATCAGAACAAGGGGGGAGCAGATGCATTGGCAATGCAGCCTGAGCAATTAGCAATGTGTGAATTTGGGAAGATATAATTAGCCAGAGCAATTAATGAAGCAGCTCCGCCTTTTATTTGACAACAAGTTTAAAGGAAACCTTATCTGATCTTACAGCTCAGCATGAAACTTGAGACAGGGGGCCTACAAGAAAGCTGGTGAGGGACTTTTCATGAGGGTTTACAGTGATAGGATGAGGGGTAATGGCTTTAAACTGGAAAAGGGCTGGTTTAGATTAGAAATTAGGAAGAAGCTTTTCACTGTGAAGGTGATGAGTCACTGGAACACATTGCCCAGGGAAGCTGTGGATGCTCCATCTCTGGATGTGTTTAAGGCCAGGTTGGATGTGGCCTTGAGCAACCTGGTCTAGTGGGAGGTGTCCCTGCCATGGCAGGGGGGTTGGAACTAGAAGACCTTTAAGGTGCTTTCCAACTCAAACCGTATTTGTACTGTGGGCCTACATCAGGTGTCCCAAGGCACACCTTGCTTCTGCCACCACCGATGCCGAAAGGTTGGCTATTGTAAAAAACTCTCTAACACCACAACAGGCCTGGGCAAAAGCCAAGCATGGCACCCTCGGGTGAGGCAAACATGGGGTGTTTTGGGACAGGAGGGCTGGCTGCCCACAGGGGCTGTGCCAGGCAGCCGAGGAGCAGCTTCGTCCTGTACCCAGCTCCACGCTCGCCAGTGGTAACAGGCCGGCGTTCTGACCCTCCTCAGGCCTATAAACGAGATCTTCCCCCGCTCTGACCCAGAGCACGGGAACGCTACGGAAGCAAGATTTTGGGCTGGCAAGCGGAGAGCCGAGGGAAGAGGGCCGCCCGCCGCCCCTCACCTGAGACGCTCTGGCGGTTGGAGTCCGCGTCCCCGTTGGCGGCGCTGGCGGCGCTGGGCGCGCTGTTGTCCACCCCGCCCAGCAGGGGGCGCAAGTGGCTCACCGAGACTTGCTCGATGAAGGAGGTCCCGTACTTGCGGAAGTACCACCACTCGAAGATCTGCAACACACAACGAGAGCGCCACGCGTTAGCGCACGGCCCCGCCACGCCCACCGCCCGTTAGCGGCCACGCCCATCGCTCGTTAAGGGCCCACACACACACGCCCCTACCCGCCGACTTAGCCTGCGCCGCTGACCCTCAGCGCCCCGCTCCGGGGACCGTAAAAGGGAATCGGCGCGGGTAAGTAGGCTGCGGTCCCCGCCCACCGCGATCCGCGCCTCCCTCCGCACCCTGCGGGAGGCACCTGCCAGCGCCCGCCCGGCCCGAGGAGTGCCGAGGCTCGTTGGCCGCAGCGGCCGGAGTGCCTCCCTAGGTGGCAGCCGGCCGCCCTCCCTCTCTCCTTGTGGCGTATTGAGTTTAGGTTGAGCCAAGTTTGTGCCGAATCCGGCAAATCGCTTTAAAAACCTGCTCTACAGGAGGTGAAAAATATCAGTGTTGTACTAGTATTAACCTAAGTGTTGGAGAGATCTTCATTTACCAGATTTTGATAACATTGTCAGAAAAAAACCCTTGGGGTTTTGTTTTTGTCTTTTGTTGGGTTGGTTTGTTTGGTTTTGTGTTTGGGATTTTTTTTTTTGTGGCATTGTTTGTCGTTCTGTTGTTTTTGGTGCTTTTTTTAACACAACCTTATGTGGAATGACTTTTTAAAGGCATTTAAAATTGTGAGGAGCGTTCCTCTAAACTGACTTCTGGAAAAACCCAGGAGCTCAGCTGCATCTCGTCTGACACCAGTCACCTAAATGGGATGCTGCAGTCAGGAGTATATTCTCACCTCGTCTTTCCCCAGCTCCCCCTGCATTCAAGGGAAGGTGAGGAAAAGCAGGTTTGCTTCCTTTCCCTCTAATGCTTCCAAAGGAATTTACTGAGTTTAATTTGAAAAATGCTAAAAATACCAAACTCCAGGAAGCTGAATCCTATTTCTTCTAGAATTTTTTTTCCCCAACTGAACTGTGTTTTGTTTGGCTGACTTGGGCTTTTGGTTCAGCTAGCAAAATTAGAAAAAAGTACTATTTACAGAGCTCTACCTGGAAAATCATTCCACAGCTTAAAAGAACCCCCTTGGGGTAATTGGAATTATATGCATATATATTTGTGGTATTTTCACTAAGGAATAATATTCTTGGGTACAAATACATGTATTTCAGGAAACCACATAAACCTGGAAATGAAGACTCTTTCACATAAATTGGGAAAAGGTTTTGACTGTAAAAATTGTAAAGGCACACATGCTTATAAAAATGAGTAAAATGAGTGTATTTTGCAGCTGCACTTGAATCATCACCCAAACATCCATATACCAACTGAAACAAAAGCAAAACAAAGGAGTTCTGAAAAATTTAGCAGTAATTTGTAATATTGATCGCACAAGAAATGACGTTACTAAGTGTCTCCAAGTTTTATGCCAGTGCTGAAAGCTTTTACACAATCTCTACCAAAAAACCCTGGTTATTTATTAATTCTTACTACAACTAGGCCCAACCAGCAACAAATGAAAGGACTGTGCTCATATCTTTGATACCATCAGTGTGCTGTCGAGCAGGTTCTTGTGGGCCGGCCAGGAGCCAGCAGGGTCTGGAAGGCCTCGTAGGAGTCCACCTGCAGCAGAGAGGCTCAGACTGGGCTCCACACTCTCCCTCCCACAATATTTTTTTCATTAAGTTCTCTTAAGCTCTTTATATGATTGAACTGATTTTGGTCTCCATGGGATTGTCTGTAGACAAGACATACTTTTTTTTTCCCCTTTAAACCACTCCACGGGGAAAAACCAGAAGGTAAATGTTCTGGCATAGTAAGAAAATCCTTTCCAAAGGATACTCCAATGCGTTCTGCCCTGGGGCTTCCCTAAGTTCAGCTGTGTTGCTAAAGCATCTAAAGCACTCACATAGAGGAAGCTGACCCTAGCTGGACTGGAATTAAGTGGGAATGTAGCTGGTGGCCACTTGAGACAAGTTCATACAGAAGTGCATGGCAGTCCTGGAGATCACTTGGTCCCCAAAACAATCTAATGGCTCTTCTAGAAGTTATCAACAAGAAGAATGGAGCAGTCTGATGAGGAGAAGATAGAAGGGCTGTGTGAACACATACAGGTCACAAGCACTTGGGAAGATAAAGAGATGGTCACAGAGAAACCAGAACCTAAACACACCCTGATCTTGGTGAACTCTACATCCCAGGCAAATCACCCAAAACCCACACAGCCTGGATGGTTCCTCCTTTACACAGGCTCCACAGCGTGCTTGTGATTGTACTGGTTCCATCAGCACGTGCTTGTAGCTGTGCTCAGGTGGGAATCCCAGGACCCAGGGACAGAATGCTGAGGAGTATCACTGAACACTTGCTCTGCAGTGCTGATACTCTTCCCCTGGCACACACCACTGCCTCTGAATGCTGGAGATGGTGGACAGGGAGACAGCACAGGTGAGCCAGCTTTGGTTTTAGCTGCTTCTCATGTTCTTAGGCCTACAACACTTTCTAAAAGGTCTAGAATTTAAATCTTGTGATCTAAGAGAGCATCATAACCTAAGCAGGCAGCATGTGGACAACCATGAGAGAAAGGCTGTGCCACAAGTTTGTCACAGGTCTGCTGTGAGCATCTGTTTCTGTTTTATCTTTGGAAACTTTGAAGCTTGAACAAATGAAAGCACCCAAGTCACAGTCCTACCTGCCCAAGGCCTCAGAGGGAGTGGCTGTTAGGAATCAAAGATCACAATCTGGTAAGACTATCACTGCAACCTAAATCAGGGACTGAAGTACAGCTGCCAGACTGTCCAGTCAAAACTCTCGGCAGTTACAGACTGTATCTAACAAGCTTCATACTTTCTTTAAGAGAAAAAAAAAAAAAAAAAGGTTTTTCAAAATGTGCTGATAAGTTCCTGCTCATTATTTCAATCACAATCAGCTTTTAGATAAAAAGTCAGTAAAAGCCAGAGAGGGAGAGTGAGCAGCACAAGATGAGAATTGAGCCCACTTGCCCTGCACAAATGTGTATTAGCTGGGAAACTGTCACACTCCAGTTCAATGAAACCAAGGGTATATATAGAAAGAATGTATGTGTATGTGTAGATGTATATGTATATGTGTATGTATATGTATATGTATATATATATGTGGTCACTACTACAGTTCAGCTGAGTGACAGGAACTTGATAAAACATGTGACACAGTTGTAAGTCTGCATCCCTAGGCTTACAAATACATTAATTACTTTAAAAAATGGCATTAAAGCTCATAAATTGTTTAAAGCAGCTTTGAAAAATATTTGCAAAGTTGAGTGAATCCAGCGCCAGGAAACATCAGCCAGATCTCAATGCATACAGACTCTTAGAAATTAAAGCCATAAATCATCATCATCATAAGCCTTTGCTTGGAGTCATTTGTTCAGAATGTCTGAGAGGGTAATCTATAATCTGGCCCTGAAGTCAAAACAATAAATTCTCTTTGCAGAATTTTTGCACCTTTCCCAGAAAGTGTCAGCTGTTTTGCAACCTGATTTCTAGAACAAAATTTGATTTCTAACTGCACCAGCCAGTTTGAAAGCAATGTGAAGTCAACCAGCTTTTGACAGTTCAGCAAATGAGAGATCACCTGGCAGAATAATGGTTGACTATAAGGATTAATTACCCATTGAAAGAGATTTGGATCAGAGAGGAAATTAAGGAGAAAGATCATTTCTTCACCACTTCTGAAAGAAAAGGCCACCACATATTTGCCATGCACATAAAGTCGGATGGGAGCTCATCTTCAAAGACCTTCTCCCCTTCACAGCAGTAGGGAAATTCTCTGGGCTTTTTCTAGTTGATGCCTGTGCTTTCAAATCGGAACAGCATCGAACATCTCCAAACCCTCAAAGGATCTTTGAAACCATTATGTTGTCAAAGACCAAGCTAAAACCCTGTTCTAAACATTTCCAGCTTTGTGTGTTCAGAAATTCAAATCTAGAGTATTTTTTTTTCATCTGGTATGGGTGATGCTTAATGTAAGAGTATCTGATTTTTTAAAATCCTTATTGATGATTTCTAGAAATGGATGTCTGTGAAAAATCAACTTGTAGGTAACAAATATATTTGGGTTAAGGAAGAGCTGGTTAATCACCCCTAAGTCTTCTTAATGCATTTCAGATACTTGCTTTGGACTTTTGCTTTTGCTTCTTTGGGCAGGTATTTCTCTTCCCCTGTGCAATGAAAAAAATACGGTCATCCTCTTTCTTATCTCAGCTCTCATGTACAGACAATCCTGGACCATTTTATTTCTCTGTATGGCAACAAATGTATTCTGCATCACTTGGATATCTGATCTTTCTGCCTGTTTTTTCAGAGCAGATATTCTGTCCCAAATGCATCAGTTCACAAGGGATGGTTCTGATGGTTGTTCTCATTGAAACAAGTAGTGATGTCTATCAGCAACTGGAATTATGCTTTCCTGTTTATTGTGTCTGAGACAGGCATCCTCTCTTACAGCTAACGCCCTCTGTAGTCCTATCCTATGGCATGTGGTTTGAGTCATCAACAGAATCACTGAAGGATTTTGTTTGCTGGCAACTTCCACAGCTCAGAGGTGTCATTCAGCCTTGTAATGATGCTTCCAGATCTCAGAGGAGTAAGATTTGGAGTACTCTTCTAATACGAGGGCTGGTAACAACTGATCTAATGGATTTAAATGAAGCTTACTCTCTTGAGGAACAGGATAATGATAACAGAACTTGATTCCATGGTTAAGCCTGTTTGATAAATAAAACAGGACCAGAGCACAGCTTTGGCTGGCTCAGTCATCTGTGCTGTTTATTTGAGAGCACTCTGTCTGGCCTGGGCCAACTCTCCCAGGCAATGACTGGACGTGTTCTAGGGATATCACAGGCCACGGGCCGTTTCCAGTAGACAGTATGGAAAAGATCAACCTGTTTGGGGAGGCAGAAGTCTTTATCCATCTGGATGTGACTACCCTATGCTACTTGTCTTCCTACAAAGAAAGCCCCTGGTCTGTTAGGGATAGCCAGTGACTCAAGCAGATTCTCCAGTCCTGCCCAGCTTGCTTCTAGGAAACAGCACCACTCTGACCATGCTCTCAGTGACCTTAATGACAGTTTTGAATGTGGCCCCATTCCTTCTGGATGAAATACATCCATTTAGCATCCTCTTAGACTCTGCTCATGGTTACCGAACCCCCACTTGTCTTATTTCAAGGAGCCTGCATGAGAAGATATGTGCAATGCTAATGAGCAGCTCATTCAACATAAATGGCTATTTACTTACATTCCCTCTACCTCTGGAAGTACAGAAATGGGAAGGAAAAAAATATGTTGTCTGGACTAGTACAGTACTTCTCAACACTGGGTAGGTCTCAGCTGCTTATGACACCTTTCTCTTGTCTGTGAACTGAGTTACAGCCTGCCTTCCTCTCTTATCTGCTCCTTGGCAAGTGTCTCCAGTTTCTTAGGAACTCCCTACAAGGATTCTGCCCTCCCTGATGTGTCAGCCTCCACTGAGCAGAGCAGAAACTTAGGACAATTGCCACCTATTGCTTTTCAGCTGCCAAAGATTGTCCCTGCACAGTTGTCAGACTTTCCTGGAGTCTGTGGCAACACCCAGAACTCAGTCACCTTTCTGCCCCTATGCAGCAGACTATGCAAATGTAATGAAACAAGCAGAACAATTAACATTTATAGAAAATAAGACAGGTCCCTTCTATGTTATTCAGGTCCTCTCTCATACTTCCGGTGTTAGCACCATTGGCTACAAAAGGCTGGGACTCTCACACTACTAGACACATACTCAGGTAGTAGCAGACAACCCAGCTGCTCAGTGCTTGCCAGTGTGCAGACTCAGCATTCGTGCTCTACCTCTGTACACTGGCTTTCCAATCCTTACCTCTGAAAGACCTGGCATTAGTTCACTGCAGAATGTTTCTCGTTGTGGAGCAGAGAACTCTTATTATTGTCCCAAGCTCTGAAGTAGAATAACAAGGCATTCTTGGTGGAGATTCAAGACTGGGGTTCACTTCTGCCTGTGCTTTGTTAGAACTGAGTGAACATCAGTTTGCAGTGTAAATGCTACCCGCGTTTTCTAACCAACTTTCACTCTGGTGATAACTGTATGTTACATACGTGGGCTTATTTAGAAACCTCAGTGGCATTTACATAGTTCCTGTTCACAGCATTTACTGGACGTCAGTTGTGTCTCATGACAGTTTTATTACTCTACCTGCGGAAAACTTCAGCCTCTCAGACACAGAACACAATACAGTGCATTGTATTCTGTGAGACAGAACCCTGTTTTTACTTGGTTAAAAGTAACTGGTGGAACCAAGTTTGCAATACAATATTTTTAATACAGCTTGGGACTTAATATGATTCCTATTTTTGATGCCTCAAATAGTGCAAGGATTAATTAAATATATGTTAAGTTGTTCATTTTAAACTGTGTGCTGTAGCCAAGTAATTATTGAGGAGAATGCTTGAGACAGAAAAGTATCTTCTCTATGGTTCTGAGCTACCCAGAGAAGAAAAGAGATCTGAAATCCTTGCTTCTTTTAAATCACATTGCCTACAGCAAGGCCAGATTTTTACCTAAAGAATGAAAACAAAGTAAGAGACAAAAGAAGACGGGAGAGTAGTGTTTTGCAAAGGAGTCACGTAGCATGCAATTGCCCAGAGCTGAACTCTGCAGAGTCGTTGTTTCATGAACCAAACATGAAATAGGAAAAGCATTCACTTTCCCATCAGTTACCACACTTCTGAAATGACAGAATTTTCCATCATTTCATAACCTGCAGTGCTGTGATTTCCCCTTCTGATTAGGAATTGCAGCCAACTGATAATGGAAAGAAACCTGCCAGACCATATGGTGGAAAATTCCAAGGAATATTAGTAGATCTAGTCTGAAAAATACCCCAGTGATGTAGATTTGACAAGAGAATGTTTATTTTATAAAAGAGTTTCACTTAATACCATTAGCAGGACAAAGAATCCTTTAGAACTGCGGATGCTGTGTAGTATGACAGATAAGGCCAGGTGGTAAAGCAGACAGTTCAGCATGTTACAGAGCCATTGGTAAACAGCAAGATTATTAAGAAATAATTAAGATAATTAAGAAATCTGAAGCACAATTGGGCTAGTGACTGGCTACCACTACCTCGCTAGAACTTAGTCAGCTCGATTTCCTGATGCATGGACTGTTCTACTTGCAGTTTCTTTTTTTCCGTGACCATGTCTACTGAGTTCCTTTTCCATCATCCAATTTACAGACTACATGTTCGTTTTAGCACAGACACCAGTCCCTATGATCTAGGGTTCCTGGCTGTTACCTGCCTGGCCTATGTATCTTTTGCACATTTAGGACAGTGGCATATGAACAGCAGACAACATCTGATAGCACTAGTGAAGGTCCACAAAAAAGGCTTTCAGTCTTCTTTCGGTCTGTGTCTACACCTCCATCACTTCACTGTTCCATAAACTTCTTCATAATGGCCTTTGTCATACAGCATACAGAATTTCTTCGGTTAAGGCGCAGTCAGTCTAATGCCTTCTTGGAAGGCTTCTATCAGTGCCCTTTTCCCCCTTCTTCATATGACAGTCTTGAATACTCCTTGCCACTTCCTTCTTGTACTTTCCATCAAAGTACGGCCCTTAGAAATTTCCTGCTCACAAGTCTCCTACCGAGCTCACTCCTCAGCAATTGCCTTCATAACTACAGTACAAAATGTACCTGCCTTTGCAATAATGCTATACACAGAATTCAGTTACAGATAATTTAGTCTCTCTTTAGGGTTTTTGTTCCCGTTTGATTCTATAAGGTATTTCCACAGGGCACAAACTGTCTTTTTCTTGCCACCTCCTCCTAGTGTCTTCATTCTTCAACAAGAAATAGGAATTCTGCCCCTGGGACCCATGTACTCCTCTCATTCCTCTTCATCTTGGTGGTGGGGCCTGGCCTTTTGAATATTTCTTCTTTCTGAGTGGCAGTACTGAATGTAACACTCAGTAATTTCCTCCCATGCATTTGAGTGAGTTGTGCTGAACTGAATCCAAGTCGTACAGGTCTGCCTCCTGTTCATATTCTGAAAGATCTGTGGATATCTCTGGAGCTCTGTCCTGTGCTCTGCGTCTCAATCCATACAAGAATGATGAATACCCAAGGCGTAGACATTAAGTAATTGCCTTCTGCTACAAGGAAACCCCAGAGCAAGGCATGGCAGCAGTACACCTGATACCTTATACCTGAAATCATCTAAGTGATGGGAGTCTCACAGGCATTCAGGACTCAAGGATGCCTTTTCTTCAGCTACACAAGCTACAGGCAATATGGAAGTGAGAGGTATGGATTTCCTGCACCAAACTGATACAGTTTAGTTAGGATCCTATTTGCTTTCAGGTTTCTGTGAGGTCAGTAGATCCAAGGTGATGTGCACCAGCTCTTAGCCATGTCTGTCTCTTTCCACTTACCACTACAATAACTACACTCCTACATCTGGTCTCAGTGGTCTCCCAGTTACATGCCTAGTTTGATATGGTGAAGAAGGGTCTGCAGCTTGTATCCAGCAGATTTTAAAAGCGTACAACTCGTTTTTAGACAAAGGACCTAAGACAGATTGAACAAATAAGACTAAAATAAAGACAACATTACCCTGAGGAGGGGAGCTGGAGAGGGAGAAGTTGACCTCCTTCTAGGTCACTAGTAGGATGACCTTGGAATGGTCATCCATTCCAAGTGATACATTGGAATGGTTCAAAGCCGCACCTGGGGAGGTTTAGACTGGACATTAGGAAGCATTTCTTTACCAAAAAGGTGCTCAAACACTGGAACACGCTACCTAGAGAGGGAGTCAATGCCCCAACCCAGTCTGTGTTTAAGAGGCATTTGGACAATGCCCTTAATAACATGCTTTAACTTTTGGTAAGCCCTGAACTGGTCAGACAGTTGGATATTGTAGGTCCCTTCCAACTGAAATTATTCTGTTCTATTCTCTTCCACTCCTATTCTATTCTATTCTATTCATGTAAGTAGAAAGCCAGTTCTCAGCAGTGAGGAAGCTGAACAGCCCAGTATAAGCTGAATACCCTAAGTACACCATGCAGATTCTTAGAAATGTTACCTCCATTTGCTTCTATGAAGACCCTGAATAAAATCCAGAGCAAATGCTCTGCTTTGGACTCCTGCACTGTGATGGCATTATGATTCACTTCACTGCATCTATTTGCACAAGGAAGCCCTCAGGGACTACATACAGGAGGAGGGTTTTTTAAATGGTTTTAAAATAATCTTCAAACCTTTAAGTGAATAGGCAGATATGTATTGAGAAAGATTTTAAAAGCGAAGATCTGAAATACTTATCCCTTGGAATCTTGGCACCAGAACTGGGCCCATTGCTAATATTCTGCTCACTCTTCTTCTAATAAGTCCTCCCATAACTTTGTAAAAGGACCATGCTAAGCTGAGATGGTATCTCTCCTTTTCTTTTTACTGTCCTTTTTATTTCTGTAGGGCTTGTCGATGGAAACAATGTGCAAATGTCATGAATTGCTATAAAGTTGTTAGCCAGGCGCGTTGTCCTTTTGTTTTTCTGCACTGAAACATTTTCTCTCTTTTTTTTTTTTTGTTTCCACAGAAAAGGAAGCACAAATAAAGAAATAAAAAATTTATGCATTGCAGAAATGTAAGTTTAAGGCAAAAACAGACACCAATTAATCTGGATAAAGCCTGAAATCCCATTCTGGATAATGAAATCAATTTGTAAAGTGATATTAATATATCTGGTACTTACCAAAATAAGTCCCGAGATTAATGAGGAAGTGCCTGTCAGGGCAACATAGAACTTGGGGGTTAATGTGTTCAAAAACATACTCACTGAAAAAGAAAAGAGAGGAAACCATGAGTACAAGAGCAGGCCATGTTCTCCACATGTGTCCCCTCCTCCTCCCAGCTGCCTTCCAACTTCAGTTATTACCTCAATTCTGATAAAAAAGGCAGTTTAAAGAGCATCCTGTTCCGTCTGCCTAACATGTGATAAAGCAGAGCATTAGACTGCCACAGGCAGAATTTTCACAACAGAGTCAATCACAAGGCATTGGAAAACAGTCGTACACACATTTGGGTCTTTCCTATTCCAGGCAGCGGTCCACTGACACCAGGTTCAGGATTCCCCATGATATATGGAAGACATTTATTTTTTGCCTTTGCTACTCCACTGTAGTTAGAAGTCTTAGAGGTCAATCTCAATGTCCTGTATTCAACACTGTCTCAACATGCTGTATGATCTGGACAAATTTTTTAAAGTCTTTTACTTCTCATTTCCTTGGTCCCTCACTTAAAAAGGAGGAGATAGTAGCATCTCCCTAACTCATTCCATTGCATTAAAGTCACTGAACCACTCGGTATGACAACAGTGAATAAATGCATTAAACAGATTAGGAAAAGACCTAACTGGCTTTCTGATAATTAAGGGAGAAAATCATGAGAGCTGTCTAGATTATCAGGAATCTAGGGCAGAGGCAAAGCCAGACAAGCTGCAAGGAATGGCAATTCCATCTGTAGGGGATTCTGGAAATTCAAAGGGCTTTTCTAGTCATATCACATTTTGGAAGATGCAGAGAGAATCACCAGGTAGTCATGCTCAGTCTCCCACAGAAAATCCCTATGGCCTTAAG
>VYZX01004697.1:0-11559 GCA_013401335.1 Brachypteracias leptosomus | reverse complement strand
CCCACCACAAAGACGCAAAGGTCAAAGCAAGCTGAAAACATGACATTTTACACGATGCTGAAGAAGCCCAGCCTGTGGACTCACCTCTCGTTGTGCAAGAGCAGAAATGTGCTGCTGTGGCATGGAACCACTGTGATGCCCATAGCACCCCTGCTCCCCATGCTGCTGAGACCTGGACATGCATCTCTGGGTTTCCTCCTGCTTTCTGACCATGAGAAAGACACACACAATGAATGAGAAAAAATCAACAGGTAGGAAAGGAAAAAAAATAGAAATATTGACACTAAAGGAGCAGATATTCTTCTGGTTGTATTTTCTCTAATGACACCTCATCAACAGTGGCATAGTCAAGTTTTCTTGTTAAATATAGGTATTTTAAAAGGATCCCAAGACCATCAGAAGAGTCTTTGCTGTAAGTCAGGATCACTGATGCAGGCTGGCACATGGACCTCACGAGCCATGCATGCATGGATGGCAGTCTGCAACCCACCTCAGTCACAGCAATGCCTGCTGGCTCGCAGCTACCTACATCTATAAGCACAACAGCTAAACAGATGTGCAGGGCTCCGTGATGCATTCTGGGACAGGAAACAATGACATCCTACAGAAAAGGATCCCAAATGTCTGCAAAGTGACTGTATTTGGGATTCTGGCGTAAACTGTTGTAGACATAAATGGTAAGTTCTGGAAAAAGTTTCAAGAAATACTCAGCATGGTCTCCTGTTATTCTGCTGGTCCTGAAAGAGAACAAAACCAAAATGGATTTTTAAAGTTTGCCCAAGGAGTCAAGTATCCAGGATGCCCTGGTTCCTCCCTTGCAGGGAAGAAGCCATTCCAGAGGCTTTCTGATAACCCAGGAAGGTTTTCTATAAATTCTTGAGCTGCAACTTTTCTATATCTTCCCTAAGCTCCTCAATCCATCTTTTCCTCCAGGCACCTCCATCTGCCTAATCACACCTGTATCTTCACAGAAGAACAATGCTGGCCACCAGTATCAGTGAAACCATCATTAGGAGTTAACACTACCTCTAACCTCACATGTAAGCACACCCATGACTGTAGAGGGTTGGAGACTGGCAACTCCTTAGGAGTCCAGACCTCCTAACAAGATCTTCTAAATGGACTAATGCTTCATGATCCATATCTCAAAGCACTTCAGCACAGTAAACATCAGCATTTTGGTAATACGAGCAAGGTAGATTAGGAGGCTTTTCAAAGATATAAAGGATGATACAAATATTTAAGAGTGATCTAAAAACCTTCCTGGAGTCATGGCAAGAAACACCAGACTGCAGGAAAAATAACAGCCCAAGAGAAAATAAGGAAAAATAACAACCCTCTGCTGTAGAGACACAACCTCCCTTAGCTGTCATGGACACCACCCCACGGGCTGCTCTGCAAAGGCAAGGGAGCAGAGGGAGCTGCCAATGACATGCTGAAGATGCTGCTATCCCTGTGGAGCAGACAGCTCTGAGTAAGGATGTTCATCTGTAGGAGATGATCTGGATGTCAGATTTTGCTTCAAAATCTGAGGTCTAATCCTGTGAGCTAACTTCTTTCTCTTACCCCCAGGAAGGTGATTTTGAGGGCTGACTCCAGACTGCTTGCTGCCATGACACACAATCTTTCACACACTGTTGCACTGCTGGAGGGGATTACCCTAACAGACTTCCTCCCACATCCTGGTTTGTGTTCACCCTTCTGGAAAGCCATCTGAAGAAGATTTTGCTCTCAAACTCACTGATGCTTGCAGATACCCAGATGTTCCCTGCAATGCAACTGTGGCAGAGGCAAGGATGTGAACATGTACCTGGTATTTGAGTGTTCATCCAGGTTTCTGATGAGTCTTAGTAGGTCAGTGATGTTGTCTTTATATTTGAATTTTCTTCCATTTGGAGGATTTTGCATGTTATCCAGAACATCTTTGTCAATCTGAATAAAAGCGCATAGATTATTCACACCACAAAAGCAGCACATCTACCTCTGCTCACCACAGCCACTGCCTTTTTGCAGGGACATCATCTTGCATGGGTAGATCTTGTGACACCTTAAGAGTACATTTCCCATCATGAGCAGAATTCACTCTGCAGGGCATATGCCATACAGACCCCCTGATTCTGCTCAGTGTTTCCCCTCCTGCCTTGCCAAGGCATGCCATTCATATTAGGACTGCCAACGTGGTACAGAAGGCTTTTGTGCATGCTGAAATGAGACTCTTAGACCTGAAACAATGCAGCACATCTTTCCAGGATGCTACCTGCAGAAGCAGGCCTGCTCTTGCTGCTCCTGAGCTGATCTAACAAGATATTTTTACCAGAAATTTACTGGCAACAAGGGACAGAGGTCCTTGTCTTAAGAGGTCACCAACAAACACCCTTGAAGGTTTGCCCGCTAATTGTATAACGACCGTTCCCTACTACCATCCTAGTCAACAGAGCTCCCTTTAGCATCCAGTGTCTTAAGTCTGGTGTATTTTGACCACATGGCTTAGATTTAATTGCTCCCCCTGGTTATCTTATCTATATTTGCCTGGGGCTACTTTTTCCAGTTACAGTTTTAAGCAGGGCCTGTGAAGCACCTGGGATGAGCTTCTGCCTAAACGTCTAGTTCAAACTGTTGTATCAATCCAAAGAGAATTACCTGCTGAGTCCAGTGTGGATAAGGAAAACACTTGGTAGCAGTAGGAGCTTGAAAGACATATTTTTGGTAGGGGAGATCTTTGATGTTATTCCATATACTTTTCAGGAACTTGAATCTGCTGTGGAAATAGGAGCTTCATTAGCTGCAACAGGACATTATTGTTCCCAGCACTACAGGCAAATCCTGCACCAAAAGCTTTTCCTTTGTAGTCCCAGGACTTACGTCTGTTTGCTCCAGAAATAGGGATGTTTGCTCAAACCTTCCAAGCCTCGTTCATCATGAGAGACCAGGCTACTGAAAAGGTCCAGAGCCTCATTGTAATCTGGGATATCAGCAGGCACATCCTCGGGACTGACTTCCTGAAGAGGTTTCCTACCCCTGGTTAAAACATAGAGCACGAGCCTGCCGAGGGCCTGCAAAGAAACACATCACTGCTTGCGTGCTAGATGCATGACACTTCTCACCAAATGGAAGAGTTCTAGCATTCCTAAATGAGCAGACTCCATACATGGGCACAAACATGGACCTACAGGTGTGCAGCAATATACATATGCACACAAACACAGAGTTTGAAGCTGTGCGCACAAAGACAGAGGAGATGAGCTCCATAACCATGCTCATAGGATGTCTGTGAATACCCCAGCACCAGCCACAGCCTCACATTCTAATCATCATTCTTATGCAGCATCTATTGTTATATGGGCCTTCCCAAAAATCAAGGTGTTTTCTAGGTGAGGGTGCAGGAGGGCTTCCCCTAGGATTGACAGCAACAGAAAATACCAGAAATAGCTTGACATTTTAAACCATACATTGATTCACAGGGAAGTTACCTCTAAATCTGTGTTTACAAGTTCTTTTTTGCCTTCAATTAACTCTCTTTTGTTATCAAAGTCCGCCAAGTAAATTTTGCCACCTAAATCTGAGGAAATAAAAGAAACTGTTAACAAATAATGGTGGAAAATCTTGGTAGTCTGCCAATGCCTTTTGGACAGCCCCTTCTTTAGAAAACAATCCTCTGAAGAGATTTGCCATGGGTTGCCTGTTCTTGAAGGGAGAGCAGATCTAATGAGATGTGTAAAGTTGTTCTGTTCACTCCTCTGTGGCTGCCTGTGAACATATCTGTACTCATCCAAAGAGGAGAGCTAATGCCACAGACACCCCACAGACACCTGTTTTTTTTTACAGACATCTACAGAGCATCTTCTTCTCTAAACTATAGGCAGCAGGAAAGTAAAATGAAAAGATTGAGAAAGCAAAGGATAACCTATGAAAAAATTGCTGGGTTGCAGATCCTGGTGAGCAAATCCAAGGGAGTGCAGCTCTCTTATTGCTTCAAAGATCATCCTCAGAACACCTTTGTAATCCATTTGGTCTTCTTCTTGCAGATGTTCTTCAAGGTTTTTCTCCCAGAGGGGGAAGCACAGATACATGTAGCCTCTGTCCCGCTCAAACTGGAAAAGCTTCAGTAGATATTCACAGGTACTACATTGTTCGAAGAACCTTTTCTCTTTGTCACCCTCAGTACTGCAGCTTATTCTTACTGCCACCTCTGTCCCACCATAGAGCCCCAGGTAGATGCCACCTTGGGAAGTGTTCTGAATTCTCTGCTGGATGTGTTGAAATGTCTTCAGTTTGCCAATCATAGGGTGATATATTTTATAAAGCTTTTTTAATTGGTCCCTCCAGTGTTTGCTTTTTGGCTCCCAGTCTTTGAGGGTTTCTGGAACAAACTTAGCATCATACTGACGAAGAAGACATGCCATGTCATGAGCACGGTTTCTATTTGCAACAGCAATAAGGTTCCCAACATCAGTCCTTGCTCCTTTTTTACATAACAATTCTGCTATTTTGAAATAATTTTTCTCTACAGCCACCATCAGTGCTGTGTTGCCCTCCTCATCTGCATCATCAATATCTATTTCACCCTTCTCCAATAAAGCTTTGACCAAATCTGGGCTCTGCATTTCAACAGCTAGGATGAGAGCAGTTTTCCCACATCCATCTTTGCTTTTCACATCAACACCTTGGTCCAGCAGGAAATGGCCTATGGAGACAGCTGACTCATATCTTTCCTTGCCACAACAACCGCCCTCGAGAGCATGGATCAAGGCATTCTTATCTTTGTTATCACAAATGTTCAGGTCAGCCTGCATCTCTTGGACAAGGATTTTTACAATTGAGAAGTGGCCCTTCTTACAAGCATCCATCAGTGCTGTTGCACCCCCTTTATGCAGTTTCTTTTTCTCCTCACTAACCACCCTCTTCAAATTCACACTTGCTCCTTTGCTATACAGGAATTTCAAGGCTTCTTCCCTCCCATACCATGCAGCCTCCATGAATGCTGTAAAGCCGTTATCATCATGATCATTGATATTTAACCCACAGTCAAGGAGGAGATTCAGTATATTCACATTTCCCACTATCGCTGCCTCAGTAAATGCAGTGCCACCATTGTCTTTCCTGGTGTGGGGACAAGCACCCTTATCCAACAGAAGCAGGACCATGTCTTCATCATTAGCTTGCACAGCACTCTGCAGTGGTGTCCAGCCACTTTCTGCTTTGGAGTTCACATCTGCCCCTTTTTCCAGCAGCTCCAGCACATCTTTTCTATTACTGTTCCTCACAGCAGCATTTAACTTGAAGGCAAGGTCTTCTGCTGTCTCCATGTTGGAAAGGGTAGATGCCTTTTGCTGGCTGTGAGCTGTGGGCTCCATGATGGTCAGAGAGAGGGTTCTGTATATCTCATGTTCCTCACCTGAGCCCAGGGATCCCACTGAAGGATGGGAGAGGCACAGTGTGGGAGAGGCTCAGTGCCTTTGTTGTAGGAGACGCTCTGGGTTTGGCTGATGAAACACGCTAGGCAGGATAGGCTGCTATTTTAAGGGTTCCATGGTCTTCACCTAATAAATAAACAGAAAATCTTGTTTTATGAGACTGTGAAAGCTCAGCATCTACATTTGGTGTTCTGCAGGTCTTATGTGAGGGCCAACTAAGGACAGCAATGCCAGTGCCAGCTGAGAGAGACAAGGCCTGGCAAGATGCACGAATTTAGCACTTACCCAGACATATGTACTCATCAGATTTGCTTGCCCAGTCACAGCACTAATTGCAGCCTAGGCAGTCATCCTGTGGGGCATCTGGGTGAGGTGATGAGGGAAAAAACAGGGTGTTCTTGCTATAAATGTTATCTCAGACTTATTACAAGTTACCTAATAAGCTGGACCCCAGTGATGTTTTCAGGCAGAGAATGCAGCAGGCAAGCAGAGGTGAGGATTTCCCTCCAGTTTTGGATGGCATCCACACACATGGTCCTGGGAAGTCCTTGATCTGGAATGAGACAGAAAGCCAGCCTTAATCCCTCCTGCCTCCATAGGCAATGAGGAGACCCTTCCTGATCAGTAGCCTTTCCTAAGATTTTCATTACATTAAGAGGTTAATCAGGTAGGACTACCTGTATCTATCTAGTATCTAGAAAAGCTGGAACTCCAATACCCATTCTTCTGACTGCAAAGGCTAGTTCAAGTGACCAGCACTTTCAGGAGTCACTGTCTGATCAGTTGAACTGGAAATAAATTATCTAAGCAAATCAGAAAAGGGACAGAGAGGTCTTAAAGTATAAAGCCAAAATATAAATTCATATGAATTTACCTTCAGAAAAGCCAAGGACCTCTTTATGGATGGTTTCTGCCCCCACCCAGCAGGAAATGAATACCTTATTTTACTGATTTAGATGCATTTCATTTCCTTGTAATAACTTCTATGCCTTTTGGCACATGTAAAAAAAAAAAAAATGTTACTTTCCTGGCTGGAAAAGCAGCACCGCATCCCCTGGGCATGGTGAGGCTCTAATTCCTCACCTATTGGGAAGGCAGAAGCCCAGGGAGGGGAAAGGCAGGGGCTGTGCACCTTCCTCCTCCTCTTCCACAGAGCAGCAGAGCCACAAGTGCCCAACCCTACAAAACATTTTTATCCTGTCCCACTGACCTTCAGCCAAGCTGCTTCACGCCTGCGCATCACAGGCATCAGCTGATGTGCAAAGTCACACAACCCTGCCCGTGTCACCCACCAGAAGAAGGTGAGGAAGGAGTCCCTCTGCCTGGCCAGCAACCAACTGTTTAGAATGTCTCCAAAGCCAGGAAACGGCTTTTCTCAGCAGCTGCTCTTTAGTGCTGCTTCCCGACAAGTACCCTCAGATAGTATCAACTTCCCAGAAAAGTCTGTATATTCTGTCCCCTCCCAGGAAGCGGCAGCCATGGGAGTGTTTCATCCACTTGCAAGAGGATGCTGGGATTTTGAGGGGTGTGTTTGGAGGGGTTTTTTTAGCATGAAGCGGAGAGACTGTGAGCAAAATGCTCTCCCCATACGGTCCCACGCACACAGACCCTGCTTGCAAAAAAAAAGCTCGGCAGTGGTTCAGAAGCTGAAGGCATAGAAACAGTGCTGGGTTTTTAGAGAGCAAGGGATTGGAGGGTTTTCTGAGGACTGAGAGTTTGGGTTGGGTTTTTTTTCTTTAAGCTTTTTCTTACCTTTTGGTCAATCCATCCACGTGAGGAAACTGGTCACGCTGTTCAATTTCCCCCAGGGAGCTGCTGAGCTCCAGGTCCATTTATTCCACAGCCAGTGTGTTCCTAACCACATTCACACTGGCAAGCAGGCAGCTGCCTGTTTCCTCAGGCACCAGTCTCCTCTGTGTGGACATGGTGCTGCCGGAGGGCTGTCAGTCCATCCCATCTGCCTGCAATGCGGATGCAGGAAACACATGAAGGAAACCAGGCTGTGACGTTTTACCCAGTTTCCCCCGCTGCCCTGTAGCATTAGATGAGCTCATCAACCTCCCCAACCATGTCCACCGAACCATGCCAAGCTGCAAGATTCAGGTGCTGAAATCACATCTGTGAGTTCACGCCTGGCTTTCCATAATACATTGCCATATGCACAAACTGGGCATTCGTGTTTGTACAAGGATACACAGGTGGATGCAAACACAAGGGCATGAATGCAGAAAAGCTCACCCCCAAGGGATGCATGGATGCAGTCCTGCATGTTTTACATGTGTATCCAAATCCTCATGTACATCTGCTGCATGGCTTTCTCACATCTGCCTGCGCACAAAAGGTCTGCCTGCGCAGGAGTCAACTCTTTGTACCTAGCCACCATGTTGAGCATGCTGCTTTCCACATCTATGACACGTGGGAACATCCCACAGTCTCTAGATGAAGTTGCACAGAGTTTGAGTTGCTACAAGAGACCGTTGCTATCCTTCAGTTGGGGTTTAGGTTCGTACCTGGTGCACAGGAGCCAGTAGGCATACAGAGTCAAGGTCCACCTTCTAACCTTTAACACAGCTCTGTACAGAAAGAGGTGCCAGGCAATAGTTCACAGAGCTCACACATCTCTTCAGAGGGGTTGTAGGGTTTTATACAGGTTACAACAAATGAAAAGTTACAGAATATTTGTTCACTAGTTACCTTTCGGTTATATAACTGATGCCCCTCTGCATGTGCTCTGATTGGTGGCTAGTTCAGCCAGCGAGGAGAGAAGCAGCAGCTTTCTCACTGCAGGGGCACAGCAGGGCTCAGCCATGGTCTCACCCGGCGGAAGGCAGTGATCCCTACACTCGCCAGAATGGAGCTAGGAACCCAGACAGAACTCCCACGGAAACACGCAGCTGTCCAGGTCATGGGCTGCAGGGACAGCCTGAGCTTCGTGCTGGCAGCAAGTAGCAGCCATAAGAACTGCTGCATCCGCTGTGAACAGGTGGATGACCTTCTCAGCCTGGTGGCAGAGCTGTGTGAAGAGGCTGAAAGGCTGAAGAGCATTAGGGAGGCAGAACAGGAGGTAGACTGGTGGAGCCAGGTTCTGCCCCACTTGAAATAGAAATGAGAGCACCCATCAGAGATCACCCAGGATCAGGGGGCCTCTGTATCCTGCCCCTGTCAGGCCAAAGTTAGAAGCCTAAACAAAGAGAGTGAGTGGAGGCAAGTTCATGGTAGGGGCAGCAGGAAAAACACCCTCTTGCCCACTTCGCCCCTCCCAGGTGCCTCTGAGCAACAGATATGAGGCTCTGGTTGAGGAAGAACAGACAAATGATGATGGGGACATTGGACAAGCTAAATTAGATTTGTTTACACAGTTGGACAGGCCTCCTGCCCATATCACCACCACACACAAAAGGAAGAAAAGAAGGGTGATAGTAGTAGGTGACTGTTCTGAGAGGAACAGGGTGTCCAATATGCCGCATAGACCCTCTTCACAGGGAAGTCTGCTCTCTCCCTGGAGCCTGGGTTAGGGACATCAGTAGGAAACTTCCTAGCTTAGTGAGGTCCTCAGACTACTACCCATTACTGATCTTCCATGTGGGTGGAGAGGAAGCAACAATAAGTAGTCCAGGAGCTATCAAAAAGGAGTTCAGGGCCTTGGGACGGTTAGTGAGAGAATCTGGGGCACAGGTTATTTTTTCTTTTCTCCTTCCAGTTGTAAGCAATGACATTGGAAAGAACAGGAAGATACAATTGATAAACACATGGCTCCATGGCTGGTGTCACCACAACAATTTTGGGTTTTGGATAATGGGATGGCCTACACAATGCCAGGAATGTTGACATCAAACAGGAGACACCTTTCTCAAAGGGGGAAAAGGGTCTTTGCCCAAGAGATTGTGAGGCTGATCGACAGGGCTTTAAACTAGATGTGAAGGGCGAGGGGGATAATAATATCAAGATTAACTGTGATATGCAGCAGGANCATGGTGCTGCCGGAGGGCTGTCAGTCCATCCCATCTGCCTGCAATGCGGATGCAGGAAACACATGAAGGAAACCAGGCTGTGACGTTTTACCCAGTTTCCCCCGCTGCCCTGTAGCATTAGATGAGCTCATCAACCTCCCCAACCATGTCCACCGAACCATGCCAAGCTGCAAGATTCAGGTGCTGAAATCACATCTGTGAGTTCACGCCTGGCTTTCCATAATACATTGCCATATGCACAAACTGGGCATTCGTGTTTGTACAAGGATACACAGGTGGATGCAAACACAAGGGCATGAATGCAGAAAAGCTCACCCCCAAGGGATGCATGGATGCAGTCCTGCATGTTTTACATGTGTATCCAAATCCTCATGTACATCTGCTGCATGGCTTTCTCACATCTGCCTGCGCACAAAAGGTCTGCCTGCGCAGGAGTCAACTCTTTGTACCTAGCCACCATGTTGAGCATGCTGCTTTCCACATCTATGACACGTGGGAACATCCCACAGTCTCTAGATGAAGTTGCACAGAGTTTGAGTTGCTACAAGAGACCGTTGCTATCCTTCAGTTGGGGTTTAGGTTCGTACCTGGTGCACAGGAGCCAGTAGGCATACAGAGTCAAGGTCCACCTTCTAACCTTTAACACAGCTCTGTACAGAAAGAGGTGCCAGGCAATAGTTCACAGAGCTCACACATCTCTTCAGAGGGGTTGTAGGGTTTTATACAGGTTACAACAAATGAAAAGTTACAGAATATTTGTTCACTAGTTACCTTTCGGTTATATAACTGATGCCCCTCTGCATGTGCTCTGATTGGTGGCTAGTTCAGCCAGCGAGGAGAGAAGCAGCAGCTTTCTCACTGCAGGGGCACAGCAGGGCTCAGCCATGGTCTCACCCGGCGGAAGGCAGTGATCCCTACACTCGCCAGAATGGAGCTAGGAACCCAGACAGAACTCCCACGGAAACACGCAGCTGTCCAGGTCATGGGCTGCAGGGACAGCCTGAGCTTCGTGCTGGCAGCAAGTAGCAGCCATAAGAACTGCTGCATCCGCTGTGAACAGGTGGATGACCTTCTCAGCCTGGTGGCAGAGCTGTGTGAAGAGGCTGAAAGGCTGAAGAGCATTAGGGAGGCAGAACAGGAGGTAGACTGGTGGAGCCAGGTTCTGCCCCACTTGAAATAGAAATGAGAGCACCCATCAGAGATCACCCAGGATCAGGGGGCCTCTGTATCCTGCCCCTGTCAGGCCAAAGTTAGAAGCCTAAACAAAGAGAGTGAGTGGAGGCAAGTTCATGGTAGGGGCAGCAGGAAAAACACCCTCTTGCCCACTTCGCCCCTCCCAGGTGCCTCTGAGCAACAGATATGAGGCTCTGGTTGAGGAAGAACAGACAAATGATGATGGGGACATTGGACAAGCTAAATTAGATTTGTTTACACAGTTGGACAGGCCTCCTGCCCATATCACCACCACACACAAAAGGAAGAAAAGAAGGGTGATAGTAGTAGGTGACTGTTCTGAGAGGAACAGGGTGTCCAATATGCCGCATAGACCCTCTTCACAGGGAAGTCTGCTCTCTCCCTGGAGCCTGGGTTAGGGACATCAGTAGGAAACTTCCTAGCTTAGTGAGGTCCTCAGACTACTACCCATTACTGATCTTCCATGTGGGTGGAGAGGAAGCAACAATAAGTAGTCCAGGAGCTATCAAAAAGGAGTTCAGGGCCTTGGGACGGTTAGTGAGAGAATCTGGGGCACAGGTTATTTTTTCTTTTCTCCTTCCAGTTGTAAGCAATGACATTGGAAAGAACAGGAAGATACAATTGATAAACACATGGCTCCATGGCTGGTGTCACCACAACAATTTTGGGTTTTGGATAATGGGATGGCCTACACAATGCCAGGAATGTTGACATCAAACAGGAGACACCTTTCTCAAAGGGGGAAAAGGGTCTTTGCCCAAGAGATTGTGAGGCTGATCGACAGGGCTTTAAACTAGATGTGAAGGGCGAGGGGGATAATAATATCAAGATTAACTGTGATATGCAGCAGGATTACACATCAGGGTTGGAGGGATGGGGTGGCAGCAAGGGCCTTCCACCTGTTGCCATGAGGTGTGTTGTGGATGCTACAGCACAGGAAAAGTCTAATAAGGATGGGCCAGGGGCTCCTGAAGAAACAG
>VYZX01004695.1:61222-74903 GCA_013401335.1 Brachypteracias leptosomus | reverse complement strand
GAGTGTGACCATCCAGCCACTTCTATATCCAATGAATCACAGAATCACAGAATCACAGAATGTCAGGGGTTGGAAGGGACCTCAAAAGATCATCTAGTCCAAGCCCCCTGCCAGAGCAGGAACACCTAGATGAGGTTACACAGGAACATGTCCAGATGGGTTTTGAATGTCTCCAGAGAAGGAGACTCCACAACCTCCCTGGGCAGCCTGTTCCAGTGTCCTGTTACCCTCACTGAGAAGAAGTTTCTTCTCATATTTAAGTGGAACCTCCTGTGTTCCAGTTTGTACCCGTTACCCCTTGTCTTATCATTGTTTGTCACCGAGAAGAGCCTGGCTCCATCTTCGTGACACTCCCGAACAGTCCATCTGTCAAGTCCATGTTTCAACGATTTAGAGACAAGGATGTTGTGCAGAACAATGTCAAATACTTTGCTATTTCTCCATTCTTTCCTTGTCCAGCCAGTACATGAAAGGCCTGAAAGCTGCCTTGTTTCTCTAAGGGTTTTTGTCAGAGCTGCTCTCTTTAAAGCCTTTCAGGATGAGGCCACGATGGATGGAGACTTGAGTAAACACCAAAAGGCATTTAGAATGAAATGGTTTATGGAAAGAGAGTGCCCAGGCCTGAGGTAATTGAAGGAGTAAGACACTTTTGACAACTGCAAGGGAAACAAAAGGAAGAAAACTCTAAAAGCTCTGAAGTGAATCTGTAGGCAGGTGCTTGTTGTTTTCCATTTTACCCAAAGAACTGGATGGGCAGAAATCAGTCAGGGCCTCCTGCTAGGCTAAAAGTTAAGAAATAAACCTCTGAGCTTTACTGGGAGTTTTTCTCTACCCTTCCCAGTACACTGCTCAAAAACTGGATCAAACTTTTGTGATCCCTCTGTCAAAGCTGAAAGTTCCTTCACTGTATGCTCTGCATATTCAAACCTCCTCACTGAGTCTGTCTCTAAGCAGATGATGGTTTACCATAGATGTGTCTTGGTCAAACAAAATGGCCTGCAGGATTAAACTTTATTAAACTAGCTATTGAAATGAAGTCTTATAAAAATTAAATAATACATCATATTAAATTCAGCAGCTGTGCATCTGAACAAATTTATACTGCTCAAGGCAACTCGCAAATCTATTGCAAATATTAGCTTAAACAAGGTGACAAATACATTTAACATTGCATACATCTCTATTTAGCACTGTTGCATTTTCTTGTGTATTTTAAATCCTTGCACATTGCTAGCATATTCAATTCATATTTTCCAAAGGTATGATGAAAATGAAATAACATTCAAACATACTAATTATAAAAAGTACAACCACCATTCACCGGGAAAACTTTCCTACACTCAACCTAGCTGCAGAATTACATTTATTTAGGGAATTTCACTCATATCCATGATCTGTTTCAAGACATGTAAATTGTATTTTACAAAGAATTTGCTATTTAGCAAGAAAATGTTTGTCCCATTCCAAATCTTCGTGGAGCTATAGGAGATACATGGGCAGTTCACCTAACTGAAGTTAAGAAAGTAAGAAAGCCAGCCACACACTATATACCTAAAAGTAGAAGGAGGATGTTCTCTGAAGGAGTCCAATTCAAAGCACCTAAGTTAAAATCTTACTCTGAATTGCCCTCTGGAGAAATCTGTGTCTCTCATCATGAATTTCATGGGAGGATTAAAGAGATTAGTTTCTGGTTTAGGCACCAAAAGCTCTTGAAGTTAGATGGTGCAACTATCTCTTTATGTACCAAATAGGCTGAACTAAACACATTGAACCACTCTTCTTGTTGTCTACAGATGTGGATTTAAAGAACTGAAATACAATTTCCAGTATTCAGATGCAATTAAGTCGCTATTACTTTTTCTCATAAAATGACAGTCTATGTTTAGGGGAAAAAAGAAAAAAGAGAAAAAGAAAAGAAAAAGTGGCATTTCCAGCCCTTTTGAACTGTTATTTTCATTGCTAGGGCTGGCAAGAGTGTGGAAAACATTTTGACTATTGAAATTCTTGCTATTTTCCCATATAGATTGCCAGCAGCAGTTATAGCATTCCTGATTATATTTAACCAAACTTACTTGTTAAATGGAGTAAGGGCATTTACCCTCTGGGAAGCATATGAAAATGAGCAAGCAAACACTTGCATAAATACAGCAGACACACAGGAGGCAGATCAGAGTGCACTACTCAACTGGCTCTGGGTGACAGCAAATATTAAGCTGCAATGTGGTTGAATGATTTTTGTCCAGAGCAGTATCAACAACACACAGTTCTGGTTTTCTCACTCCCTGCCTGTCAGCCCCCTCTGAAATTTGCTGTATTTCAGGTGCTGTCTCTGGTTTCTGTGACATAGGCCAATGATTTGTGTCCCATTCAATTTGGTTCATGTGAAAATACTCATAGCTCCTTGCCATATGTCAGTGGATGATAATTGCATTGATCCACCTTGCAGTGGGCTCAGTAAGGGCACTGCTCTGATAACTGAGTAACCAGAGGCTACTGCTTGTTAGAATTAGCAAATTTGACTGACTGGTTTGAGTCCAATCAGGCTTGACAGAGTGATGCATAAAACAGGGAGAGCTAAATGTGCCAATAAGTGAATTACTTTTCAGATTATGTTGCTAGTAGAGATATTGATGAGTATGTTTTGTAAGCTGAATATAGCAGCTTGCTACATTCTGTTTCCTATTGAATGGGTGCATGTGTTCTGAAAAACGAATTTAACTTCTTCTCTCTAGAGTATTTAAAAGACAAATATTGCCTTAACGAGCACAGTAAGTTTTTCTAACAATAATTTTTACTCTTCTATTTTAAAGTTCTCATCAGGAAAGAACTCCAGATGAGATAGCCTATTCTTATGACAATGTGAATTCAAAAAATAAATTTATAACATAGACTTAAGACAAAGTTGTTGGAAATATAGCCAGACTAGCATCATTTCATGGCATAAGAGCCTTGCTAGCTGACCTGCATCATAGCTCTGTTCCAGTTTTAAAAAATCTAAACCAACTTCTCTGAAAATCTTTAATTAAAAGCCCAAAGTATCCAAGCATAAAGATGTCAGAGGGTGACCAAACTGTGCTCAGTCCACAGATTTGTCATATAAATCTACTTATACTTAAGACTCCTAATTTGACCAGTAACAGCTTTTGATTATTCTCATCTCTTTGTTGTCTGAATGCCTTGGAAATGTTTGTGAAGTTACTTTTCTGATATTCCTCTTAAGCAGAGTCAGTCTGGGGAGGAAAAAATAGAAAGGGAGATTAACAACTTAATTTTAAAGCTGTCTCTTAGCACCCATAGCTCCACAGAACTTGTGTAAAAGGTGCAGATGTTCAGCACCTGTTGAAGAATTTTGCCAGGAGGATCATGTTTACTGTGACTTACAGCAACCAAACATCCCTGAGCCCTTGGAGGACTCAGGTAGGTTTCTTAGAGAAGTCCCTCATGATTGTTTACTTCAGTTCTGGGCAAAACTGGGTGTTCTACATACTAAATACTGCAAGAATCAAATATCAGCATTAATCTCATTTCTGTTTTGCCAAATTTTTCCAGCCTTTTTTTTGCTTTGCTGAGCACTGATATAAGGAAATAGCAGCAGTAGTTTGAAAAGGGTGATTTTGAAAGAAAACTGCTATTTAAAGGCAGTGTAAGTATATGTTTGGAAGGGAGGCTATCCATAATCACCTAGGACTTGTAAACCATAATTGAAAGCCAAAGACATGAGACTATTCCCCATCCACTTTTAAATGCATTTAAAAAGAAGCTCTGTTTAATATCTAATTTTTGACTCCAGCAGAAAACACACATAATTACTTGGTGGATAGAAAAGGAAATTAAAACATGTTTAAAATAATTTATAGCCATTTAAACTGCTTTAGAAAGTCGTTGATATATAGTTATTTCACTGTTCAGGGTTCAGTTAATGCAACTAGGGAGAAAACAATGTGTGTTCTTATATTATGTTGTTCAATGGTGAATGTCCCCACACTCTCCTGTTGTTTGCACTCAGAGAAGTTAGATTCCAGGACTGCAAGAACACCAGCAATAGCAATTTGTTGGATTTGTCACTGGACAGATATATTCAGTAAAAATTGTATGTGTGACATTAATAAAGAACAAAATGCAATTCCTGGATGTTGAAAAACACGGTCGTTAATTAATCCATTAAAACCAGTTGGCTGCTATCCCCACTTCTGGAAAAATAGTGGGTGGATCAGCAGATATTAATTGGCAGGAAATTAAATTTCTAAGAGGAGTAAATTAGGATAACCATAGCTCCTATGGTTTGTTAATTCGTCGGCACAGCAGGATGAGCTTCAATAGCAACCAGTGAGCAGTGAAGCCTCTGTAAAGAGCTTCAGTATCTGCTGACCTCCAGATATGTGGAAGTTTTGCCTGAAAATCAAAGGCAAGGGGATCCTAATCTAACATTTACTGAAATGAGAAAAAAAATCCCAGTTTAAAGTTCCTCCAGTACACGATCATAAACTGCAAATCTTAGATAATTAGTTATGGTGAATCAGGTGCCTATTTTTGGCTACTATTGTAATTAGTGACATGCAAAATTAATATTGAAAAATTAGCATGCATCTAATGAAAATGTGTGCCTACCAGGCACTCCCATAGATTTTCGATTATAAAAGGAGAGATTTAAAAGAGCTAGGATCTGTGTTTGAAAAATCTGAAGTGCCTATTGAAATTTCATCTCCTCCTCATACAGAAGAGCAAAAATATTCCTACCACCCTCCACCAAACTACATCATTAGTCATGTTTTCCTACCTATTTAAAATGAGTTCTCTAGACAGCATGTTACAGAAGGGGTATCAGATGGAAAGATCTTTATTTACCATGATAATAAGGAGAACTTGTGATCCAAAATACTAGCAACAGTAGAAAGATCAAAAAAAGTATGGGGAAGGAAGAAAATAAAAGAATGCGTCTGGTTATGGTATCTAGTCTCTGGTTTAACTAGGTCTACTGAACATGCAATTGTACATTCTGCTGATGTCTTATAGAAATTTCTATCATAGCTTTTGCTTAGGGACAATTGTGCTGGTAAAGCACAAGATACTGATTTATTTGTTTCTTTGGTTCACTTTTTGAACAGGAGACACACATGCTTTGCTGTAGGATTGATTATTGGGCTGAATTCAGCAATAATAAAAATAGACAGGAATAAAGCTAAGGTATTTAGGCTTCATTTAATTCAATATTTAGCTCTCCACATAAAATCACAGTCATTGTTGAGTAATGAGCAAGCCTCAGAAAATTATGATATGTCTGTACTTAGGGTAACCACCTGACTATTCATTGTGCTGGGTGACCTCAACAATGTCATATATTCATATTATTAAATGCTTAGGTTGTCTATTTGGGGTCTCAATCATTAAGCCACTCCATTATTTGAGTGCTTGAATAATTATGCACATGTATCCAATGAATGTTTCTTTTATTTGTTGAGTGACCGTTGGCATAAAACATTATCCTGTCCAAATGGTATCTGGAGAACACCACCTTGGTTAGATGCAATCAGTTCACTGCTTTGGAACACAGCTCTTAAAATAACCACTATAGGCAGCTCCACAATGCAAAAGGCAGCTTTCTCTTGTACCAAAAAGATCCTTAATCTATCAGACAAAGCAGAGAAGTAAGATCAAGCAATCCTTACATTCCACCTATTCTGATTTTCCTTTGTATCTTTATCCACATCGTTTGACCTTGGTGCAGTAATTTCCCCTCCCTAAGATGAGGGCTATTACCAGCCTATTCATCAGGCAGAGTTTATGATCTCAGCTGCTCCCATAAAAAGTTTTAACTGCTTAAATTTCTATTATGAGAGAAAAGGGGAAAAAAAGGGAATGTGGGATGCAGAAGCTGACCAGCTGATAAAAGTGTGGGTTGTGGCATGTAGTACTTTGCAGCTACTGTCCTACAACCACCATTTCTGCTTCAAAATAGCAATTCCTTCCCAGGAGACAAGCACACAGTCCATGAGCAGCAGCTTGACTCCATTAGGTTGTCTTTCTAAATAAAAATAGTTCCCACCTTTAGATGGCTAAAAAGAACTGTGGTTGTTTCTGGAAGCAGAAAAAAATGTGATCTTTACACAGAAATGATGGTGGCTATTATTACATTATTACAGCATTTTTTATATATGGAACTTGCAAGCTTTAGAGTTTAAAACATACATATAAAATAAGTGTCTCTAAAGAAGAAAAGAGTTAGCCATGGGTAGTCTCAAGCAGTAAGACACCTACTGTACTGGTATGTAGGCTGAATATAGAAGTTTTGACCAACTACTAACAATACATCAATGCCAGTCTTGAATCTTAAAGACTTCCTATTTATTGCATATAGCTAAATGTCTCCTCTATCACTTCATAAGAAAAAATCTGTGCATCAACATATAGAATAGCTTCAAGGTACTGCTCTGAATACAGTCACGTGCAGATATTTATAAAGGAAAACACAATCTATAATGAAAAAAAAGTGCACAGAAAAAAAATGGCCCCTGAAGTTCAAAAAAAAGAGAGTAGGCAAAAAAATAACAATCTGTACAAGGTCATAAATTCAGAAAAAACTCTGACACTATCAGCCAAACACATTAGCCAGCAAACAACAGTGAAACACTATAGGCTACAATGCCTTGAAGGCTACACACTGATGTTGGACCTGCAGCACATTCTCTGATGTTCTTGAATATCAATATAGAAAATATTTCCACCTCTCCACTTCCCTGTCCAAAGATCTCTCTGTTGCAAACACCATCTTCCTTCAGGCTTGGCATCCTCCCTAAATAACCTGCAGAGCATTAGATCTTAGTGAAGCTACTCTGAGTGCAATGAGTAGAATATAAATTCAGGTCTTCCTCAATGGTGCACATGAGATAGTACACATAAAATTGTGGTACTTTTAATGCAAATAAATATATAATAATAAATACAATATCATATAATAAATATGATAGGTATTGCCAGTACCTTGCCTCAGCATGCTGCTTTCATCTGTCAAGGTTTTGGTTAGAAAGATGCCACATGGGTGAGAACAGTGGGAATTGCTCACATAGTCATCACTCCACTGGGCCAAGAAGGAAAGGAAGGTGGTTTCTTAGCTTTCTTATTTCATAGAATCATAGAATCATCAGGGTTGGAAGGGACCTTAAAGATCATCTAGTTCCAACCCCCCTGCCATGGGCAGGGACACCTCCCACTAGAGCAGGTTACTCAGAGCCCCATCCAGCCTGGCCTTCAAAATGTCCAGGGATGGGGCTTCCACCACCTCTCTGGGCAACCTGTGCCAGTGTCTCCCCACCCTCATGGGGAAGAACTTCTTCCTAACATCTAATCTGAATCTCCCCACCTCTAGTTTTGACCCATTCCCCCCAGTCCTACCACTACCCAACATCCTAAAAAGTCCCTCCCCAGCTTTCTTGTAGCCCCCTTCAGATACTGTTTTGCTGAGAACTTTGCTGAGAACACTCTTGAGTTTGTGCTGGTGTTCTGGTGACTCTATCTACTTTCTGTTTATCCATATTTTTTAGGTAGTGAGAATAAAAGGTTTTAAAAGTCTCAAATTGAGGCACTGCTATTATAAAAATTTAGGGTACTTCTAGCAATCTTTGCTTATGCTTTACTCAGAGAGCAACTGGATTCCAAGTTACAGGAAGGTCTGAAATATGGCACTCTGGTGCATATTATTTTCTGAGGATTGAGCTGTGATAATGTGGAGAGCTTGGACGTAATTTATAAGCTCCAGTTTTAATATGAACTCCAGATTTAATAACAGTCTACAGCCTTATGTCTTTCCTGTGCTGTTGCTGTATGGTGCTTATACAAGTGGCTGCAGGATGGACTGGAAGACAGCAGCCTTTCAACATCTATTAAAGTCAGCCAGAGCCAGAGCACAACTGCTCTTACCAGGGAAGAGAAATAATTCTAAAGTAGTAGAGAGTCCTTATTAAGACTTCTGTTGTGTTTTGTTTATTTTTCCCTGTTTGATACTCTCCGAAAGTTCCATCCCTGTCTGGAGGGGAAAGAATGGGAATGATCCTACTCAGCATAATTTGTTGACAGGAAGAGCTTCAGAGTGAGGAGGACACAGAATCCACCGTGCTTAAGTTCCCAAGGGCAAGATTTAAGAGCACATCCTTGGGATAAGACAGGTCCCTATTTTCTATGTAGAAATTGCTGCTCTGAGTTTTGTAATCTTTCCACATGTTGACAGAAGCTGAACTTGGTTTGGATTCCACTGTGGGAGCCAAGCAATAAAAATTGAGGAGCTGCAAGCCTGGCAGTGACTCAGGACTCTTGCTGATCTCAATAAGCTTCAAGAATAAAAGTCAGGACATATTATAAGGTTGCCCATCCAGGGTCAAAGGATAACAAGGAAGACAGCAGATAGCAAGGAGTTATTGGGGTGTTGGTTTTTTTGCTTGTTTCTTTTAGATCTGCGCATTTCTTATGTGATCTAAAAGAGTTGCTTCAAAACTTTAGTCCATATACTTCTTTCAGCCATCAGCTATTGCTGAAGTGAATTATAAATAGGACAGAGAAAGGTGTGTAGTGTTGGCAGTAGTCACTGAGTATTAGCAATTGATCTTTAAGGAGGGTGGTCCTAGATCCATCACCCAAAATATGCTTAAAACTAGGAGTTAGAATCTCCTGAGCCCCATTTACATTAGAAGCACAGACATACAAAGAAGTCAGATGAATGCCCAGTAAGGGAAACTTAACCAGCAGTCTGAAAAAATCATTGAAAACAACAGTTAAATGTGGTTTTATTCTTTGCACTTAAGCCTCTTTGAGCTTTCTTTCATTTAAGCATTCAGTGCTTCTTGAATCACAATTAAGTTATCAGGAAATCATATTTATTTAAAATCTTTTCTAAAACTATATCAGAAGCTTTTTAGTTGCAGTTTGCTTCTGTTGAATTCAGGTTATTTGGGGTGCTTTATAATTGAAAATATCCAACATTTTAAACTGGCGCATCGATGATTTCACTCAAATTAGAACACAAGAAATTCTGGAATGAAAAAAAAAAAGATAGCCAAAAAAATTGTAAGAGAATAGAAACCAGATTGTCCTTTATCTTACTCCAATTTACTCTGGTGAAGTGAAGGAAATCTGAGCAGTGTAATGAAATGATGAATCAGACCTAGTGCCTTTCTCCATTGCAAATTTAATGTTACAGAAAATGATATTAAAGTATAATAATATCCATACTTTAGGGCTTACTAGAAAATGACTCATGATAAACAGAGTGCATTTTTTGAAATGGCATTAAAAAATAAATTTAACTCTCAGACTCCTTCAATATTTCAGGGTATAATTTAAGAACACATCCTTCATTGCTTTCAATAATTCCTCCATGGGAGTGGGAAATCAGAACTTTAATGGTAACTTTCACATTCATGCATAAAGTTATGAAGGCAACTTGAAGCAGAAAAGAATATTTCTGAATACAGAAGTAAGGTAGCATAAGGAAAGGCATGTTTCTCTTTCTCAAATTGCCTTTGAGCAAGGCAATTTAAGTGACATGAAGAATATTTTAGCTTTTAGAAGCCAAATTTAATTTACAGATTATTAACTGTGTCAGTCTTTGTTATAAATGTCCATTTGCTTCCATATCAAAAACATTTTTATAGGCTTAAACCTGTTCAAGCTCTTTCAGGTAATTTACCAAATAAAAGAAATAAATGAACATTAGCCTTACAAAGAATGTAACAGAGAGAAGTGAGTGTCAGACATCAGCTTGCCTTGGACAAGCCAAGTGGCAATAAGAAGAAATCCATTTTTCTCAAGAAACCATCAAACCATCCCTGCCACCAAAAAAAAAAAATAGACACCACTCCCCACCCTTCCCAAACCCTTCTTGGCTGAAAGTTGCACAGTTAAGTCATTCTTCCTTTGCATTTGAGGATGACATGTTCTGTTTTATGGTGAGATATACTCTTTTATGATACTCACTTAAATGAAGTAATAAAACCTTCTGCTTTCCAAAACTCCTGTATCAAGCATCTTGTTTTGTACTTGCAGCCCTGAGAATATGTATCTCCAAAATATGGAGAGTTTAGTGATTTTATTAAGCCTCTCTCATGATTTAAAAGGGAAAGACTTAGACAAAACTACTTGAGAAACCTCACCAGAAAAAGTACACTGAAATCAATACAGATTAAATTAATGTCAGCCAAATAGTAGTACCAATATTCTTTCTGCCATCACTAATGCCTGTTTCAGAAATATTTTAAGCTTGATTTTTTTATTTCCTTTTTTTTCTTTTAAATGCCAAGTTTATTAACTTTGAAAATGAAATGCTGCTCAGCACTGTATAGTCACAGATCAATTGGTACCTTCAGCAAAGTGCTGGAGCAGTGGGAATGAAAATCAATCAGTGCAAGAAGTTGCCGAGGTCACTCCATCACTCCACTACCAGAAGCCACTGTCCCATGTAATATGCTGAAGAAGCATCTGAAGCTGAAGAGAATTTCTCTTAAGGTCACATCCCTTCCTACAGCAGCGATGTGGGAAAACTCGACAGCCACAGAGAGGTGTGAGCTGGAAGAAGCATTGCTACAGGTTACCTCTTCTGGTCCTTCCCTCCCGGCCATAACCTTGGCAGTCTCAGGAATAGAGTCTGAATGGTACAACCAGCCTTAATATTGGGTCTGTTTCCCCATAAAAACTACACAGATTGTATAAAACACACACAGAGCAAGGAAAGAAATTTCCATGACAACATATTGCAGCAACTAAACTCATACTTGGAACTATTTCTTATTTTAGTTCTCAAGATCAGAAAATGTCTCTAGACTATACTGGTCTAAGTACAGTCATCATTGGGCCAAGATGCAATGTTAGAAACATGTGAATTGAACATAGGCAGCTATCCCCAAGTGCAATGACTTCAGTACTTTGCAGTTACTCTTTGAGGTTTATAGAGTCATAGAATTGTAGCATTTTGCCTGCTACAATGAAGTAGAATCATAGAATTGTCAGGGTTGGAAGGGACCTTAAAGATCATCTAGTTCCAACCCCCATGCCACAGGCAGGGACATCTTCCACTAGACCAGGTTGTTCAAAGTCCTATCCAACTTGGTATTGAACACACCCAGTGTTGGGGCATCTTCAGCCTCCCTGGGCAACCTGTGCCAGTGTCTCAACACCCTCAGAGTGAAGAATTTCTTCCTAATTTCTCCCCTGCTCCAGTTTAAAGCCATTTCCCCTTGTCCTATCACAACAAGTCCTTGTAAAAAGTCCTGACTTCCTACATGCTTCTGAAAAATCACATCACCCTAACTGAGCTGCATGCTGCAATCAAGACGTGCTACAGCAAGAAACTGTTTTACAGCGACAACATTGTACACAGTCCTAAACAACAGTAAATCAGAAACTTAAAACCCCCAGGAGCCAGAAAACTCCTCATTTTAACATAGTGAAAGATCTCTTGCATCAAAGGCAAAGTTTCCCCCTGGCTGCCCTGGAAAAAGAGTCCCTGCAGAAAAGCATTGCTGTAGGAAATGCATCGACCCCCTTCCCACCCCTGCAGCATCAAGAACCCACTTGTTCCTGACTGCTGATGTTTGAAGCATCATGGCTTTAGCTGGAGACCCAGTGCTGACTGATGCCACCCACAGCTTAGCTCTCAGTTCTGTACCACTGGCAGGTACCAGCTGAACCAACAGAGCTCCTCTTTCTGCCTTTCTCAGCCTATACACAATTCTTTCTGCTTCTGCAAGCATCCTACACGTCTTTCTATAAAGAGAGAACACATCAGTCCTGGAGTCAGGTGTAAGGCAATAAAGCATCACTCGTCCCTTCACAGTATTACAGGGTTTCCTTTTGTGATTCTCTCTCACCAGTGCTGAGCCACAGAAGGGAAGATGTGAGGAGCAAGTGTTGTCACAGATCTCAGAGCCAGAGCTGGCTGATTGCTTTGATTCCGTGTGGCAGGGATGTAACAGCAGCATTGCTGCCACACACTCCCAGAGAAAGCCCCATTTGGCTGGAATTAAACAGATGCCTAATTGGGAAAAGTGCTGAAATAACATTTTTTAACAATCAAAGCTGCTTTTTAGCAGTTAGAGAAAACCTGTAGTGCTGCTTTATGCAAACTTACCATCCTCAGGGGTCATTATCTGTCTTGAATTGCAGAGTGAATTTTACGTAATTACAGAAGTGTATAATGCAGTTTTGACAATCTATATTTTATGTCAGCACTATGCATGACTTGAGATGAAATGGAACAAACCATTCCTTCAGGAACATAAGAAACACAACCAAAAAGGTATGGTTTAATTTTGCTACCTATTTCAGGTTTACTATGTCTGCAAATCTATCCATTAATACTTAAACAGAAGCTGCTGTCACCTATTATTAAACTCTTCTCAAACCAATCCTTGCTCCAAATCTTGCCATAGACACTTGGAAGAATTTATGGTTTGTCTTTTTTTCAAAGGACTTCAATTAGGTGGGAAAAACTTTTCTAAGGGAGTAAGAACTCCCCAGATAATGTAAAGATGTCACACAGCACTCAGATACTGAAATATACTGAATAACACAGCTAATAGATGGACTTACTGGACTGCAGATACTAATCAGGGCTCACGTATCTTTGAATTCTGCCTAAACTATTTGATTACTGCATGAAAAGTGGGCAGTAAATTTAAGTGCTTTGTACATTCCCTACAAGAAATGGCCCTTTTTAGTCACTTAATTCATACACTGATCAAACAATTATTTTATTTCAGCATAGAGGCACTAATCAAGAGTAGTTAGTTAATAATAAAAGAGAAGACAAAAGCCACTGGAATGATAACATGGTTAAAGAGCTCTGTGAAAATTGCCAGAGTGTTTTAAAAGAAGTCAAATGTTTGATGTATTTTTAAAAAAAACACCTTTCTTGATTTCAGTCAATATTAATATCTAATTGATGAAATAAATGTTACTACTGTTTCTCTTTGAAATGAATGGACACAAAAATGTTCAAAAGGAATCCTTTATAGACATCATATGCGGCCACATCAGAAGCCTTAAGTCAAAGTACACCAGAGTGAGAACATTAGTAGTGGTCTGAAATAGAGGCATTGATCTGTTGAAAATGAATGTAGACTGAGTATCAAAGAAAACCATGCCAAAATTATTGCCTTTTTGAAACACACAAACAATTAATAAAATGAGAATATTCTCTGAAAACTATTTGGAAATCCTTTTTAAATATAAATTTTTTTAAAATTTCAATTCTCTAAGCACTAGAATTCTACTATTATGAGGTCTGTTAAAACAAACAAAATAAGTCCTTATTCTAGAAGGCAGCAACAACTTACATAAACAGAAATTGAGTGGTAGTCAAGATTTGTTGTCTGGACTGGCTGTTGATTGTAAGATGCTCAGGATGAGATAAGTTGTATAACCTCNCTTGACCACATCCAGTGACAGAACATCCACAAATTCCCTGGGCTATGCCTTGTGTTTTGATAATATTATAAATCAATCAGTATTATAATTGCTGTTTTTCAATGCTACCTCTTTCACAAAGACATAAAGAGGAACCATTAAATAAAACCTGCAGTTGTAGGGAGAATAGTTTTTTCTTGCTTCTCATTTTACAAAGATATCAGAGAAATTCAGCCAAAGCTGGATAATTCCAAACATTCTGAAGGAATTTGAGGGTGAATTTTTTCAGCCC
>VYZX01004695.1:9272-45586 GCA_013401335.1 Brachypteracias leptosomus | reverse complement strand
TCTGGAGTGTGTGGCTTCTTACAGCTAAGAAAATGTAATTTAGTTTTAAAGGGAGACGGTGATGATTACAGTACCATCAAACTGCATGTATAATTATTTTCTAAAGCAACCTAACATCTGCATCTAACACAATTACTAGTAATTTTGTACTAATAGGCCCAAAACATCTAAAAACACAAACAAACAAAATGAAAACAACCAAAGGCAAGTATGGAAAATATTTAGAATACTTTCAGTTTAGTTTGCTTTAAATGAGAGTCAAAATATATTTAAGATAGAATGTTTCAGACTCCTTTTCTACTGTTACTGCTGACTACAGTTCACTAGTCATTCTGAACAGTCCCATTTAAGTCCCACATAGGTTTTTTTGACAACATAAATGCCTTTACACAGGATGAGATGTTTCAAGAACAGCAAAAATGGGTGAATACATTCAACTAGTCACACTGGAAGAAAAACAAAAGCAGTTGGACAAAATACTCACAAATCCTTTTCATTCCACAAGATACAACTTTTATACAGGACTTTAAAACATCATGGCAAAAATTTGCAAGCTATTCCATTCATGACTTAGTAAGTTATGATAAAACTACTCAGATTATGGGAGGTATAGAGCTCCTATCCCATCAACTTGGTAGCTTTTAAAACCAAAATGAGAAAAAAAAAAGCTGAAAATCCTGCTGAAGGAATACGTTGCACTTCACCACTATCTTACCAGAGAATATAACTTTATTATTTTCCCTGTTAAAATAAAAAAGAGGCTAATGTCAGAAAGTCTTACCTAACAACGAGCTATAATTCTGCATGTGTCTGTGACAATTTTAGAAGAGTATATGAGTTTCAAAGATAAAAAGAAAATATAAGCAGAGGGTATGGGTAGTTTGTTCTAATTCAAGCATTCTTCAAACTCTGTTTATCTGTCACAGGCAATATTAAGACTATTCTTCTAAAAGATCTGTGCTTATAAATCCCAGATATATTGCTTCTATTTCCTACCTGCACCTCAATTTTTAGTGAAAGTCTCTCTTATGGAGTAGTTCTTTGTAGGTGCTGGTGACACAGACACAATGTGAGACATTCAGCCCCTCTCAGTAGAATGCCAAGAAGAACATTGGTGGTCAGATGCCTTAAAGAATAAAAATATTAAAAAACTTAGTTTATTTATGAAAGACATATAAAGAAAGTAACATGACATGATTAAAACAGCAGAGTTGAGGTTATGGTTAGGGTGGAAATTTGTTTAGCTGTTTGTGTAATTAACTATATGTGGACATAAACTATATGTGGGATATCTAAAATTTGTGCTTTCTTGGTATGCAGCCAAATTACATTTAAAATGTGAACTTCTGGAAACTGTGCCTTGTTAAATAGTGAGTAAAAGAAAAGTTAGACAAAATACTGTTAAGACAATAGATCAGGGGATGGCACCTTGGCCTTACTCTGGAGCAAGTCAGAATTGTACTAAAAAGAAACCAAAGAAGAAAAGACAGAATTTTCCTTAGAAGACTCTGGCTATTTTATAGAAGAAAGTTGAAATGATCTTTGTGCATAGCATTAAAAGGTCCGTCTGGGAAAAAAAGATCCCATTTAGCAAAAGCAGAGAGGCTGAAGAAAAAAGAAAGAGGATATTGGGTGTGAAATACAACACTCTTTGAAGTCAATGGGAATGTTGCCATCGATTTCACTGGGTCAGGATTTCACACGAGGTGGATGCACACTGTGCTTTGTGATATCCACACTGAATTGAGGTTTCTCATTTCAAAAGCTGCACTAAAGTCACCCCCACATAAAACTAAGGTAGCAGAGTGCAGAAGAAAGTCCATTCTTTTTCTAACGAGGGAAAATGAAAAGATTCCAGTTAAAACCTTACTGTTAATATAATTAAGCATGGACAGGAGGAAAGAAAACACATTTCAGCATTTACCTCCTATATCTATTTTGATTTTTTCTCTCAGTTTTCCTCCCTGAACACTCTTAAACCTCCTTGCTTCACTTCTTTTACTCATCTCAATGTATAACTGCAAATTCCAGTGGGGAAATAAGCTGACAAAAAGCATACTACCATTTCTGTACCATCTAGCCCCTTAAGCTATATTGTTCAAGTTTTGTATGAAGTTTGTTATACACAGTTTTTATACATATACTTATATAGACACATTTTTCAGTAAGAAAAAAGTTTCAGATGCTTATTTTAATAAAACAAATTCAGATGTACAACAAATAAGAAAATGTCAACTTTGAATGAGGTGGCATTTGATGCAAACAGCATTTAAGTGCCATTTTATACTATTGTGAACAGGCAATAACAAAGATTGGTTATTAATAAAATCCCAAACAATATTTTTTACAAAGGGAAAAAACAGTTCTGTAATGGGATCTTTCTCATAAAGTGCATTCAAAAGTTACAATGCTCTTAGGTAGGTTATCTTTACCTGTGGGAAGATACGTTCTCCTTGTCCAAAATTGCACATATCATGAGAGCCAATAACTTTCCTAGAAACCATATCTAATTAAAACTGAGAACAAAAGAAAGAAAAATAAAACTTTATATGCTAAAGTTTGCCCTCTTTATGATTAAAATTACTTCTGGAACCTGATGGTAAAAATGTGGATTGATTCTACACATGCATTTAATAGAATCAGTGGTGTTATTTAATCAGATGCTGGAGATTTAAGCTGGAAATAATGAATATCAGGTCGGGAAAGTATTCAAATATTCTTTACCTGCTTCTTTCCTATGGTTCGTTAAATGTATTTTTAATGCAAATATATCAGTGTGCTTTCATCTCTCTGCTGTCCTTCATGAAGACAATCCCACAAGGGTGAAATGTTGGCCTCGTTCCTTCCCTGCTGTGCCAAGAGAACAATTAAGTTGTAACCATCATGATATGAACGATGCCTACCTAAAGCTGGCAGATCTGTGTCTAACGTAATTTGGTTTCAATTTAAAAATATTCCTGCTCACAGAATGCAGCAGTTGAGAAAACTCTTGTTGTACATACAGTGGAAAAAATAAGAGTTGAATATTTATGAGTCGCTGCAGAAATATTGCTTCTAAACAACTGCTTGTTTACAGAGGAAGACTGGATTCCTGAGCTGGAGAAGGCATCCTCTTGCTTTTAATGTCAACACTCTCAAACATCTTATTAAGTATTAATTACTAATAACTATAAGGATCAGACCTAGGCATCCCTTTCAGTTGTGAATTTTTTTTTTTAAAAAATGAAGCAATAAAAAGATTTTTCCCAAAGCAAACTAATTACTGAACTTTAACTGAAAGGTGATAAAAAAAAAAAGTCTTAAGTTTCATTTTTGGCTTCTTGATGTATCCAGTTAAAGAGTATTGTTATTCACTACTAAGATATATACATGAATAACACCTCAAATATAAAACATACAGAAAATACTCTGACCAGATTTCCAAACTATTGAAATCCATCAATGCCAAAACAGGTCTTATCCATTTTTCTTAATTTAGACTTAAGACAGGCTCTTTTCAAAGAAAAAGAATTAATCAGCAGCAAACCAACAAACTCACCATACCACTGTGAGCCTCTTATTATACACAAATCTTTCTGGGAAAAAAAAAATGTATTTAAACTCCAAACTCTTACATGATTACACAACTGTATAGCAACAGTTATTTATGTATCTATGGATCTACAGCTGCTGAAAACTCATATTCTCAGTTATCATTTAAAATCCAGATCCTCTGAGATGCTAACTTGCTTTGACTTATGACTACAGAACATTATATCTCTCTGAAAATAAAGGGAAATCAAGCTAGTTTTAAATGTAGGGGATTGAAAAATTTGTCAAATTTTCCCTTATTTCAGATGACTCTATAAGATCCTGCCTGGCTGAACAAGAAATACAACTCTTTGAACATCAAATGCATAAACTGTAAAGAAAAAGCTGCGTGGTGGTGTGTAAAGGAACTGTTATATACAGTGAAATAAAACTAACTACTAGCACAATATCCTGGAAGAATTAAACATTAGTTTTTGTTTCTTGTACTAGATGAGAATTTTTCTGTATTAAATACAGTCCATTTTTTTCTGATTAAAAAAATGAATGTACTAAAGTTTATCTTTTTTTCTTTTCATAGCTGTTTTCTTTCAAGTGTCCTTGTGAAAAAGATGGCTCTCTTTAAGAGCTTCCAGAGCCATTTCTCACTCATTCAGCCTTTAACCATGTTCAGCTTATTCCAGTCCCTTCCAGAAATTAGAAAAACAGTTGACACAATGGCAACTACAGCAACAGTCACTTTCTACTAAAGCTTACACTGAACTCTGCAGTCTGAAGTATTTTTCAGAGAGCCTTTCAAGACCAGAAACATGTATAATAGGTCATTGTCTTCAGGTCACTGAAGACATCTACAAACTGAAGGTTATATTGCCTAGATTTATTAATTTTAAGCTTCAGCATGTTGTTATTATTTAAATGAGTAAATTCTTTTTAAACACTTGTTTGCATCAATTCAACATAAAACTAATAAGTTTTGATCATATGCTTTGGGTTTTCTCTCAAAACTTCTGTATTTAGAACACACTATAATATATATACCAGCTTCTCAAATTTTGTCCAGTGAGATAACTTTGGTTTTGAAAGATAATTATACCCATGTAATAAGAAAAGCATAATTATGTAAAATACTGAGATCTACAGTCATCCCTGATGATCACTCTTGTCTTGTTCAAACCACAGGAGTCACAACTCTTTGTAGGCATCTTCTTGTGACGCTTTATTTTAGTTCTCTGTCTTGACTCTGGAGTCTTGGGTTGTTTCTAAATGCTGACAATAGAGCTGTGATGGAGAAGTGGGAATAGAAAGAAGAAATGGTGGTGCTATGTTCAGGACCTCTAATGAGCAATTTAGCTCCCACTGTCTTAAAGGAATGGGCCTGCACCTAAGTCTCCAAGCACATTCTTTCTCTTCTTACATTCACCAGAGCTGCAGGACTCAAGCTAAATTGTTGTTGGGAAATCAAGCTAAAATTTGTTGGTATTCTGGGTTTCAGAATTACTTTAAGCATCAGTTTAAATACACAATAAAGTTTATTTATTGTCTGAGAAAGTGTTATTTACAAATATATTAGAAGTAGCAACCACTGGGGTGGCAGGAGAAGCGGTTAAAGCTCCTGATAGTGTTGTCACATCAGCATTAAAGCTAAAAAGAAATGTAGGCTACAAAGCAGAAACTGGTTTATAACTCCCAGAAGGGTGAGATTCTGAAGCAGCCTTCTCATGGGGTGAGGGGAGAGTGTGAGGAGGGAAATACAACAAAGGAAAGAATACATTCATTTTCAAATGAAGCTTGATCAATTTAAAGAACCAGCCTGAGCAGAGGAAGACCTAAGTCTGTATTCCCAGGTAGATTAAAGGGATTGTTGAAATACTTCAAGCCTACCGAGGTGCTGTTCAGTGAGAGTTTAAGGGGATGTGCACACTTCAGAAAAAGCAGATTGTTGGCAGGACCCTGCAAACGAGGCCAGGTTTGTCTATATATGAGTTAACAAGGAAACTTTGCAGTTCATCTGAAAATGAAACAACCCCAGGTTGCACTGCAAATTCAATGAAAAACACGAGAAGGTTCTGTCTGCACAGGAAAGGCTGCAAGCATACAAGAACAGAAAGAAAAATGAGTATCATGAAGGTAAGTTCTGTACCAATTCATCAGGTGGTTGGGTTGCTTGCTCTATTTTATATTTTGTACCACTCCAGCTCTAAGCCTTAAGCCTTTCTATAAACACTGCTCCTCTTAAAGAGCAAGGTGTGAATGATGCAGCATTTGTGCTTTAACAGCATCGCTGAGTCTTTGACTATTCCAGAGCCTTTTGGATAACATTCAAGTACTAATGCAGTCTGCTCACTTTGCCTCAAATATGTCAAAAATGTATTTTCGAGTGAAATTAAACAAACCAAAACTGACTTCTGCTATTGCAGTGAAAGGCTAAGGTAAATCCAAGAAAAAGACAACTGGTAGGATGACTTCTGAACAAATANCCCTGCCCATGGCAGGGGGGTTGGAACTAGATGAAATTTGAGGTCCCTTCCAACCCTGACAATTCTATGGTTCTATGATAATGGAGAAATTAATGTAATCACAAAATAATTAACCCTTCAATAGGAAAAAAAAAAGTTCTCACGTTACAAAACACTGAAGGTCACACTTAATTGTCACAAATTACCATTTGCCTTAATTTTCACATAAGTGAAAAAAAAAATCCTTAAAATATAAACATGTGGCTGGTATTTCTCATGTAGAGGAAGAGCAGGTTGTAGTTTTCATGGCACTAAGAAAAAACCCTCACTGATTACACACAGAAGAGGGTGGCTGTGCAGCAGCGTCCTCTTCATGACATTTCTGCCACTGGTTCCTTGGGATCAAAGCAGATCCCAAACACCACGGGGTTTGAGATCAGAGGGGCCCGCTCAGCTCCCAAGGATGGCTGGTTTGTGCAGCAGGTTACCATGGAAACTTGCCCCAATCTACATAGTGAAGAGCTGCAGAAGTTAATGTGACTCGATATAAACACCCAGCCGAAGATTTCAGCTCGCTAGCATAAGATGGACAGAACTGTGCACAAGTCAGAAGCTGGAATGCCTGGGCAAAGCCACTTCAGTGACTCAAACCCATCTGCCTCACATGAGGGTTCTCTCTTTGCAGTTTATACCTCATGCATATTCCCTGCTCACAACACTCAGTTGCTAGGTTGAAATCTAGCTCACAGAAATGCAGGAAGACTTTTTAATGCAAACTTAATCTGCACAATTACATAGAAACTTAATCAATATCTTCCTCCCGTGCCGAACGATTTAAAAAAGCCCAAACCCAACAATTTCTTATAAGGAGTTTGAGACCAAAAGTCAGTTTCTTCTGCAGGAGCCTTAGGTCTGCTTCTGTCCTTAATTACTTAATTCAGCTTGACAATGCAACTTCAGAATCTTTCTTCCAAGAGTATTTTAAATATTTTGTTGGACTAAGGGCAACACACAAACTTAACAGTTGGACAAGGTTTTATGAGCATTGTGCATAGTCCTAATCAGGACCTACTATTGGCTAACATGCATTAAACTCACTGAGGTACTTTTGTAATCTTACCTGCACCTACGAACACATTTCTAAAAGTAAATTTCAAGGTATGAAGGAGATACTGAAGCAGGGCTAATCAGTTTTGCAAATATGCAATATAGAATCAAAGATAAGATAGAAGTTCTTCAGAACAAAATCTGGGCACTGACCAAAGTATGAGTCAAGGCCATGATATTGTTAAAGGCAAATATCATACTGGGATCTACAAACAGGAGTTAATACTGGCAGAATATATGAAGTGATCCCTATTTACACAGCGTGGACAGAATTTCTGTGGAAATAGGAGTTTCAGACATTGTGTTCCAAGATATACATGGAGGAGAGCAATGAGATGGATGAGAGGTCAAGAGAAATATGTACTAGAAAAGATGAAGAGTTAGGTACTAGGTAGCTGAAAAGAAAGGCCAAGTTCTTTCAGAATTTAAGAGGTCCTTGTAAAGAGGAAGGAAATAATCTGGTGTTCAGGTTTGTGGATTTAAATTGCAGTGAGAAAAATAAGGATTAGACCTGGGAGGGAAAGAGAAACCTTTCTCAGAGTGATGATGAAGACCTAGAAAACCAGGGCAATTGTAGGATGTCCATCAGTGGAGAACTTAAGGAATAAATTAGATCAACCTTCACCAGGAACAGAAGAGTACAGCCAACAAAGTAGTTCTGTTTAAATTCTCTCAAGCCCAGTACATTATATTTTGTACACAGAAAATTGATATGGTATTGATAAGAAAAGTAAAGATTTTTTCTTCACTTACTTGTATTATCTTTTTAACTCAAGTAAGCACTGGAACAGTCATAAATAACTTTCACCTCATTGTACCACAAAGACCTTAACATTCCTTAAGTTGGGGGGGAAAAGCAAGAGTCCAAAGAAGAAGTTTGAAAAACAAACTTCCTCGAAATCATTTGTTCCATACACCATGAAATAAATGCTAAAATTTCCTCTTCCACATGATTTGGATTGTCTTTACTCAGCCTTATATTGAATTTTATTATATTGGCTATATTCATTTATGGCAAAAATAACCTACTGGTCAGTCACACAACAGTCAATAAATGCAGGTAAAGAGTTGGCCTATTCTTTCCTACAGCACAGCTTTTCAACCTGGAAGTATTAATCATAATAATGACAATTATACCAGTTTAGCTTTGCCTTCTGCTGCTCTTAAATTGGGCTTCACAAGAATTTTTTTGAGGATCAAGAGAAGCAACCTTTAAGACAGTGATAGGATCCTACAACAGAACTGAAGATATTGAAGTCAAACATAACACTAAAGTTATAAGGTGTAAATTAAAGAGCAGAAAAGTTATGGTTAATGATTTTTTGCTTCTGAGCTAAGGGAAGGTTCTTACAGGGTAATATTCTTATTGCTCTGCTTGAACATAGGCAAAGACAGTCTGATCAATTACTTTCAAAGGAAATTCTCCTTTACCTAAAATGATTTTTTTTTTGCCTTTACTTCTAAAATTTCTTTCTAAAATGATCTTGGATTCCTTGATGATCAATAAGTGCACTCTGTGTGCATTTATTAAGAAAAGTAACTGTGTTCAATATATTTTAAAAATGTAAAGTTTCTATTTCTATAGAAACACACCATGTTTCTTATCTCTGAGCTCAGAAATATTTGGAGAGTGGCCCTAGGATCATATACTCAGTATAAGCAACTCATTGATTAATTCCATAATGGCAGTCTGAGTACACAAAAAAAATCAAACCAAACAGATGAGAAAAAACCACATGATCCAGTCACACAACTGGGAAACACTGCTGATCAATCCTGCCTTCATCAGGGAATTTCAGGACATACAATTATTGCAAGATTTAAAATCAAATGATACCTATCTTTCTGCCCATCAGAGTTTTGCTCTTTTTTGCTGAGTGCTTTCCTTGGATTTCTTAAGAGTATTCTGAAAAGAACAGTGTCCACGGAATAAATAAAAATACTGAAGTTATTGTAAGAGTAATTTCTACCCGAAGAATTTTAATGTCAGAAAAGAGCAAAGGAGAATATAGCTGCTATTCCTATTTTTCAAATAAAAAACAGACTAGTGAAATGACTTCCTGAAGTGGAATATGAAGACTCTAGGTTTCTGAAAACTTAGCCAGAGGCTACGTAAATAGGACACACTTTCTTCTTCTAACTCCAGGTAAGCAATTTCTAGAACTTAGTTATCTAATTTCCAAGTCTAAACAGTCTAAAAACTTCTGGAAAAGCAGCAGCTCTCATTTTATATACAAGGTAGTGAAAGAATTAATACTTCCCTTAGACTTCTTAAAATCTATTAAATTCAATTACTAAATAACACATTTGAATGTGAGTGCACACAAAATACAGCTGTTCAGCAAAGAAAAAGTCTTTTTTAAAAGAGTTTTCAATAGTAAATGGTATTGTTATGTACAAGCTGTGTTGTTATCCACAGATAACCCATTAAGTTCCACATTAGATCTCTGGAAAAAGAGAATTGTCTTATTTTTTCAGTTTTCTTTTAATAAACACTTTCTGTGTTGCTTGAAGGTGCATGGGCAGGAGACTATCCCATGTCTAGTTTATTGAAAGTCCAATTCAATAACAACTAACTCAACCAAAGACCCTAAAGGATACTGAAAATATATGCAATATATACTGGAAAGCATGATACTTAATGGAATTGTGCTCTTTTGAGTATTGTTGAAACAAATGTGCAAAGTTTTAGTGGTGGGAAACAGATGATAGAAAGCTATTTGTCTTTCAGAAGTTTCATTGTAAGAAGAAAAGGCTGAAATACCTGTGGCTTATTACAAGCTTAATAAGATTCAAATTGTTACATGTCTTGCAAAGAAGATTTCCAAATTGCACATTTTTTCCAGAATACAGGTACAATTCCTGGTCTATCAATAGCCCAAGGGCACAACATATTGAATGACTTATTAAAGATTCATGGTACAAATTTATTTCCTACCAACACTGTAGGGACGTGCTGTTTTCCATCACAGGAAGCAATGGTTCTCAAAAGTGTTTACACTTTAAATTATGAAATTTAATTTTCAAATTGAATGAAGCATAATGAGCTTCATGAGCTCCTCATTCTTCACACTCAGGCTTAGCTGCAAACACGACGCGGCAAAACAGATTAGAACAAACAAACCAGGTGCATGAAAGAATTCTGATGTAATAAATGAATATATTTCCTTCTTGACCAAAGGCAATTCAAGAGAGTCTTCCAAAGAACAAAGCATGGTCAAGCTAACAGCCTGTCTTGATCTCTAAGCCAAGAGAAATAATGAAATTATATTATCTTTGCTGAACATGGGTGAGTGAACACTCATCAGATTAATTTTTTCTATCATCTCACACAAAAGTTCATTGTTGAGATGCACACTTAAATATAGCCTATGTTTAATATCTCTGCAGAAGGCTGTGATTCTGTTACAAAACTGCTGCTCTTGTACCATGGAGGGAAGGGGAAACTGAAAGAAAAAGTTACCTACATGAGAACCAGAAGCACCAATCAAGTTACAGGTAAATAAACTGAAAAATTACTAAATCTGAGCTTTTGAGACAAAGTTTAGAAGAAGTGAGACTGATAGTGTAATCAATTATACTCCACACACCAAAAACTGCTTCTCTGTGAATATCACTGACTAGAAATTTTGAAATCTGATTATTTCTATTCACTCAGAATCAAAGAACTACCACACTTTCCAATGAACTACTGTGAAGGCTACCACTATATAAACAAAATCAACAAACCTACCTAAAGCCTGAGTGTTATGTTAAAACAGACATAACTGAAAATTTTCAGCTTTATTCATTTTTCTGCATTAATGGCTTCATAAAATATTAGATCACAAATTATGAAATCTATTTTGAATTAGTTTTCCACACCTTTTGATCAATCTTATCAACAGGTATTTACTCAGGAGGAAAAAAACTCATGGCAACTTAATTCTAAATTACTCACTCCTCTAGGGTAGTTTTGTCTTGATGTCATTTTAAAAAAAACTAAAAGACATTTAAGTAAAGGTTAACTTTTATCAGAAAATGAATTAGAATATTTAATTTATAGGGAAAATTCCAAACAGCTAAGAAAGCCCAGATAGAAATACAAAAGCAACTTTAAAAGAAGCACCCAGATTTATCCCTGCTTCCAGGTGGGTTTCAGCCTATTGTGCATCTTTCTGAAGAGTGGCAAAATCTTCATAATCCCTGCCGATCAAGGAAGGTTATTTAGAAGGTTGTCAAGGGCTGGAAATCTGTTCCCTGCACTGCTTCTCCTACAGATCCTTGGTGAGTGCCCAGCTTGCTGCTATGACCCTGTCTCTCTCTCCTGCCTGGCATCATCTCCCCAGACGATGCTCAGTGTTTGCCCAGGGAAGGCACCACATCCCCTCTCTCCACAGTGTCACCTTGCCTGATCACTCCTTTATAAAAGAAATAAGATGCAAATTGAGAACAAAGAACTCCACCAAATATTGTCTGTCAGGCTGCAACTTGACAAATCCACACACACACGCGAAACCCAGACGAGGAAAATTATTTACAGCAGGGCTTGCAATCCAATTCCACAAATAAATGGTGATTTTTTTTTTCCCAAAGTGTTATTAAAAAACAAGATAAATTTGAATAAAACTTCATCCGTTTCACTAAGTGTCTTTCCTGTGACATGCCAACGTATAATTGAAGAAAAGCCCAGGAGAGGTAAGGGTTTAGTTTTCCCATGACAGTCATTTCCTTCTGGTTATGCTGTGACAGCTGGAGAGTGAGTCTTAATTTTTTTAGAAGTGAATTTAATTGCTTTAGAGAGTCAGTTTAGCATATCACTTCAGAAATGCCCCAAAGCTACAAGTAAACCCTTGTTAGCCAAATTGCTTCTTATTTGTAAGATTCTTAGTTTAGGGCTGTAGTTACTAAATTATGTTTTCAATACCTCACCGAGTATTCCACAGGTGGCCTCCAAGTCTTATCCCTGTTGGAATATTTTCAATTAAAAGTTTTATGATAAGGATCCATGATAGTTTGAGAAGTGTTGATGGTAGATAATGGACTATAATCCAGTGAATTTGGGAATCAATGGCTTAAAGGTTATACTGGCAACAAGAATAACCCACTAAGTCTAAGCAGTTCTAAGGAAATAATTGTTTAAAATATGGTAATAATTTTTAAAGAAATGGTAAAATTCCTTTTCTGAAGAAGATAATGATTCTCAGCTTGAAAGTAGCTTTTCTTAAATGAAACAAATACAGTTTATAATTAACAGTGATTTACCTCTGCTGAGAATACAAAAAAAGTTGTTATTTGAACTGTAGAAAGTTTTCTAATCATCCAAATATCATTGCTATATGTTTCCCACTATATGCAGTTCTTGGATAAAAGTGTGATAGATACTTTATATTAGCACATAAGGTATCTCTATAGACAGCTTTATCTTCTGGAGGTATAGCACTGATTTCCAAACACACCAAAAAAAGAAAATCATTATTGTGTATTTAAGGAAAATAGGGTAAGGCAACACACAGTGGTGACATAAAATATAGTAATTATGCTGTATTTTTTCCCTAAAGTACAAAACTGTCTGGAGATGAAAAAATTAGAAAATTTAATCATCATCTTACATTTCCTGTACATCAAACACCTTGATAAATGCGTCCCACTATTTTTATAAAGCTGTTCTTTATTTTGATATTTGGTTTGCTTGTTCAAAGTGGTAGGAGGACCATTAGAGGACATATATTGCAAACATTAACAGCAATACTAAAACAGATCTGTCTCTGTATGAGGACCTCCTCAACTCACTTGTAGTAACTTGATCAACATGATGATCCCTGTTCTCCAGGTCACCACATCAGTAAAATCTTATTGTTATTCCTGACAGTGAGAAGTTTCTTCTTATCAGTCTTACTCCCCCTTTTTGATCTTTAAAATTTAGAAAAATATTACAACACATAGCAAAGTTATAGCTAGTGTAGAGTAACCAAAAATACTAGAAAGCTCTCATAGTATTATGTTAAACTTAGACTGTGATGGCTGAAATTTCAACAGATAGTCCATTTACCTCCAAATAAAATACATTTAAAGGACATATGAGCAATTCTGCTGAGGTGTGCAGTGTGATATTTAGGCCCATTGATTAATTTGTATTTTGCATGAGGGAATTTAGTAACTAGCTGTGAAATATAAATGCATTGAAATGTTACATTTCCTAGATACAGGCAGTCTCTTTACAGCTATTTGTAGAGAACATAATTCTAATAATCTCCTTTGTCTTTAACTCAGTGTGGAGTGTCCTTTTGTACAGGAAAAGGTCATTCAGACTCAAATTTTTTGTGTGAAATGTCTGTTTCTGTGTTCATGTCAGCTGGCCACATACTTGCAGGGTGGTAAGATTCTCTATGCAAACACCATTTGCTATGATCATTAGAATTCAGTAAAAAGAACTATTAAAACCCTAAGAAACCAAGGTCACCTTATTAGAGTTGAAACAATGGAAAACAGCTGGTAAATGCAGCATGCAATGAAAATTCATACCATGATACTTTCATTTTCTTAGAGGCATGAAGGGCTTTCTGCACTACATTTAACTGTCATTCCACCAAATTTCAAGCACTCAAGCAGGTTAGTGGTCACAATGGCTGCAATACTTTTATATCTATTCTATAGGATTATGACACTCTTTTTCCTATAGCACAGGGGAAGAAAAGTTACTATTTCACCTCACAGAAACAATCTAAATTTACTATCCACATATACTACATAAAATGTTAAAAAAACATCTTACAGGACAGCCAATGACTAGTTGATTTCTAGCAGTAGTTTTGTTCCTTTGGACCTTTTAGGAGGTGGCTGAGCTCTAACTCTCAGCTCTTCTGATTCCCATGATGGCCCAGATGAGCCTCATTGCTCCAGATGTGGAAGGCAGTTCCATTCTAATGGGAGTAGCATAAAATTGCCATTGCAATTGGAGAGGTCAAGCATTAATTTGGTCTTAGCTTAGATGGCAACACATGAATAAAAAATACAGACAAAACCTTCTGTACCAAAAAGAAATTGGTTAGTCACTCCTGAAAATGTGATGTGGGAGTTTCCATGTTAAATACCAAAGAACAATTTTTCTGTGAACCAACGTGATCTTGAGCATCACTTAGAAAGTTTTCTGAACAAATTCCACAATGTCTTCGATTTCATTTTAACCCTGTTTTCATTGATCTGTGCAACTGCTGCTTCAGAACACTGTTAAGCAGCTGCACATGGGCTGAATAACAGCTCTGCACAAGCTTTCTATTTAAAAACTCACAGAAGACATAAAAAATAATTCCAAGGGGGTCACGGTTTGGATGGTTTGGAAGGAGCTTCCAGATGCTGGATGACAAAGTGGACTCCACTGAAGTATTATACTAGCATAATTTGGAGCTCTTAGGGTTACTTTCAGGGAAGATGAAGAACTAATTTAATATCTGGACCTTAAATACAAAGTTTTTTATTATACTCCCAAATCTTAATCTAAATTTAAACTTCTTATATATGGATTTGAATGGCACCTTCAAGCTGTACATCCAAATCCTGTTAAATCACTATGCACACCTATGTTTGTATTTCAAGAACATATATGTATAGCAGGTACCTGAATTCTCTCTTCACTTGTGGATTTCTAAATAAGCTGGATTGTAGATGTTGGAAATCTATGGATAAAAATGAAACATACTGCATAGTTTTGGAATAAGCAATAACATTCTATGTCCTGCCATTTCATAACTAAGGGTTATTTTTCACACCCAGAGTTGTCCTGGCAAATCCAACAAAGGTTTTTGTTGTCACTAGCTGTAGTTTGCACACAGTAAGAGATCCTATTTAGTGAAAACTCTGTTGGGATAGAACCATAGAATAGTTTGGTTTGGAAGGACCTTTAAAGGTCAACTAGTCCAACTCCCCTGCGATGAGCAGGGACAACTTCAACTAGATCAGGTGGCTCAGATCTGTCAGATCAGCTGCCACATTATACCAGCAGGTCATTAAAACATAATCTTTATGTTTTACTGGACATCTTAAGCTGATTTATGAAAATTAAATGAGGTCTGGGATCATGGATCTAATCAAGGACATTCACAGAGCTAACTCTGAGATTTCACCATCACAAACCTCACCATTTTTAAGGAAAAAAATCAAAACCTGCAACTTTTAATAAAGCCTTACATATAAAGAAATAGCAGAAGAATCTGAGAATAAAATATGTATTCTACAGTGACGAGTTCTTTTCATCCATAGGGAAAAGAACTTCAGTGAGACTTTCTGGGACTCACAGTTGAAAGATGTATGAGATGCAGAGATTGCAAAACACAGCTGGAGAAAAGGCGTGAGCACATGAACACATTATCACACATTTAAAACACAGCAGCCATTTGCTTCCTCAAGATAAACATCAAATAACACGACTTCATAAGTGGTTGCTACACCAAAATAAGGTTTTCCAAGTGGCTATGACCAGAACCAGGTAAAAACTCTCACAGCATCACCCAGTGCAGAGCCTGGGCTTGTACCACTGCTACTTGAGCCACAGAGAAAGCTGCATGTGATGGACTCAAAAGGCTTTGGAATGACATCTAAGATATTTTTACTTCATGAAAACGATGCCATTCTGAATCATCTTCATTTTTTTTTTAAGAAAATCTCCCTATAAGCTGGCTATGATTGAATGTATGAGGCCTCCCAGGCAAAGACACCACTCCAGAGTTACAGAGGTACTTATCAAAATTGGAAGTATTAATGTTCTGTCCATGGTCTAACGATTTTCTTGGGGAAAACAGTATATCTGAATATTCAGCTGATTTTATTAAATCAGTTCTCCTAAGCCATGCTTACATCCTTTGGGGTGTTTGATTTTTCATAAACATTTGAGTGACTAACTTATTGGCATGCACATTTGTGCAAAGGTAATTTCCAAGTACTATGCACCAGTATTTGCAAAAGGGAAGTAAAACCCCCACACAAAAGTGTTTGTGCTGGAAGGGTTTCATGCTGTGGGACTTATCTGATTTACCACAAAATCCCAACCTCCAGCAGTCAATATCTACTGAGCTACTTGGGATCTCTGGAGTTCAAAATTATTTCAAAAACTTGAATTTTTTTACCTATTAACACTTGTTAAAAGAAAAAGTGCTCATAAATCACAACCAAAAAAAGAGACTTAAGATTTTATAGTGAACATACTATTTAGCTCCACTGACAATCAATTATAAATTTAGTAGATAGAGTTTTCAAGGAGAATCGTATTTGCAGAAGTCTATTGGAGAGAGTTTTTTCCTGTTTATTTTTTGCATAGGAACAATATAAATCTAATGCTAGATGCAAGGGCAGCTTTGTACACATTTTATCCTTCCTTTCCTTCCATATTAGCCCACTTAAGACCAAATGAATTTTTCCTCTCCAGGAGGGTGAAATAACAGGTGATAGCTATGCAAAATAAAGCTTTATTCAATTTATTGAGTGAGTCATTGCTTCTCTGGTTCATTAAACTTCTCAGTAAGAAAATTCAAGTTCATATACATTTTCCCTCCATTTCCAAGTACACATTCCAGTTGTGTTCCTCATCTACTTTCAATATAAAAGATGAATTAAAGAATTAATCTATGCAATCATCTTCTAGGGGGAAGTAATAATAGTTTCATACAAAATTCACTATATAATGCTGTAATCACATTTTGAGGAACCTCTCATAAAACCACATTGAGCTGAGGACGAAATAGAGCCTCAATAGTTGTCCTTATAGGACTTGACTATTATTTACAGAGTTGTAGTTGCTAAACTACATTGGAAACAGATCCTTGCTTATATTTCCACTTCAGAAATCTCTTGTGGACATTGTCAGGGACCATGCAAAGTAAAATAAAAAAAAAAAAGAGTTAGGGGCTCACAATAAAGTTTTTGCCAGGTTTCATATTCCTACATGAAGATTTTTAAACTTTACTTATCATTTCAGGATTTCTAGGAAAGGAAGCAAATATATTAAGCTCTGCTTCCTCACTTTTCTATGATCAATAGAAAAGCTGAGTTTATTTTCAGTTTTTAAAAAGATAATAAAATAGTCATGCAAGAAAGGAACTAGGGTACATTGTTTGGAGTGGAATCATCATACCAAATTTTAATGTTGCCATTACTTTTACTTCAGTTCAGGAAAGAACTAGGCTCTTCTCCCTTTAAAATCTGCATGGAAAGAAGTGGCAGGGAGATCCTAGAATTTGGCTTCTCCTGCATCAAGGGGGTATATGAAATAGAGAATCTGAAAGTAACCTGGACAGCTCGTTAGAAGAATGCCTCCAGCACTCCCGAGCTGCTCTGCCTCAGTAAAACCCTGCACAGTAAGTGCCTCAGAAAGCAGCACGTATGTGGGATTATTGGGTAGGCAGAAACCTTGCCTGGGGAGAATTGTACCCTTTTTCATTCTTTTTTAGAGTGTGATGTGCAGGGCTTACGAAAAATAGACCTGAAGAAAGGAGAGATGCTAACCTGCAAAAATGTGAAGGAAAATAAAAGGTGCTCTGGGAGCCAGCACAAAACAGAGAGTGAGAGGAACATTTCTTATTTATACACGAACATGTCTACATTTCACTCCCTTCACACACAACTGTGCCACTTCTCTCTGTACTGCTACTTAACAGGCAGACGGTCCCCTGGGATTCCTCCCTCCAGGAGCTTGTAAGGGACATTATAAGTTTTCTGACCTTTACACTTCTCTGCTTCAGGGTCTCATGTCACTATTACCAGATCTTTAGCCAAAGACTGGAGGCTGCCAGTCAGAGCTACTTAATACCACTCCACCCAGGCAGGTCAACATGGAAAACTAATAAATGTTTTATTTGCAGGTCTAACACAGACATCAGGGCAAGGCCAAAGAATATCTCCAATACAATGTGGAGGAACGTAACAAACTGTTCTCCCCAGTTCAAATTTTACACCTGATTTTTGTAACTGAACACAGTTTATTAAGACTTACCAATTTGTGACGGTTTAATAGGGATGGATGACAATGTATTTCAAGTGAAAATTTAAATGTATTTAGGACAAGAAGAAATTTTCATTTTGATTCCTTGCAAATAATCTCTCACGACTGAAATCTGACTTGCTTAGTCAATTTGTTTGCCCACATGAATGAATCTGTGATAAATCCAGTGTATTATAATAACTTCCAGCTACAGTTAAGGTCAAACAGTTTGTCATTACAGAAGTAGATGGGAAAAGGGAGTTGGAGGGAGACAGATAATTAGCCTTTCTCCCCTCCTATTCTTCCAATTTGCATCTTTTTCTTCCTTGGATCTCCCCCCTGCATCTCTCCCTGGCAGCCTCACCATGTGAGCTCTCCTGACATGGCACAGGGGGAAGCTGCAGGACTGAATGTGTTCACACCAGGGTCATGTCCTTCCCTTTTCACTGCTACAAGCACTTTTAACCGATGCAAGAAATACTATTTGAATATTATAAGCAAATATTTTTGCTTTGGAAAAAAATATATTTGGATTAAAAGTAAGGTTTTGTTATTGAAAAATTTGTCCAAATGACAAAGAGAAGAAGTCCATTAAGATATATTTACTCTTATGGTATAAAAATTATCTTTTGGCTGATTATTTATCTTTGGTCATTATAATAAAGGTTCTGCCTTGAACTATTGCCTTTGGACTGCAAGGTTAATTAAACCACTGCTGCTGTGTGTACAATTAGGCAGATGTTAGTTGGAGGTAGTGGTTACCTTGCCAGACAGGTATGTGCCAAAAAGTGGAGTTCAGTGTCCCCTCTCCTTTCTGAAAGTCCATATAGGTGCTGAAAGAACTGAGACAAGGAAGCAGCTATCAAGGTAGATTTATATTTCATAGGTAAACAAAACTCACCCTCCACACACACACGATTTAAAAAAACAACAAAAAAGGAAAACCAAACTTGCAGACACCAGAACCTGCAAGTTAGGGCTTGAACCTTAAAAATTAAACACAAAGAACCTAAGCCTTCATGCGACAGTTTCCTCACAGTAACTGTAACCTCCACTGAACTGGGTTTTGATTACTCACTACCCCTCCTGGGAATGTCTGGGTCAGGAGACTAGAGGAGAACAGAAAATGCTACTTGATGAAAATTCAGAGATAGTGGATGTCATATAAAGCTACAGTTGATATGTATTGACATATTGGTGTTTGGAAGCTTTGCAAAGATTAGGCCATACCTGGCCCTTGAGCCTGTGGCAACATCAATGGATGTTCTGCAAAGATTCTTGCCTTTAGCATCGTCATCCTTTATCTTAGTAAACATCAAAATCTCAGCACAAAAGACAGAAAATGAGCTATTGATTTTCCAGTATTGTCTTAACCTGCAGCTTAATTGAAGGTCAGCGTATGTATTGCTGTCAAAGAGAGACTTTTGCTGTTCATTGTGGGTGTCTGACACAAAACTCTGCTCAAGGGGAGGACACGGATACTCTTCAGGCAGCCCACAAAAGGAGACTCTGCAACTCAACACTTCCAAACATTCTCTAAGGAAAATCAGGCCTGGAGAAGACAAACTGCAGAGTAATTGGATTAGATGTCAAAAGCTTTACAGAAAAGAAGGAGGGAGAGAGGAAGAGAGGGAGGGAGGGGCAGAAAGAGAGGGAGAGAAAGGGTCAGGAAGAGATGAATGTGAATTTGTCATTATAAGACAGCAAATAAATTGTCTCTTTAGAGAAAGCAGACAACTGCCTCTGTCCCTCTGTGGTGTTCTCTCTCTGAGTGATGTAAATTTGCAAATTCTCCTTTCCCTAACACTGCAGCATAGCAGCTTTTGTGAATAAAAGGACTTTGTTTTATTAGAAGACAAATGTAGCATGACAGTAAAAGAGAAGTTGTCAGATAACAGATAGGAAAGATAATCCACATCTTTCCCTTACTTTGTTATTGCCCTGGCTTTGTTATCCTACAACATTCTCTTCTCACGAAGTATCATTTTACCATTTAATATCTGTCATTCAAGAAAGTTGTAAAGATTATTTCTCAAAAAAAAAAGGAACAAAAAGAAAAACAAATGAGTAGATACTTCTATTACCAACTTTTTCCAAATCATTTATGAAGCTTGTACTTTTCCTCTGTCATTAATCTACTTTAAGTCTCTTCCTCCTTCACATTAAATGAATTCATTTTCTCCCATATACATCAACCAACATCATCATATACTCCTCCTGCTTCCACTCTAATGACTGAAAACCTGGAGAAATGAGCAAAGGAGAAAGCTTTATGTTTAGTTAACTTGACAATGCAGTGAAGCTCCTCAGATGATGACAGGCAACCTAAAACTTTCTGGTAAAATCAGATAGTTCTGTAAACTCCCTTCATTTCTGTCACTATAAGACTTTCTAAATGAGCTTTAGACTTTTGTTGGTTGACTTGCATGATCACAAGGATACTGAGCAAAACCAACATTAAGTCATTCACATTTAATTCACAAGGTTTTGCAGCTGGGAGAGCCTAAGTTGGCCTCACTAAAACTTTTAAACATGGATTACTTGGTGGTGGATGAAGCCAAGTTATTTATAACTGTTATTTGCTCCAGAATGCATGTATGCAAGAGCATATGAAGCTGATCGCTAGTAAGTGTTCATGTTTGAACTTTCAAACTTTTGTTGGGGTTTAAAAAAAATAAGTTGAAATAAATGCATCAAAGGAAACCTAAACACAGTCATCACAATATCTTAAAAATCCTAGTGGTGTAAAAGTCTTCCCTAGGGAAACTCAGTTCTCAAGTCCTGGAAGGACAAAAGGATTCACAATTTTTAAAAGCACTAAAAGTCTTCAGACAGCAGTGTTCCATGGCCATACAGACACACATAAAAGGCAGATGTTTCATTCAGCAAGCAAGAATTTGTTTTTCCTATCATGATTTTATTTAAGTCACACTTTTCATTTGACCTCCAACCATCTTCAGACCTTTCCTGGCTCAGCTCTTTGAATAAAGATTGAATGGATGGCACCGCACATCTCCTGTAATGTGGTTATCATATTGAGTTTGTCATTGCAGATTCTGATGCTGAATTCTTCCTCTAATTTATGATAGCTAGAATATGGTTTTGAATTCTTACGAACTAATAAATCTGTTCCTTATTTAAAAAAAAATGTATGGGCTGGTCCTTCTTGAGAAGTGCTCCAAGTACATGGGTTTGTATCCCAGCCAGTCAGAGCTCCATCTATGGCATGCAGCAGGATTCTGGGGTTTCTAGCACACAAGCCTGTGCTCAGACTGCTGCCATAAAGCATGCACAATGATGTGGAACAGCACAAAAGCTACAGTAGCAGGTGTTTGAGATTGGAGCATTACTCACAAACAGCAAAACTTACGAGTCAGCTCTGGCAAGCATCCCAAATGACTGCTAGTAAAACCTGTGTGGCATCTTCATGTGCACTACACATCTTCATACACAAAACTATTGCATAGCCATTTGAAACAATTTAAATACCTTAACACCTTGTACCTATAAATGTGAGAGACAATTACCACAAATCATGAAATGAATACAAGGGACAGAGAAAAAGTTTCAAGATATCACAAAAAATTCAGCTCTAAGTAAATAATTTAAAAGGATAAAGTCCCATTTCTGTAACTCAAACCAGGAAGAACAATGGGATGTAGCTGAGGAAATTTAAAATATTATTCTAAATTAAAGGCATCTCAAAGAGGTGTCTGAAGTATAAATAGGGAAGTATTGATACCTCAAAATATGATAAAATGAAGTTGTTCTGGAACAGGGGGTTCAGGAAAATAGAGTCTGCTAAATTAGTGAGGATTAAAAATCCTTGGCTTGTTCATCCCAGAAAAAGAAAGGCTTCACAAAGGCAGGGTTCCTACAAGTTCAGGAGGGTGACAGACACCAGAGAAATAAATACTAGAAGAATTATGATGTTGGATGAGGAGCAAGTAGATATAAACAAGCATTGAGTAAGTCTTCCAAGACATTAGAAGGTTCCCAAGCAGGAGGAAAGGGACTTCTTCAGTAACTTAGTAATGATTTGTGCATTCATATTTTAATTTTTTTTCAGTCTAGACCTTCCAATGATCCTTTCTAGTCAATATGCTCTTACATTAGGAATGCCCTAACATGAAAAAATGGGAGCAGTACTAAAACCCCAATTATAAAAAGCTAACTGATAGTGATTCAACAAAATTGGAAATAACCCAAAATGCTTTCTTCCTCACAAAACACCTTATGAAAACAAAAAGAAAATGTCTTCTAAAAAATCCCTAAACACAATTGTATTGATACCGATGTGATTTTCTGAGAAAAAGAAACCAATTAAAAAAACCCACAACAAAGAAACCACCAAGCCCTGTTTTGTATATGATGGAATTAATTGAGTATGTTCAAAACAAAATAGAATCTAACTTTTTTCCAGCTTTCTTTGAAAGTCTCAAAAGCCTTATTAGCATGAGAAAAAGATATCAGTGAATAGTGAGAATGGGAGATATCCTGAAATTCTTAAATTTTGCTATGTTGCTTCTACATAAATATATAGAGAGAAAGGAAATAACCTGCTACAATTTCTGAGGAGGGGGAAATAAAGGCAATATTTTAACTGGGAAAGGTAGACCTCAGGCAACTCAGACTATGAATCTCTTCACTTCTGCTTTAACAGTTATGCTTATTCAGTTATTATTTTTGCTTCTAAGTAAGTTCTACTGGTGATGTTGTTTTAAGTATTAAGGTCCAAATCCTGCTGCCAGGAAGATGAAATAAATTACTAGAACTCATTCATTTTTGCTCTCTCTACCCCATCTATTTCTGCCATACTGAATATGACACTCTGCCCTGTTTCTTTATGCTTTCTCATCCCAGAGAAGGGAAATGTTTATCTTACTTTTAATTTACTTTACTTTAAAATGACTGTGTTACTCCAGAGAGCATTTCCAGTCTAACATACTGGACTAGGTGCTAACAAGGTTTCTCAGCCAATCTTCAGAAAGAGCACTGTATAAAAACATTATTTGATTTCAGATTGTGTCTCAAAAATAGTATATACTATACCCTATATCCATAAGACCTATAGCTTCAGGAGTCACAAAACCATGGAAAAAGTCCTTTCTTTTAAGCAGCAGCTCAAACTGAGCACTGTGGTACAGACAAAAGGTCATTTCAGAGAGGAGGAGGATGTAAAAATATTACAGACAAGTTCAGAAATGTTTTCATGCTTCCTAAATGATTGTCTCTGGTCTTATTCCTGTAGTTATGTGAGCTGTGATTAATGCTCCTTGGCCAATCACAGCCAACTTAGAATCATAGAATCATCAGGGNAGCAGAGAAGGAGAATCCCCTCCCTTGACCTGCTGGCCACGCTTCTCTTGATGCAGCCCAGGATACCATTGGCTTTCTGGGCTGCAAGTGTCCACTGACAACTCATGTTTCAGACAAAGTTAAGTAATGCTACAGAAAGGAAGCAAAAGGAACAAAAACCCTCCTAAACACCTGAACACCTTCACAGCTAAAGAAACATGAAGTTCTACACGATGCCATAAACACGTAGCAATTCCTCTCACAGCAGGAATTCAATACACATATAAATAGAACACTTCATAAAACACTTCATCTCATTATATTCTCCTGATGGAATATTCATTCTGCTGGGATTTCTTATTGCTGCTTTCAAAAAACACATTTTTTTTTCCTCTGGTCCAAATTGTGAATTGTAATTACTACAGACAGTATAAATTGGTATTGCAGTGGAGCCTTAGCTGCACATCTTTCTGGCTGTATTTACAACCCACCACCACCTGTATATTTTGGATCTAATACAACACATTTAGCATTACAGGGAGATTCTCTTTGGAGACTTCAGTCACTGCCTGTATTTTCTTTCCAGGCTCACAACTCTTTACAGTAATTTGTGACAGTAGGATTAACCCATAACATGTATTTTCTGAATTATCATAATTACACCAGTGGGTTTCTGCTATCCAGAGAGGCCTTTAGGCTCCTTTTTTATTACCTTAAATAAACTAAAGATTGCATGGCCACACCTCATGTCAAGTACTCTATTATTGAATTTAGAGTTACTAGTTTATATATTTTTTTAAAGAATGAAGAACACAGAGATTTTAAAGAAGATTGAAGAACACAGGGAACTGTCTTGTAAACTAGACAGCAAAACTCAGAAGCTTAAAAACATAAAAATATATATCTTTTCAACTAAAATACAGCTGAGAGAGAAAGCAAACTCTTCTCCAAGGCATGGACTTTAGCATATAAACACATTCCCTTACAAGCCTCAAACTCAGAGTTACAAGATGACAACCACACCAAGATGCAGTCCATAGCTAGAGAATATGATCTAATGAAGAATCAAGGCACTAACTTAATTTTTTTTTTCTCCTTCCAAAGCTTATGAAATCATTCTATTCCAGCATTATAAAAATTCTGCTGATGTGCCATACCTTCACAGTGGGTGCCTGGGTTTTTTTCTTTTTAATTACTAGGAAGCTGGAAAAGACTTGAGCTCCCAAGAGAAAAGGGACTTGAAACTCAGCCAGCCATCTACAAGTGATCCTACAAAGCCAGTACAAGTTACATTTCTATACCATGATCAAAAGCCTAAAAGAAATGACTGGGATGCACTGAATTTGGAAGTTTCTATTTCCTCTTTTAGACACTGATACAAAAGTCATAGATGCTAGATTTTGCCTCCAAGTATCTCTGGAAAAATCTATAAAGTATATAAATCTAAACTAACATTCTTTTTATGTTTTTTCTTACATTTATACAAGACAGATTTACTTCTACACTTTTTTTTTTCCCCTTTGAAATATTTTCAGGTTATACTCAGGATTTATTTATTTTGTATTTCATGACCCCTCTTTGACTTTCCCTTTCCAACCTCCTAACTTCACACAACTACCCCATAATCTTAAATTTAGGCTTTTTGCTCAAGTTTTCCAACTTTTCTGCACCATTGCCTTCACCGTGGGCTTGGTTTAGCCTGGCTGAATTTATTAGGGGTGTTTTATAAACAACTAATGAATATTGGATTTGAGAAAAATCCCAGCCTGACAAATTTAGGGATTTCTCAAATCTTAAGCAGTTTGGTTTGGCCATAAGTCAGTCTGGTCTCCCTTCACAGAAAAGAACCTAGATGGAGGGAATGGTGAATCTCTTGTACCTCATGCTCCTTTTTTAGAACAATTTTTAAAAGTATATAGTTACAACATTTGAAAGAAATAGTGTTTCAAAGGAAAAACAATCATTTAAAAAAATCTGTCTAGATAAGACACTTAATGAAACAGAAATACTTGTTTGTAAAGGGCAAAGTTTCTCTTAAGATTAAATTTGAGTGAACTGCACAGAATAAAATTAGTTCATTGCCCCTAACTCTAACAGCACTCAGGGTATGGGCAAGAGAAAAGGAGGAATGTTATTATTATTTATTTATACAGACTCATACCTTGAAACATTTGCTATAGTAAATATAAAAATATTAAAAATACTCTCATATAGGGATATACTTAACTCCTGTAGGTTTTGGTGCCTGTTCTCTGGGTTTAGGGGATAAAACTTGTCATTAGTAGTTCTAAAAAAGGAAAAAAAAATAAAAATCTTTTTACCTCATGAAAGAATAGTTGAGAAACAGACAATAGACATTACTTTAACTCTTCCTCAGGGATGTCTGTGTGTTTGGTATCTCCTCTCTTCTGCTCTTCATTAAAGTCTGTGTCATATGTATATCATCTTTTTATTACCCAAGGGTAGTTCACTATCTCTAAACTAAGATCTTCAGAAGGATTTTGGTATAAAAACCTACTGTAGGTTTTACAAACAAACATAAAAGTGATTCTTGGTCTCAAAACAAGAGTTTGTATTGCCAACAAAGATTTTACATCCAAAAAGAATATGAAGTGCTGGATGAACTTCAAAGCACTCACTATAGACAAATTCCTTGGGCTTCAGAAACATAAATTTTAGCAGAGTCAGGACACTGAACCCCTAAAAAATATTAAGTATATTCAATGTTGCATCTTCATATATGGATTTTTTTCTCAGCTTTTCTTTTCTTATAAATTGTGTCCCTACTGAAAAATCTTTTAGCTTGCTTCATTTGATTGTTGAAGTGGCTTTTTTATTGACAGTTTTTTGTTGGTTTGGGTTTTGAGTTGGTGTTTTCCTAACAAATTTCATTTGAAAATTTGTATAATTCTATCATACCAATCAGCCTAGTTATGTTACGGAAACTCTGGGAGAAAAAAACCTGTTTGTGAGATGCCTAATCCAGAAGAAACCTCAGTAAGATGCTGTTGCATGTTAAACTGTAACCCTGCTAAAGATAAGACAGGTGTCAGCTACAGAGGGGCAATATCAGCACAACTTCTTTTTATCCCTATTGAATTAAAAAATACCAAAAGAAAAAAATAAAAAAGAGAGAAATAGCCTTGAAATTTCAGATTTCTTACACAGTGTTTTGCTGGTACAGGTGACTTTTTTTTCATATTTTACCTAAATGAAAGATGAGATGTGGGCAGAGAAAACCCCTCAAAAGTACACTGATCATCTCACCAGTTCATCTCAAATATTCAGAAACGCCAGAAGGAAGTTAAATACATTAAATCTAGTTCAGTTTTACCAAATTGTACAACGTGCAAAATTACAGGGGCTCCTACTATGTAGCTAGTTTATATTTTCCCTTTTGTTCTGTTGAGTATTTCTGAAGAGTTGAATACAAACCTGGGTGGGAAAAAGAATTAAAATTAGCTGTGAGGGAGATTTTTTCCATATTGAAGAAAACATTCCAGAAAGTAAGTACAGATTGGCTAACAGCTATATAAATTAACTATTGCAGTGACTACACCTTATAGGATATATTTCACTGGCTGCTGTCTCAAAAATCTTAAAATATTATAATTCATTTTATCAAGATCTTTTCTCCAAATCAACAGTTTTAAGGACTTATGGGGTTTAGGACTATTTTTAGAGTATATTAAATAAAGAGTGTCATTGTGAGTTGGAAGAGAGAAATTAGAGAAAGAACATATGCATACCAACAAAGTGCTTAGAAAAAGATCTTGATATAATATTTAGCTAAATTCTGTGCACATCAATTACATAAACATCTTTTTCAACTATTATACACACCTTGTGTAATGCAAAACACAAATGTTAACTTTTTCTCTAGCTTCACTCATCTCAAGGCTCTTGCTCCCTAGCACCTTTATATCAGCACAGAGATCAAAATTATGGCTATTTTCTAGATTTTTATGAAAGTTGTAACATTTAAAAGACATCGCATGATAACTTACAAGGGACTCCTCACAAGTGAATATATCAGAGAAAAAAACCCCAGTTATTTTTAAAATACTCAGTGCTTTTCCGTGCATTATATCAATTTCTCCAAAGTTTATCATGTAATTACAAGTGGTTCAGTCCTCTGTATTAAGTCTTAAATAAATAAATAAGAAGCTGAAACATTATACTCTGAGCCAATGCAATAACAGAAGTAGATGGTTTTGTTCCCTCAGCCTATATTGTATCTCAGGAGCTGATTTTCTCATTTTGCTGTACAGGCATTACAAAGCGATCATCATCAACACTCACTTTCTGCCTGGGGTTTGATTATTTTTTTTTTTGTTAATAAAGCATAAACAGAGTAAGTTGCAGCCTGTTGAAACCCAGCTTTTCAAGCACTTTGCCTTACATAGTTCACAAAAAATATCTTTTTCTTGAGAAAGCCAATTCCAAACTACACTTAGGTGGGCAAGAGCCTCTGTCTGTTGAGCTGTTCCACCTTGACCTTTCTATATGTTATCATACATGACCTCCAAAGTGTGTTATTTCTTAAAGACACGGTCAAGCCCACTCCTTGCACAGAATATTCACTGAAAAAAATATAGTCACCCAACTTATCAGAGATTTTATGCTTTTAATGCCAGCCATGAGGTGTTAGCAATTTTGGGGCAAACCATTTGGGATTGTAGAGGAGGAATGGAAATATAATTAATGCTTAGAGATCATCACCTTTCCATGACTTCACACTGCACTGAAACAGCAATGCTCCTGCACACAGCTTATTTAAAGCCTTTTCCAGTATCAAAAGCTTTCTGAAATTAATCTCTATCTTCCTTACAGTTGCACCTTAACCACAACATAACGTATCAGGTAACCATATCAGCCACATTATTGGCACTTGTCTACATTCACCTCAAAAAGAAGAGTAATCTTTTACACATCAGTGTTATCCCCTCCAAAAACACCCTTAAATTGGTAAAACAAACAAAAAAAAATTGATATTGTCTCTGTTCAACATGTTCATGGTAGGTAATTGGCCACTATGCAACCTCATATCTGTATGACTAGTATTATAGATAAAAGTCACATATAAGAAGGGATTCAATGCAGAGATCACTGAATATCTCTATTTTTAATGTTGATCTATCTATAAAATGTGATAGCTAAATGTTTACCGGATCTATTATTTAACACCTTTATAAAATGCTTAGAGAAGTGCAAATAAAATGCATAAAATGAGCTCTCTCTATTTCACAATTATGGGACAAATTCTGAAAAGTATTTTCCTTCTTAAGTGAGGGAAGCTTTTTTCAATCTTTGACTTACATTGAGAGAAAGCCACAAATGAGAAAAATATTTTCCCAAGTGCACTAATTGCAATTATCTGTAGCTATGAAGCTTCCTGACAGTTCTTGTGGTTTAAAGCACACAGAATCTATTGACACTCTTCAGACTTTTGGCAGCCACCAGCCTTTCCTGAGCTTGTGCACAACTGTAACAACTGTGTTTGAAGCTCTCCTGAAAGTCAGATGGATTCCTGCCCAGGCTGCTCCCTCAGCTGATTCACTGCAAGAGAAAGTGGAGGAGGAAAAGTACATCTGGTTTTATTTGTGGAGGATGTAGCCTTAGTCCCAGATTTTATTCACATCTACCTATTAAGGTAAGGTAAAATATGTTTGGTACTACATGTTTTAGGTAGTATGGAGTGGCAGAGATGTCAGTAGCTCCTACAAGAAGCCTTCTCTTGTAGCTCTGCTACACTGTGATTTGTGACACATTTTGCTTGCTCTCAGACTGGCTCAAATCCCACCTTCAACACTTATGTTGCCTTCAACAACCTCCCTTGAGGCTCCTTAACAGCTCCTTGTATCAAAGTCACTGAGGAAAAAACCCTTTTCCCCTCAGAAACCAGCTGCTATTTCCTCTTCCTCCAACGCTGCTTAGTTCACTACATAGGAAATTGGGAAAGCAAAATTAATTCTAATATATAACAGCACATACACAGCCTACAGTTGTAAGTCTGCCCATATCTGGAGCAGCATAACTCTCCCATCAAGCACAGGGAAGATATCCAAGGAGAGAGAACTCTTAAGCATGTTCTCAAGCCATCTGTGAACATTTTAAAGCGTGTTCCAAAGCATGCAGGAGACTATGGCATCATTTGGAGTGTAAGCAAAACACGTGGCACGTGGCTGGATCCAAATAAATGCCTTCTGTAGGGAGGTGGCAGCAATCCACACAGTTCTGAGCTCTGTTTTACCTTTCCAGAGTTGTGACTGGTGACTATCATAGCTCCATACTTAACAGATGATTATTTTGCTCCATTAATAGCCTCCTGTGGAAAGGCAAATCTTTCACAGGCTTGCTTAGAAGCAAAGTGAGTGAGGTTCATGCTGATGCTTTCCTCTTTCCATCTCCCATGTGCAGACATAATGCATTTGGAGTTAAAGAAAGAAAACCCAAAGATGCCATTGAACATAATCCTAAGACTAGAAACTTCTGTCTGAATGAATTGCTTTCTTTTAGAAACTATGCCAAATTGATTTCTTTAAATAAAGGTTTATTTTAAAGGAGGTCCTGTTATGTTCATTGAGAGTAAACTCTTATGGTAACAGCCTGTCTTTTGCAGTTAATTGCTGCTTGTCTCCTTGGATATCATCATTTGCATAATTGTGATTCTTTTCAATAAAAAGGGATTATATAATCTTGGAGAAGCAAACATTATAAAATTTAAATTTACATGAAATTAAAGGAATAAGTGTTCCATGGTAACAGTGCTATTAACTTCCACCAAAGAATAAAGTCTTTAATATTATAAAGTCAACATATTTATAGAAAATCACTTAGACTGTGCTGCTTCTCAAATGTCATGCAAAATTAAAACATCAGACCATACTTTGAAGCAACATTACCAAAATAAATATTAATGCCAACTTTAAATGTCTTCAATAAGGACATAAGGTTCTCCTGAGGTCAGTTTCACATTCCTGGATTGGAAAATCTGTACCTCTTGTAAGTGCAAAATAAGCAATTGAATTGCAATTCTATAAATAAAAGTAAATTTCAAACTATATACCATAGTAAGTTTTTCATGCCTTCCAGTAGACACATGGTTGCATAAATGGACTGCAACAAGTTGTAGGGAGACTTAGGTTATAGCAGAGTTTTTCCTGCCAGGGTAACCAGACCACTTATCCCTTCCTTTTTTATGTATGGATTAATGAATTGTACTTGCTCTTATTGCCACTAACATTTGAAGCTGCCGACAGTCTGTGGCACCTAATCTAATTAAGGAAGTGCTTTGTAAGCTGAAGAACAAAAGCAAATTAGTTCAAAGGTCTGACACTGAAGAGCTACCAACAAATTCTCTAACATTAAGTGTCAGTGAGTTCTTAAATAATTCTTTCACGGTATATTCTGGCATATTTAATACTCTAATAATTTAAATTAGGGCAAACTCCAGTTTAAAAACATAAAACGACCACTTACACCTCCTTCCCACCTTGTTTCACACCATCCAGCTTCCCACAGCTTCTACTTTCTGTCAAGTCAGCTCTGGTTTTGGTAGCTTAAGAGAATTTCTTTCAGTTAGCTCCTAATTATAACCTTGACTGTCATTCATATATGCAACCAGAAATCAGTCACTATGGAGAAAATAACTAGAGAACGTAACACAGTGCTCAACACAACCAGCTCTCTTCTAGAAAGAACAGTCTCAAATGTTGAAGTAAGATGGTGGAGACACAAATCAAAGCAGAATATATTAAAAAAACCCCCCCAAACCTAAGAGAATGAGGACCCTTAACTTCTGTGAGGGTCATACAATTTGCTGCTCCAGCCTGGTAACAAGTTCTTCCCTCTTAACCTTTATGTAGTTAAATAGGCATGACAAAAATAAGCAAGCTAAATAATCTAGATGTCATCGTGATCTTAAGATTAATGAATTTGAGCCTGTTGCCTCAGCAAACCACGCAGCTCTTTGGCACAGTGAGAGTGAGTGACAAGAATTCTTCCTAGAAAAAAAAAATATTGGCCACATATTCAGAAGGCAAAGATTTCCTTGCTATATTCAGTGAAAAATTGTTCAGAAAGATAAAATCACATAGTCTACATTGCCCAGCTTAGTGCTCAGAAAAATCAGAGGACTGGAGCACCTCTCCTACGAGGATAGACTGAGAGAGTTGGGGTTGTTCAGGCTGGAGAAGAGGAGGCTCCCAGGGGACCTTCTTGTGGCCTTCCAGTATCTGAAGGGGGCTACAAGAAAGCTGGGGAAGGACTTTTTAGGATGTTGGGTAGTGGTAGGACTGGGGGGAATGGGTCAAAACTAGAGGTGGGGAGATTCAGATTAGATGTTAGGAAGAAGTTCTTGCCCATGAGGGTGGGGAGACACTGGAACAGGTTACCCAGAGATGTGGTGGAAGCCCCATCCCTGGAAATGTTGAAGGCCAGGCTGGATGGGGCTGTGAGCAACTGATGTAGTGGGAGGTGTCCCTGCCCATGGCAGGGGGGTTGCAACGAGATGATCTTTAAGGTCCCTTCCAACCCTGACAATTCTATGATTCTAAAAGAGGTGGGATTTTAGCTGGTTCCTCAAATGGTAAATGCTTTTAACGTAGCAAATCAGAATGTCCCCACCTGCCCTGCTCAGTCCTGTCTGCTGTGAGGATTTGGGAAGCTATGAACTGATGTTCACAGCAACATAAACAATTTTGTCACAACTCAGTGTACATATTGAAAAAGGTATCCAGAACAATAAAAATAACTGTATTTATTTTAGGCACAGATCTTGGCTCACGTAATTGGCTGGCAATATAGACAATGCAGAAAATCAGCCTGCACGTGCTTTGTATTTGCCTTGCTCATTGCAGCCAAAAATGTTAAATACTCATGCTTGGAAATAAGCATCAAGGGAAAAACAGTAACTGAAGACTGGGTGGGAAGATCCTTTAATCATCCATTCAGGAAAAAAAAAAAGATATCTAGTTCTACAGCAAAATATTGGAAGAATTTCTTAGCCAAGAAACACCTTTGGAAAGAAACACCTTTGCAAAGTGCAGTGGCAGAAAACCAACAAACCAAATGAACAGTAATTCTACAAGGATCCTGTCTTCAGTTAATATAATATGGTGTAACAGCACAATAAGAAATTGTTTCTCACTGAGACACAAAACCTTATTTAGCAAAAAATAAGGACAAGGCAGTAACAGGATTCACATCTTGATATTCCATCTTGAGATAAGAAAACATTTACAAGCTCGGAAGACTGATTTCAGATAACACATTTATGTTATTCATCACGTTGTATTGGACCCCTGGATACAAAGTAAGTTGCATTTATGAAGTAATAATATACAGTGTGGTGGAGGTGCTAGGTGGAAGTTAATGATGGTGGACATCTCTTCTGCAACTGTCCAAAACGTCTTGAAAATCTTTGTTCAGAAAAGTAGTAATACAGGACATCTGTACAAAACTCATATGCTATAAAATATACCTAATATATATCCTGTGGCTTAAAAAAACAGGGTGGGGGCAATTTTCTGGTTTAATTTACTTATGCCACAATAACTCTAATAAGTAGGAACTCTTGAAGAATAAATCGCTTCATTTACTCATGATTCATTTATGAATTCTTGACTCTGGATTGCTATGGCAGGGGGGTTGGAACTAGATGATCTTTGAGGTCCCTTCCAAACCAAACCATTCTATGATTCTATGATTTTTAAAGCCTTGGGATGTTGTAAATGCATACTCCAATAAGATTTTTTTTTCTTTGTAATTAGAAAGATAAACAACCCCCATCACTGCAAACCAATTTGAAGTGTGTTTCCTAACTTCATCTCTAAATCTGACATGGGGGGGGCGGGTGATAGAGAGGAAACAAATAAACAAAAACTCCCAGCCAGGCAACTAATGAACCAACAAAACCACATTCTCTGGTGAAGTATAGCTTGTAACTTGGTACAGTCTGTGACAGTGCTGCAAAAGCTACAGGCTTGTGTGTCCCCAGAAGTGAAAGAACTAGAAGTGGAGAAGTTTCTTCTAGAGATAAAGTTACACCTACACAGAGAGTTGTGCACAGCACATTGTGCTTGACAGGAATGGCTGCAGCTTTCTCATGACACTCAAGTTAACATCTTGGATTACTACCCAAGAAGTAATAATTGTGATACAGCCACTGGCAGCCAGGACATGATGAGAACCCAGGTGTTCTAGTCTTATCTAGGTTTTCTCTAACAGAGCTCTTCTGGACAGACTGTCTTCCTTTGGAGGACAGATGGTTGGGATTAAAATAGCTATGACAGTTCATTAACATTTTGGGGACTGCAGCTTTCTCTCTGTCCTTTCTGTCTGGACTGATTTTGTCCCTTGCCAAGCACAGATCCATACCTCACATAACCTTGACAGACACACTTTGCAACCAGTTGCTGCTGGGAGTCACTGACCTTCCCATGCACTGCTAAGTTAAGCATCACTCTGTGCACTGCCTGGCTTAGGCTAGGAGCTGCAGCACAGAAACAGCCAGCAAAAAACATGCACACAACCATGAGTCTTCAAAAAGTGTGTATCAAAGTACTCCAGCTAAACAACTTCAGAAATTGTCACTATACTATAGTATAATATTACACTACAGTATAATAAATAACAAGATAGATATGTAATACAATACTGAACATTTCTGAGGACTTCTTGAAATATTTTGATGAAATAATGGGGTAAGACAACCAGGGTTTGCTTTGGTTAAGAAAGGACAGCATTCTTTAAAAATAACAGAGAGCAGGAGCTTTCCAGGTCCCTTCTCTCTGAGGGACCCAAGGTAAGAGATCATAGCATGTCATCAGAAAACCCCCAGATCCACCATCCAAGAAAAACAGTCTCCAAGGGCTGCATTAGAAAGGCAGGGAAGGAAAAACAAAGCGAGAGATCAGAAGAGCTCCACATACACAAATTATATTTAGTGGGGCTTACTGTGGAAGTTGGCAGTTATGTTTTGGGTGATATAGCCCTTGGTGTTGACATAATGCTTGCTAGCAGAGTATAACATGGGAAAAAAGTATTTTCATGTCATAAATGCAAAAAAAAGCCATCTTGGCTGGTAGAATAAGTTTTGTTTCCATTTTCTCTTAGCTGAAAAAAAAGAATTCAGGTCTTAGAAGATCCTCCTAGGTATACCTATTTTTAAACATGCTCAGAATCAATATGGCTGTTTGAGGAGCCCACATCTCCCTTTTCATTTATTTGGTTTGATTTTACATTTAAATATGTTGTGTGGAGAAATACCAATTAATCTTTATAAAAACACACAGCTTAATACAAAACCTGAAGTCTAAGGAAGTTTTAACATTAAAAGAACCATCTGGATTCAGCTTCAAATAATTGTTTAGTGCATATTCAACTCAAACTGGCCTCTGTGATCAATTACTGTTGGCAACCCAAATTAGAGTTAAAATATGTGTCCCCATGTATTTCACTGTATGGTACCATACAATGTACACCACTATGAACTACCCACCCTATAAAAGACACTGTTTCAAGAAATGATTCCATTTTTTTTTTCTTGGAAGAACAAATGTATAATCAGCATCAAAAATGTGGTAACTATGAGCACAGAAGCTACTGAAGTTCTATTGCACCCTGAAGAACACACAAGCACTGGATCATGTTTCATCTTACACTAAAATAAAATAAAATAATTTTAAGAACAACTAACCAAACACACCCACTCCCCTAACTCACCAGAACCAGGGATATTTTTCTGGAAATTTAAATATCCTTGCAATATCACTATGCTTTAGTCCAGATTCAATATGCAAAATATTACCTGTACATTACACCCGATGTGTGATTTTAAGTCTGGATTAAATAGCTATTAAGAGATAAGGATCGATGTAGAGTGTTCAAATGCACAGCAAGCCCATTATTACACACAGTCACTACAGGCTGCAGAGCAGCTGTAGATCTTCACAACTTCTCACAAGTGAAATGTAAGTTATTGCTGCCACCAACAGGATGTTCCTCAGTATATTTTATCTTAATATTTCTCTAAAATTCGCCTTTCTACACAAATGTCTGTATGCTTGCATTCGGATGTCAGGCTACTACTGATGTGATGTGAAATTCAGTCAACACTGAAAAAAGTGCACAGCAAATAATTCCATGTTCCATAGTAAAGTGCATTACTTGTCCTTCTTATGAGAACAGCCTGTTTTCATAATTTAATTGCTCAAATCAAAAATCCCCATCCAAACAACTCTGAGAAAATAAAGATAGCCTGTAAAATGGATGAAGGGTTCAATCTAGTGAGTACCATAAAAAGCAGCAATGATGCCATCTAAAATTTTTACAGTAGCAAGAGTCTATCCACAGATAATGCAACCGTGATACAACCACATATAGCATAAAATAAGTGGGAAAAGAAGCAAAATGTGGGATGAAAAGTGCTGCTGATGCAGACAAGGGGCTCTTCTTTGTCATATTCTCCTGCTGATCTGGCTTATTGGCATATGTGTGTCCACTTACCATGAGATGGGAGCAGAGGAAGAAAAAGAGAGGGAATTCTCTCTGTGGCATTTCAATAGTAAATGGAGGGGTGCTTCATAAGTGACACTGTCAAACTTTGGAAAACTCCAGAGAACATGGCTGAGGTACCCAGCAAGGCTGGGCCATGTAGATCTCACAAAAGATAATGAAGATTTAAAAAAAAATAAATCATTACAGCTGCTATGATACACTGATAAGTCTCAGCACCAGGCAGAGAGCAAAATTGTTGTCTNCCACCTAAAAGGACAAATTATAAATCAGCATCTGGGTTACTCCGTTCACTCCTCATGTCTCTGGGAAGTCAAACACAACCAGGTCCAATGCAAATCAAGGTTTTTTTGCTTAGTTGATGGCTAAAGTGCAGCAGCTGCTGGAGGGTTTCTGAGCTGCAGAGGCTGCACGTAGAGGTTGGTGCAGCACAGTGCCCATGTTGTATATTAGCT
>VYZX01004694.1:7061-338140 GCA_013401335.1 Brachypteracias leptosomus | reverse complement strand
TCAGCCTGCTCTAAACACTGAGGGGGGAGGTCTCTAAATGAGGATTCTAGCTAGGATTAGGAAAGTGCTTTTGAAGCAATACTTTTTGGTCACCTTCTGATGATTTTCACTTACTACCTTCTGGTTTGCATCACTCAATAGTCCTACAGTGTATAACAGGATTCACTTTAGATGAAGTTAAACCAGAGGGTGAGTGCATTTATGGTGCTAACAGGTGTTCAGTTGATGGGACCAGACTAGCCTGAAATCCTTCCTCCCTCCCCACTACTCAGTAGTTTCAACATCAGGCCCTCAGCACAACTGGGTTTTGTTCTACCTCCATAGTACCTTGTCATATGTTAATGTAAATAAAACCATAAATAGTGTGACAATAAAGACAGACATAACTAGTTTTATGAACTATGCAATCTACATTCATCAGTGCTGCACAAGTTAAATGGAGACTTAATATCTGTTGCAATCTAAGAATGAAGTTGAACCTGCCTTTTTTTAAAAAGAAAAGAAAGAACCAAACACCCAAAACAGTAGCATGCACTTAAATCATTTGCTTCTCATCAGGGGAATTATCTAGAGAAACTGAAATCTGTACATGTAAAGACACAAGGATAATTTAAAAGAAATAAATCATAAAATAATCCAGATCTCAATGCTTATTATCCTGCAGAGTAAACAGTAAATCTGCAGAAGTCCAAACTCACCTAAGTCCAAGACATGCAAATAAGCCACCACATTTGCAATGGTGCATTTCCTATCATTAAATGGAAGCCAAATACACAAACTGCACCCAGTTCAAGTAAGTCTTTGATAAACAGTGCCTGAAGGAAGAATTCTCAAACTTAATCTGCTCGAGGCTCTGAATAGAGATGGCAGCAGCTCCTGAACCTGTGCCAGGTCACACGCGTGCTCTGGGGACACGACTGGTTATCCAGCATTTACACATCCTTTTGGAGCTGTTTGCATTGAACTCACTGCTGAACCTGATGCAGCATACTCTAATTTTAGCATGAGTTAACCTTTAACAATACAGACAAGAGAAATATAGTCAATGAAGATGTTTGCTGCAAAAGGTTGAACAATTAGACATCCTCATTAGAGGAAAATTTAAAAAATACACAGACCTCTTAGAGTTCAGAAAAAGCTTGATATTACTGCTTTGGCATGGGCCTCTAAGGAGTTATTAAAAGCTGAACAAGTATGCAAAGAACTGGAGGGAAAACTGGAATATCTAATGACACTAACACACGCAATAATAAACATAAATCAAAACATTACAGGAAAGCATATTTAAAATTCAGGATTCCCCCCCATAAGCCCTTAAAAGGGGCTGGTATAATCCAGCCTCCTAAGTCCATGACTATTTCACAAAGTTGCCTTAGTGCATGTGAAAGGTGAACAAAGCTACTCACTGTCTACATGCAACTTGAACAGTTTCAGGTTTGGTATTTTTGTTCGTTGTGGGTGGGGTTTTTATTAGTGGTTTTTTTCCTTTGGTTGGTTGTCTTCCCAAGTAGTCTACAAACACACACCAAGAACTGTTTTCATATTTTCAGTAATGCTCACACACAGCAGCAGCTGGAAAGCTAGAAGTGTGGCTGGCTAAGATGATGACTGTAAAGGTATTTAAAGTGCTTGTTCTGTTGATCATTTATTTATCAACCATGGACACTGCATCTCTGTTTACAAACTAATGCTTCCTTATACTACCCTACTAATGTTGCTCTCAAACAGATGTGATGAAAACTTGTCCAAAGAGTGTATATCTTTACAAAACACTGTACTTCATGTTACGTTTGCTGTTTATCTTGTTATTGAATTTTCTTCACTTTGGGACCACAGTAGAAACCACAAAAAAGTTTTTGTGGGGTTTTTTTTTTTCCAGTACTCTTTCAATTAACTAGGCCAAATATTTGTCCCTTTATAATATACATTTTATTCAGTTTTAAGAAATATATATTCTCTGAACAAGAAAATGAAGGTAGCTGCAAAGTATTACATGTGTGGAGAATACACTAATATTTCACATTTTTGGTAAGGACACCTACTTAATATTCCTACTACTGCCAAGTTTACTACCAAAATTTACCACAGATACCACTCTAAATCCAATTACTGTTCATTCCACTACTAAAGCCTCTTCCATGACTGGGATTGTGAAATATACCAATAGTATATTCAGGTAGACCATCTGCACTGTTCTTGATAAAGAGGAGCAAAAAAAAAGTAAGAAAAATCTTCCACACTAACAGTCCCTTACCTTTTGTCTGGATCCTGTCCCTAAGACCATATTCCTCACCTGCGTATTGCTTCCCTTCTGTTAAATTTCAGTGTACCTATCTCTGTTCTCACTGCCTTTCTACTCTGATGCAAAAAAAAGTTGGTCTTTGTTTTTTTAAGAAACCACCCATACACTCCAGGAGAGTTTTTGAAGGCCTACATCAATTTCCATCTTGGTATTGGTTCCTTTTCTCTATGTACATTTCCATCTGTAAGCAGGGACACTGGTATTGTGGTTTGCCACCCAGTTTGATGGCTTCTGAGGACAGTATATTAAAAAGTGTTTTTTTCACACTACTTCCCCATTACTTGACTTCTGCTGTATTCCTCTGACCTTTTCAGTTCTCTCCAACACTACAGTATTCATAGTCAGACAAAAAAGTCTTCCTGATGTGCTTAAGTTTAGCTTTCTGTCCTTCAAAATCTTCTTCTTAGTTTTAACTTCAAAGGCCCTATAGGAGATCTCTGCTGTTTATTTCTCTTATATTCTTATCAGCACATCACTACTCTATATCTCCTTCTCCACTCCCCTACAAAACACACACCCAGGCTTGACATTATTTTTTCCTACTTGCTTCAATTGATCTCCATCCACCTTAGAACCCAGTAGCTTCCTGACACTCTTTGTTCTCAGCAGAAATAAACTAACTGAAACACTGACCTATAGTTTACAAAAGAAAAACAGCAATTCCATTCAACTCTATATCATAGTTAGAAATATTTTAAAGGCTTATAAAACAAAGCCATGTAAAATTCCAGTAAGCCAGATTGCTTTGCCTAAACCAGACAAATTCATTTCTGTAGCATGTTGCATAAACCCCTCAAATTCAAATACTTTTGCAGCTAAAGCAAAAGACTGAGCTAGGCTGCTTCTACATTTAGATTACATATTTTAAATATCACTAATTGCAGGAAGCAGTGCACTAACAGACTAAGGGTGTTTGGTTGGCTGGGTTTGGGGTTTTTTTTCCCCTTTAAACTAGAAGGGATGTAACCACTATAGCCATTCTTTTATATCTAGGCATCAGGGTTGTAACTTAACCTGGTGCTTCACTGTTTCCAGACTCACTGGCCTGCATAAGAACAAGGATGATTTACTCCATGCTACAAAGCCTTGCCAGGTGAAGTGATATTTCACATTTCATTTACTACTCAAAGAGACCACATTTAGCTTCGCAAGTTGCTTTTGCTTCTGTTAGCTATGGGCTCTACTTTTAAGCACAAGATCAGATGCAAAACAATCCTGAAAAATCTCATGCAAAGACTTGAAAACCCTGTAAAGAAAAATACATACTACCATGTTACTTAAAGCAAATTGAAGCCTTACCAAAAATCTAGGCCTGGCCCACGTTTGCTACTCAAAAATTCATGTCCAAGAACTGTAAGAAAAATAACTCAGGGAGGGTAAAACACTTCAAGTTTTACACCCTAATTTATACATATATATATAAAATCCTTCAATGCACAGGATTCCAAAGCATTACACAACCCTACAAATACACTTGCTTCATTACCATAGCAGTACAAGCACAAAACATTCAACTTTCACATCCAGAAGTGCCTGTCCTTGAAGACAAATTCAGTCAAGTCATCCCTGATAGGCAGTCTTTGGGATCATCTGTCAATTATAGTCTTGGATCATCAAAAAAACTCTTAAGAAGTTTCTTCATTACCCCTGCTTTTAATGTCCAGATCACAAACTATTCAAGCTACCAGTAAAATAGAAAAATTACTTGTCTTATTCCTACATGTAAAAGGAATTAAGCTCTAATTTCTTTCTACTGCTAAATTTTAATAATTTTTTCCATTGCTGCATTTTCTTCATCTTTTTCTCCCAGAACATACTACATACACATTGATAGCTACAGCCTCTTAAAGATGGCACAGACAGTTCCTCTCAGATAATCCTACATACTCCTAATACTACCACTGTGCTGTGGTGAGCATTCTAAGCTGTCAAGTGAGCACATAATTACAAGGAAGCACTCCTGCTGTACAGAATTGAAGCCCTGAGATTTCTCTAAACAATTGTACCAAGAATGTTGTACAATAGGTTCAAATGAACTGTAAAATTAATGATTTCAAGTTAAATAATTGTCAAAGCAAATTAAAAAGTCTTCAGCTACTGAGTTGAAAGTATCGCAGAAGCAGAGTTCATTCTTTTTCTCAAGAGGGAAAACAGAGGTGAAGAGAAAACCTCAAAGCAAGTACAGGGTATTAGGTAGTTTCAGCAAAGCAGGCTGTCAAAGCACAAATTGCTTGGGAATAAGACTCCCATTTCTGAAGCAAGACTACAAACATTTCTGAATATTTTATCCCTCTATCCTATATCCTAAACAAGCCTGAAAACATCTCCCAAGCATTTTTGCATTCATTTCTTCAAACTGCTTTCAACTGAATTATGCAGATCACCTGATGAATCCTTAAATTAAGAGTTCACCAAAAAAACATCCCATACTTGACAACAGTCTCTAGATATTTGTTCCAGGTAAATGTATTTCTTCCTTTTTCAAATCAATGCAGACATGCATTTAAAAAAGGGGATTTTTAAAAAAACATGCTATTCTCAAATATTTTGTGATCATCTTTTATTTGTAATTGGTCATAGAATCATAGAATGGTCAGGGTTGGAAGGGACCTTAAAGATCATCTAGTTCCAACCCCCCTGCCATGGGCAGGGACACCTCCCACTAGAGCAGGTTACTCACAGCCACATCCAGCCTGGCCTTCAAAATGTCCAGGGATGGGGCTTCCAGCACCTCTCTGAGTGGTCATATTCACCATTTCCAGATATCAAAAAATGTTTGATTATCAGCTACTATTTTAACTTTTTTTAAGACTAGGGTTAAATGTTTTCCTGTCATGCCAGTCATTCTAATCTTTCCCATTGGAAAAAAGCCTTCCACACTGTGTCCTAAATCTTCAGGTTGATCATTGTTGGGACTTCCACTCCACCAAAAATGTCTGAAAACGCACGTACTAGAAGTTTCATTATTTTATTTCTAAAATGTAGGGGTTTTCACATCACAATTACTTCCTATGCAACAGCTTTCCTTGAAGAAAAGGACTTAGCACTACCTAAATGAAATTAAGTCACTAGTTGACCAAATACATCTTGAGCAAACTTAAGACAAGATAAAGGTCAACTGAAGGCTTGCTCTCCCTTTGCCCTTTATCATGTCTACTCAAAAAATTAAGTCCTAATGGCAAGAAACATATTAATCTGATCTGTATTCCTCTGATCCTTCTAAGAAGGACTTTACCTGATGCATTTCTTTGTAAAGTACCTTTGAGCTTAAGCATTTGCCAAGTTACCCAAAATTCAAATTAAGTATTTCACGCAAGATTTGTATCATGCTGCTTTTGATGACTACTACTCATGATGCTCTTTCCCTGCAGTGCTTTGTTTTTAATGCAATGTGTTTGTCTACAGTAAATGTACTCAGTGCTTGAAACCCCTGCTAAACTCCCAAAGTACCATACCAAAAACTTGGGAAGGTGCATAAATCCTATCCAGCTTTCTATATGATAAACTAGCACCTGTTCTGCTGGGAGAGGAAGACAGTTTCAACTGCCCATTTTCTTTTTTTAAAAAAATAAATTCTGTAGTAGTTATTAACATGTAGGAATGTGCATTTAATATAAGCATGATAGGATGTGAAAAGTTTTCACAAGACTATACAGAAACAAGATGAATTTTTTTATAGTGTCAACTAGAAAATTTACTAAGTAGCACAAGGCTTCTCAAAAGGAGATGAACTTTTAAAATCACTGACAAACTGAGCAGAGTTTGGGTTATTAATGTCACTAGTCACAGATGATCAATGAGTGGGTATGACTACGACCTGTCAGGAAGCCTGATCTGCCTTTTTCAGAAGGCTTGAAAGAAACTTAAAAGAAGTTCCATCCTACTACAGCATGTAAGGAAAACATCTCTGCTTTTTCTGCAGCAGCAGAAGTGAATTTTCTGAACACCTCATATTCATAAGACAGCTAGCAAAGCACTCTGAACATCCACATCTTCCCACAAATGAGACCCATGGTGGTGGGGGAAGCACTTGGATCTACTCTTGCAGAACTTTTGATAGCAAACTATGCAGAAGCAACTTGCTTTTACTACAGATGACCATGGAGATGATCCTAATAAGTAGGATTTATATATGATACCATATAGAGACACATTAGATTTATTGAAGCAATTAAAGGAGGTTTCATAGGTACCTGACCAATTATAGGCAGTTATCTATTGTCAAGTCTCAGTGGAAATCTGGATGATCTAATTATCAAAGTCTGAACTACATATGAATGACAAGCAAAAGATTTCTGTACCAGCACAGAAGCTGATTGTCAGCTGGATGGGAGCCAAATGTTGACATACAATCAGCTTAGTCAACAAATGGAACATATGAGTTGGAATTCTCTTTGTCATTGAAAAATAAATATGCATTACTTTTCAAAGTATGCAGCAAGCTAAAGCCTAAAACCAAGAAATCTAAAGAGAGGAAAAGCACTGATTTTTGTAATTCTCACATGAAGAAAGCCTGCCTCATTCTACATGCAGCTGCTGAGCTGTACAGTTGTTCCTGCACCAGCAACCAAGTCACCTATCTGCCACAAAGATCTCAGTACAAGTTGACTTTTGAGGCTGAAGACAGTTTACAGAATACAAGACTAGTGTCATTTTAATTTGACATTAAGTACATCCTAAATATAATCTATCCATTTTAAATGAAGTCAAGTTTGCTAGATTCAGCATTACACAAAATAACTGCACCCACCACTGTTTAAGCTGAGTAACTGCAAACTTCAAGATGCAATTAAATTACTAAATGCACTGAATAACAAACAATACCTTTCAAACATATAAAATATGAAGCCTATCACTAAGCTTTTGGAGTGGGGGAGAAATTGCATACATAATTTGTGCTTATTCAAAGCAGAGTCTAATTTATATTAGCAACTAAAGAAAAATCTACTTCAAGATGCCATCAAGAATGGAACTCACAAGAACTACACCTCCAAAACTTTAAGCACGATGGAGCAGCTGTTACATAGCTTTTTAAATGCCATTTGCAACTAGGTATGTAACAAAAAGCCACACCCAGCAAAGCAGATTCCAAATGGTCATACTCAAAGGTTGATGTAACTACCTCCTACTTCAAAGATAAAGCCTATACACCTCCATCAAAATGCACCACTTAGAGCCAAATATGCCTCACATCTACTGCTCATCTCTCTGAACAGCTGTATACACAAAGACTGCACAGATATGCATTTTCCCTGACTATGATTCATTTTTAGACACTCATGAGAGGCAATCCTTTGTAAAAATGTAGACAAGAACATGCCTGTTAGATTTCATATGGCTTTCAATATTAAACGATGTATCTATAGATAGCTACATTTTTATGTTCTAATATCTTGTTACCCACTATTACTTTTTCAAAGCTGAAATCTCTGGACAGCTGGGACAACAGAGCTGTTCCTGGAGATGGAATTAGAGGATAAGAAACACTACTTAAATACAGAAAAGGAATTCTTAAGGTCGGCAGAATATTCTTAATTTGCTTTCATTTATTTAGAGTTATGTTGTTTTGGCAGGCCGACTACTGCAGTGAATACAATGCCAAGCTACAGCCACCCTCAGAAGGATGTCTGTTCATCCCGAGAAGGTCGTTTACAGCACCCTAGTGTTCCACCAAACTGGTAAGCTTTTGTCTTACTGTCAGCACGACTATAGTTGTGGAAGCTTTAAGCAATGCACAGACTTGCTTTTGGACTATTAAGTTACATATATAGCCTAATTTTGTGTTAAAAACACAAAGAGGAAAACGGCACTCCATACTTACCCTTAAGTATTTGGGACAGACGTCCTTAAAGTAGGAGGCCAAAAACTAGCTGGCCATAGCCATTCTACAGAAATTAAACTGGTAGAGACCCAAGAACCTCAGTAATGCAACGCATGCTGTAGCCGATTGCAAAATCGTCCCTACCTCAAGGTCTCTAATGCTCGTTAAACCTTAATTACTAGGCCAGTCAGACAACAGCCACATCCACCTCCCAACTTGTAGGGGCGGTGGTGGGGGGTGGTGGACTAGGAGGGAAGGGACAGCGCTCACNGTCTGTTAAATAGAAAGCGTTTTAAATACCAGTTGGACCGGCGAGGCGGCCGGGGGTGCGCTCCCAGCTACTGCCGTACGTGAGGGAGGATCAGGGAGGGGTGAGGCGGCCCTGGCCAGGCCCGCAGGGCCCTCAGGGCCGGGTCTCTCGCCACGGCCGGCCCGGGCCTTCCCCTCCGTGCTCGCCTGAGGGAGAGTCGACCCCACGCCCGAAGACCCCGACCCTCCCCAGCCACCCCCGCGCTCACCCAGAAGATGAGGTTAAGGAAGACGAGGACGGTTTTAGAGGAGGTGATGCCGCACTGCCCCATGGCGCCCGCCGCCCCTCAGCCTCCGGCCGCTCCTCGCCTGGCCGCTCCGCTCCCCTCCGCTCCGCCACCGTCCCACGTGACCCAGCCGAGACGAAGGCGGCGGCGCGGGGGAGCCTAAGATGGCGGCCTCTGGCGTCACGTGGCGGGAGGGGGCGGGGGGACCTAAGATGGCTGAACCGCTCCCCCTTAAAGGAGCCGCCGCGCGCCCGGCGCGCCGGCTGCTCGTGCGGCGCTGAGGGGCAGGCACGAGGCCGCGCGTGCTGCGGTGGCCGCTCCCTCAGGAGAGGCGCGGTTCCGTCAGCGCTCCTGCCCTCACAGGCCCCCGCACCGCCACCAGAGGCACCTCTAGCAGCGGTTAGATCGTCAGGGAGGAAAAACCCCGCTCGATTGCCGCCCGAGGGGGGCTTGATGGCAGGAAAACCCCGCTCGATTGCCGCCCGAGGGGGTGCTGGATGGCAGGACTGTGCCTTCGGGAGGCTGAAGGCGGGTGTCGGGCGGGAGCGCTGGGCGCAGCAGCTCAGGCGAGGCCACAAAAACGCAGCCGCCTACGAGACATCCCTTCCCATAGCAACGAGGATCGTGCTGGCCAGGCCGCCCTGATAACTCACTTCCAGCAAAGGGTGTAAAGGTGCTGGACTTCGGAGAGATCTCAGGATGCACTGATAAATTTTAAAGGAGAAACTGAACCAGGGCCCCAGTAACTATGTTATTGGTGTAACAAGCATGGCAGGTGGGGAGAGCAATTGTTTAATAAGGAGAATGGCAGATGTTTTACAATCAGGACATTTGTCTAGCGGGAAGAAGGAACACTGCCAGTGAAATAAAAGAGTATGGCTCTTGTTACACATCCCAACAAACTGTGAGGAAAGTGCAAGTGTTGGTCATGGTTAGAATGTTTTGGACACATCCAAAGTGTGGGAATTGCCAGTGAACAACGAAAGAACTAAAGAAATGATGACAAGACAGACATGGTGTCCACAAGCTGTGCATTTACTGAGGCTGCACATGTGCTCTGGAAGCGAGGGCAAGGTAACACCCATCTAGTATTTGCTGCCCTATTTATTCATCAGGTTCTCTTTAGCATAGCCAGGATCCATCCCTCCATTGTGAAGGCCTTGTTTGCTGTCTTGCTAGTCAAACCAAACCCCTCCTCCCCTATTTCTTCTGGCATTATGGTTTCTTCCCTCTTGATCTTTCTTATATTCTATTTGTCCCCTCTAGTCCTCCACTTTTCCTAGAAACATGTCATTCCTGAGCAGCTTTCCCCTGCTTGGTGAGCTAGCTTCTCCTTGTTCTTTTTCTAGTAGATTTATTTCTCAGGTGGAAAGAAAACTACCCATGTTATTGAGGGCCTTAATGTTTTAGGGATCAGTCTTATAAAGGCAGACAAGTAACAATCAGTTATATTCCATGGTTTCCATGGTAGCAAAGTTAGGGGGGTTTTTTTCCTCCTACAATTTTAGAAGTGAAATCCAGAACCAGTTCCTGGATACCATGGAGATACTAAGTCTTTTTTAAGCTTTCTTTTCAACTCCTTATATGCTCATAGATGAAACTTCCCAATCTTGCAAGCATTATCAGACCATTTTCTGTCACTAAAAGTTAATTTAAATACCCAGAAGATATGCTCGAAGTTGTTTGCACTACTAATATGGCTTTTCATTAAATTCATGATGTTTATATGATTGTCTTTTAATTTCTGCTTTTTAATGTGCTGTTTGTGCTTTATATATTACAGTTCTGTGACATGTGGTATTTTTAAAAGTGTATATAGGTCATACTATCAAAAATGCCATTAGGAGTTGATAGAAAACACAGCTAAGAGAAGTTTGAAAAAGGATTAATTATGTTTAAAACTCTTACAAAGATTTTAGTACAACAATGCTGTTATGCAATTTCAACACTAAACGAATATAACCACCTGCTCTAATTTTCTGTATGCATTTTCTAGATGTATTTTGTTACAGATTCATAGGAACTGGCATTCAGGAAACACTCAGGTTTCTTTTTTGCATCTAGCTGTGATAACTGAGAATGATGAAAAGGATACAAGAAAGGGCTAGGACTTCACACTTGGGAGAGAAGACAAGTGCTGTGTCACGAGGGCCTGTGATGGGGTTGCAGCTGTATAGGTGCAGGGGTGGCAAAGGGGAGAGAGGAGGAGTGGAAGGACTGCAGTCAGTCTTTAGAATTGGCAGAAGGTTTGTGTGGGCTGGGCTCACGTTGCATGAGATGGCAACGTGAAGCACCAAGAACAAGATAAATGCCACGTGTTCCTCTGAGCATGGCTCCTGGAGAAAAGTGAATAGAACAATGCCTGGTGTTCTTTGTAAGTGCTGTCTCACTGCTCTTAGGAATAGAAAGCTAGCTGATAGGGGGTGCTAGTGTGGGGTCTTTGTTAGGGTTTTTGTCAGGCTCTTGTGCAGTGAAATACTCTTGGTTCTTTGTAGAACACATGCAAAACTTCTGGGTATTATCTGTCTCTATCTTCAGATCCACAGACTCTCTCTGGAATAAGGTGTGGGCCCATGCTGGCATCTCATACCAAGCATGCCTGTCAAGTGACATTTAAGGGAAAGACGGGATGAGAAATAGGATGCTATCAGAAATTGCCCCTCCTCCTTCCATGGGAATGTAGGCAGGGAATTCTAGCTCTGTCTGTGCAAGTAGAGGAGGAGGGGCTGAGGAAAGGCAATGCAGTTCGTAGGAGAGCAGGGAGCAAGCTTTGCTGGAAGCAGGTTCTGACAAGTTTGAAAACTGGCTGCAATTTCAGTAGCTGACTTGGTTGAATTGGACTCAGCTGTCTCCAGCACATCTTTGCTGCTTCTCCACCTTTCCTGATGTGGACAGGTAGCTTGACTGCTGACATGTGCTTTTTGTCTTTAATATCCTTTAAGCCTCTTTGAAATTCTTCAAAGAATGTGTATTTGGCATTTTAGAACATTCAGCTTGCGACTGTGATCACAGCAGTATTTTCAGAAATGTATACAAGGATATCCTGCACCTCTACTTCTTTTGAGGGAGTGAGAAAATCAAAGATGGGTGCAGGGCAAGAGTGGCCCAAAGTTCCCAAATGCAGAATGCAAATGTGCTAGCAGGATACTCATCATTAGTGGCTCAATCTCTAGCATTTAAGAGGCTGTTGTGGCAGACTGCACAGGTTGGCTGAATGGCTGGTTAAGGTAAGTAGCTTGAGAAGTTGTTTTGCAGGCTTGGAAATGCAGAAACAAGTGTGCAAGCAGAGACAATCATGAGGTACTTTGCACTTCAGTTTAATTATGCCTGATTCAACTCTCCACTTTTTGATATAAGCACTGGGAGTTAAATTCTGAGGGCATAGAGCACTTTAAAGTGTTGATGCAGTTCTGTCTAGACTGTTACAAATCACCATCTAGACAGGCTCTGTAGACAATTCCACAGCAGTGATAATTTTCATTTTCAGGTATGCATTAGAAAAGTAAAACTGTAATCTTGCTTTTTGGGACAAACAGTGTAATAAATGTAATAGAAATGAGTTAATTCCATTTGAATGAATCAGGTAGTAAAGAAGAATCTTGTGGGTTTCATCAGCTCCTGATCATAAGTAATCATAAGCTCATATTGTCATCTTCCATTCTGTTCTTTGGAGTCTTTTACACCCAACAACAAATGGCACCTTCTCACTCCCCCATCATTACATATTCTGCCTGAGCTCTCTGCCAGCTCCAGTCGGCTTGTTTTTCGGGATCTATGTCCTGGAAAATGGCCTCAGTGTAACATTCCTTTTCCTTTGGTGGCAGAGGGTGCTAACAAAGCCCTTCTGTCTCCACACCTGCAGGTGTACACCCCTGTCCCTGCACTGCCCCACTCCCTTTCCAGTTTGGGCAGTGCAACTCTGTGAAGAGAGGGTGATGCTTTTTTATTCACAAAAAGCTGGGCACTGCTGCAGAAGTGACTGAGGGATAGGGACTTCTTACATCAGACCTGCTCTAAAGGAGAGGTCTGTGAAATCTCAGAGCACAGTTTGATGAGCTTTCCCTTTCTGCAGCAGTGTCAGCTTCAGCAGCCTTCTGCTGGCTTCTCCATTCTCCCTAACCCTTCTTCACATGGCAGTAATAAAGGTACCACTGTATGTACTTGTGTAACTATGGAGACCAAGAGGAGGGAGCAGATTATGGGGAAAAAAATAACTCAGGGGAAAAAGATGTTGCATTTTTAACCTGGATTTTTCTCCAGTCTGTTCACTGGATGGTCCCCAAGAGCACATGCACCAACCTCGCTGCCAGGGCCGTGCAGAGACAGAAATGAACAGTGGGCAAGTGTGGGTTGTTTATTTGCTTTCAACAGAAATGCTCCTCAGACTTCACTCTGAGAATCTGGAATGTGTTTCACCTTTCCTGATATTCCCTAATTTCTGTCTCGTCTGAAAGCAAACGAACTGGCACCATAAGCTACCTTCCCAGGTTGCTTCTCTAATCAATGGAAAGTGAAAGGATGGTTCATCCCATCCTAAAGAAAGTGTTTAAGGTGAAATGGATCATGTCCTGGAGGGACAATTCTCAGTCCATTAAACATAGAAAACCCTAAATGAGCAGCTTAGGTGTCTGGCCAGGTGAGTTCTCCTGAATCTAAACTGTTCCTGTCCCCTGCAGCTCTCAGCCAATGCTGGGTATGATTTCCTACAGATTTCCAGTGCGTTTATTGCTGTTACCTAAAGCCACACGTCTCTCAAGAATGATGATAAGCATGCAGTCTTTCAAACTATTTGCACTAGTATGAATTTAACATGCTGTAAACACACTAGATAAACCATCACCACTTGCTATTTGGTTTTTGTTTGAAAAACAATTCAGCTGTTAAGGTCATCCTCTGTAAGCTTTTGTGCTCTCCATACTGTGCCACTCCTGTTCCTTGTGTATATTCTGCATGTCTGTCTTGCCTTTTCCCTTTCACAGCACCCACTTCAAGCCAATTCACAACTCTCTAGCTATTTAAATTTGTTGGTGTACCTCACAGGTGTATTATGAGTCTTTAGTTGATACCTAGGAGGTCTGGAGCTTCTAGAAAGCAGGACTCCTGTACCTGTTGAGCTCCCTCCCATGGATATTTTGCCTATCCCATTAGGAATGATCAGGGTGATAAATTTGTGGTTACTGTTGACTGGCTTGGAGCAGATGCTCAGCATAATCCTGTCAGGTGAGTGCTGTGACACAGCTCCAGAGAATTGTTTAAACACATCCAGACATTCAGCTGTGGTTTCAGGAGAGCAAAAGGTCTGGAAAAGAACACTTGGTACTTTTCAAATTGGCAAGGATAATTAAAGGGAAAGTGACTCTTGTATTTATCAAAGCAATGTTTACTTCTGTACTCTGTAAATGTCTCTTTTCCCTTCTAAATGTTGGTATTTCCCAACTGGCAGATACTCAGTCCTCCTCAACTGTTACAAGGAAAATGAAACATCTTTCTTACCAGTTGTAGTTTGCTGAGTTGCAGTTTGAAATCAACACGCTGTGTGATTTTTAGCAGCCAGCTGCAGCTCAGTATCCAGAAGCAGCAACAAAACAAACTGGTAGCAAGTAGGTGAATCCAACTAGAAAAAAAATAGAAAATGTAGTACCCTCATCATTGCTGTAGCTCCTTTGTGTAGGCCAGTTTTTCAGGGGAATAATTGATGTTGTCCAATATTTTGTGTATTTTAGTGCTCACTTAATGACGAGCTAATATTTCAAACAAAATACAACTTCTGTAATGAGTTACCTCATTTCTCCCAGGATGTTATTAGGATACCTGCTACAGTGATCTAATGAGATTGACCTTCATTTCATAACAAATTTCTCTCCTCCTGAAACTATTTTTAATGGCCTTCTCGATTTATGCAAAAGGACCTATAGCAATAGCCTTCATTTGGGGAAATAAATGATTCAAATAATTACAAACTCTAGGAAAATGACAAGTTACTTTAAAGTGCTACTATATTTTTACCATGTTACACACCGGTTGAGTGGCTTTGTTCTCTCAGCCTCTCTGCAACGACAAAAATAAATTAGTTTAGTCCGTGATGGGTAGAAGATAAACCCCATGTAATTGCCGACGCTGAGGGTGTTGCAGCAGCTCACAGGCTTTCAGCTGGAGGGCATCTTATCCCTGGAGTGTCATTTGCTGCCATCTACTGGGCATTTCTCAACAGTTCAAGGAGACCGTCAAATCGCTGTTGTCCTGTTATTCAAAGTTGTAGTGCATGTGACTTCTGATATATATTTTAATTAGACGAATCCTTTTTCAAAGGGAGATGAAGGAGAAAAAGAGGAATTCATATTCTGAATATTTCTGCTGATTTTCTTGAAATTACTGTTAGTTGAAGCAGAATGGTTGTATCATTCAGAGGGAAGACGGGTGGGAGATGGATACAACTGGCATACTAATAACAGAGAAGAATGCTATGCTATGCTGTAGTTATTTGAATCTGAAAAGACTGCTACCTTACCAGTATTATTTAATCCTCACCACATCCTCAGAAGATTTTTAATTACATTGTACCAGTTCTATGGACTTATGTTACACAGCCACTGTGAGGCAGAAGATTTTCAGGCTTTGCATATGTATTTCCCATTGCAGGAAAAATAAGTGATATAAAAATTACATGACTAAATATTTTCTTGGTTCAGTTTATGCATTTCTCCCATATTTTCCATACTTTCTGCACACCTGACTGCAAATGTCATGCTTGTAAATTCCTTTTCAAAAACCCCAACGCCAAGGCTGTTCTGAATAAACAGCTTAGCCAAAAGAAAAATTGATTTCACAAGGAAAGCGTAAGATGCAAATTAAACTTTAAAGGAAAGGCTTCACAAAAATAACAAGAACAACATGTTTCCTTAAAGACCAGACATGTTCCCACATTAAGATAAAGAACTTTCAAGTCTGTATGTACAGCACCATCTGGTGATTTCTGCACAGCAGAATCCCAAAGCAGGGATTTATGTGCATTGCCACATTGTCGACAGCAAGTCAGTGGCTATCCCCCAGCAGACCTGCTCTTTATGTTCTCACTGCCAGATACAACTTCCTCAAGCTCCAAAATATGCTTTCATTCCTATTTCCAGGCTCTGGCTGTTGTCATTGTTATTTGTGCAGAGGGGCAGGAAGATTTGCTGGTGCTTGTGGTCTCCTCATGTCTTATTATATATTACATATTTACCTGGGAAGGGCTCCTCAGGCAAAGCTCCCTGTTGACAGTCCCAGTCTGGGTAGTAGCCAGCAAGCAGCTAGATCATTATCTGTCAGCTAGCCTTTCTTGGCCACTCATCTTCCTGCCTGCCTGAGACAGCAATTCAGTCTGTGCCTTTCACTTCTGATGCCCACTGTTCCTGTCTGTCCTCTGCTGTGCAGCTGGCCCACGTTCACTTTGCTACAGAACAGAAGAAATTTGTCTAGGTGGCCACTTTGCAGTAGGGTGTGGATGGTGTAGGGTGGTGGTTGGTTCCACAGAATCCATGACCCGGGTGATCCCTTTGTAAGCATCATCCTTGGGTGCCTTAACTATTTGTGGATACACAAATTTTGAGCAGTCTTGCCACAGAAACTAGACTCCGAGAGGTTTTTGCTTTCCTGTAAGCAAAGAGCAGGTAGAAAGATTCAGAGCTTAATTCTCCAATATATTACACCACAGCACTATTGATTTCAGTACAGTTCTACTTCATCTTAAACCCAAGGTAATTGACTGGAATATCATGTTTTTAACCCATAAATCCTCTATATCCCACACATTTTAGGCAATCACCTCAGTGGCTGTGGATCTCTGAATCACCCATCTTAAGTTTCCTTACCACTGAAGAAAATATATCTCCTTTCTTTCAGTAGAATAGCCCATGGACATAGCAAAACCCATCTTGTTTCTATGGTTAGACAGAGCAAATGAAGTTCTTCCTCCAGCAATAATCACACAAACACTGCAGGAATGAAATGCTGGTACTAAGGCTCATTTCTTTTTTATTTTTAATGTAGCAGCTTTCTTAATTCATTAGAGAACAGTTCCTTACAATGTGGCAGAGTGGACTGAGCTGGTTACAAAATCAGTCAATATTGTAGGTGAGAAATAGTAGGGTACCAGCAGTTTGTCTGATAACCTGTTCTGCTGCAGAAGGTGTATCTATTTTAGCAGCAGGGGAGGGATGGAGATCAGAGATCCCACATTTGCCAATGATACTGCATTATATAACATCTCCCTCCCACAGCCTCCAAAGTCCTTTGCTTTCTGATGAAACAACCTAACATGACACAGATGTCAACTGGCATGACTGTGAAGCCTGCAAGAGGCTGTGAGGATATTTTGGAAGGGTAGAGAGCTTGTTAAAATATAGCTTTATACTGAGATTTAATTCGATAAAGGGTGAACCCCATTGTAAATACAGAAGCCAGTAGCTCCTTAAACCATTGAGGAAATCTGGATTTCATTATTTGAAAGCTCATATTGTCATCTTCATTTTTTCTTGGTTTAATCCCTTGGGAACTTCTCTGCAGTGAAAGACATGGCATATAGTAATGTACGCTTTTAAAATATATATAGGCTATAGGGAGAACATGTACTGTTATAGGATAGTTTTGCCAGGGATTTGTTGCCTTTTTATTAAGAGCTTCTAACTCCTGATTAGGTAAGTTATTTAACTGTCATGGGGTTCCTAGGCTCGTGGCCACACTCAGCACATACATAAGAATATGTTATAGCCACTCTTTTCCTATTTCATATCTTTCACCTGCATGCCATAGACTGGAGTCTGAGATGTTTTGAATTAGCATAGCCCTATGGCCTTCTGTGGAGCTACCTTACTTTACATTCAGAACTCCACAGGCACCCTTGTGAAAATGCAGGGCTCCATCCAAAATGCAGCCTCCTTGTGCACAAGAACTTCTGCCAAAGCAGAGACCTGCCATGTGCAGGAGGATTCTCTGAGTCTGGAGTCTAGTGGGCTACACGCTGGACGTGGGTAAGCAGTGGGGCTGTTTGGTGTTTGAGGGTCATCTACAGTTATGGCCTTTTTGTGACCTATTTGGGTAGAGAGAAGAACTGTTCTGTATAAGGGCAGCTATTTTGAACTGAGGATGTTTTGGAGAGAGGAGGAAATGCAGGGAAGGATAGAAATAGGTCACAAATTCAGGATGCTGAGATTGTTCTTTTGATTGCTTATTGCTTTTGTAAGGCAGGCTCTCATGTTTAACTACACTGGAAGGAATAATATTTTCTCTGCACTCACTGCATAAAAGTACAAAGGAAATTCATTGAAATAATAAAAAATTTAATTTTCTCCAGTTCTATGGGGAAGCATGGCAATAAAGACCAACCAATCTCCTCAGCTATGTAATTAGCATTTATGATCGGGAGATACTAAACAATCAATCCAAGTCAGTTAAAGCATTTCTCAAAGCAGTTTAGAATCTCACTACAGTGACTGAAAGGCACTGCAACACAAGCTGTGACCAAGTCAGATTCAGGGCAGGAATAGCAATGGGATTGTTGATGATTAGTAGGATAAGAAGTTGGATTAGAAAGACCACTTTTAAAACTGAGGAGCTCAGTTCAGTCTAGACAGTGTCCCGAACCCACCGATTGCTCCCTGGAGAGAGCAAGCTTGAAATCTTTATTCCCTGTGTTATTGAGAACTAATAAATGCATCCAAATTAGAAACTTGTGAAATGTTTTCACATTGTCTCCCTCATTGAGACACCTTGGCAAATGTGGAAAGATACAATTATTAAAAAGCAATCTTACTAACTGGATGACTGTATTCTTGTGGCTAGTATTAAGATAGAATCTTTTGCTATTACTTTATACCCCCTTTCAAAATTGTAGGTGTAGATTTTGAGTACTTATCTACCTATGATAGGGCTCACTTCGCAGATAAGGTTAAAACAAGCTGTTCTTCATACCTTTTAATGGCATAACATAAATTCACAGCCATTCCACTGTCTTCTTTTGGCAGTTTGGAAATGTAGGAAGTATTGCAATCAGATGTTTCTAATTTAATTCCATTCCTTATTAATTTGATCTCTCCTTTAATTCAATCTCAGCCTCAGGACCTATAAAATTTATATTAAAAGTAAGATAATGGATGCCCTTTCTTTTAATCAATGTTGACTGCTTTAGGCAGGTATTAGCAGATAATCTGATTACTAAATACATAATGAGTTGGCGTTTAGTAACTAACAGGGAAAATCTGGAAAAGAATCAAAGGAGAAGAAATAAAAAGAAAAGGAGAAAGAGGGAAAAGAGAAGAGAGCCTACAAAGACACACAACATTAAAGAAAATATTATGGAAAAGTTATTTTTGCCAGTGAATGTTATTGGTATAAGCCTCTAAGAAGCAGAGCCAGTGGGGTCAGCCATGGGTGACAGGCTAAGCCCAGTAGGGAGATTACTGACAGAACTCCAAAAAGAATGAGGGCTATGGTAAAGCTAACATAATTTCCTTTTAGGCTTATTTAAACTTCCTAATGGGATTTATAGGTTAGATGCTTCGTGGTATAAGCTGGTATAGCTCCACTGAACTCTGACTGCATCATTTGCAGCCTTCTCTTTCTGATTGTAGGTAAAGACCATTTGCTGGCCCAGTAGCCTTTTTAGGGGAAAGCCCCTCTCTCCTTGTTGTCCGTTGTGTTGTCTGGGAAGAATGTGCTACCTGGCAGAGTGCTGGGCCAGGGCAGGAGTCAGGGCTGGCACAAAAACTTCTGATGCACAGCTAAATCCAGGTTGTACATGGAGCAGTGAGGAACAGCTCTGCAATTGCTTCATACCAGCTCATGGGAAAGTCAGCAGTCAGGATCACCAGCCAGTTCCCTGATTGTCCCCAGATAACTTAAGTCACAAGGTCCCCAGTTCTCTGGAGACAGAGCTGCCAGCTCTAGGGCTTCCAGATCTGGCAGCGCTTGACAGAGGCAGACAGGGACTTACTTTGAGGGGACTTTGCTGGATCTCTCTTGTTTTCTTACAAATACCATCTTGGGAGTGCACCTGGAGTAGGTAGTTTATTGTCCACTGTCTTTTCTCAGCAAATCTGCAATGCTGCTGTAACGACAGCCTTTCTGGGCAGCTCCAGAGGAGACTTGGCTGGTTACTTTCACCTGTCTCTCCTGTGACTGCTCCCGATGCCTGAGTGATGGGGCTGAATGGAGCCCATGGTCTGCTGCTCAGCAGATGGCATTTTTCCAGTACATCACCATTGGAATGATACCCAGCACAGTATGAGGGATCCCAAGCTGTTCAAGAGTCTGCCTTTTGACTAAAGCAGGAGAAGAGCTTTGACAGCTTGCTGTTTTGCAAGTTACCCAAGAGCAAAAAGAAGGTTTCCACAGTGTCCTGACATGTTCCAATATGCCATCACTCTCTGCCCAAGTTCCCAGTGCTCTCACTGAAGCCATGCAGCATCTCTTACACTGAGATGGTGATGAAAGGTATCATACCCATCTCAGAAGGGACCACGCTCCTGTGGGGGGGGGCGTTATGAACTGTATGTGCTAATCACACAGCATCCTTTGAAGCTTGCAGTAGAGACAGCTAGAAGTCATCAGCATAATAATGTAGCAGATTTTGGACTTAAGAAACCCACAGACTGATACACCCGTTTCTCATGGTATGCCAAGGCAGCTGGCCACTGGGCTCCTGGGTATCTTATTGAGGCTCATTCCCCATGAACTCCTTGTCAGAAAGGCTGCTCAGCAATGCCTGGGAACAGGGCTGGTCCTAAAGGGATTGATGCTCCAAGGCAGAGTTATCTCCTGCAGAACAGAGGTAGTGACACCCCACCAGGAGACAGAAGAGGATGGTGAACTGGCAGAGAACAATAGTCTCAATCTAAATGTCGATTGGAGCTGAAATGAATGTCAGAGCATCTTGATCTGCTACTCCAGTGGAATAGCTTTGAATTCTTTTCTTCTTAGAGGCTGTGTAATCTTGGTACTTTGTTGTTCGAGCAACTATTATTAAAATGGACAAAAGGAATTTATAATTCCATTAAATCATTCTGTGACAAATTTAATTAATAGGGGCTCCCAAATAATAATGGACAGTTGTCAGTGGTGAACAGCATGCAAGTTGAAGAAATAATGTAGGAGATGGTTTTGTTGAATGGGCTCTGGATTCTTGCCTACTTTTCCCCTCAAGCAGCTTGCTGTGTCCTTGAACACATTCTTTTGCCATGCTGTGCATCAATTCCTGAATCGGTGACATAGGAATTATACCCTCCTTGTGAGGTGCTTTAGGATCAGCACAAAACTCACACTGTATTTTTATTATGGATGAGTGGATAAAAAGAAAACCCTTTTAATCAGGGATAGAGAATAAAAATTCTGTAACAAGTACAGACAGGCAGCTGTGCCCAAGAACTAGCCTTAGTTCAATGTTTCTGATTGCTGATTTGCAGGAAGAAATAATTAATCACAAAATGAAATCTATTCAAGATAAGCATAAATTGGAGAAGGTTGCAAAAGACTCCAGATAGATTTGAATTATTTGAAAAAGCAGACAAAAACAGCAAAGGAATTTTGAGCCGGATGAACACAGGCTAATTCCTAATAAAAAAATAAACTAAATAGTCTAATGTGAACATCCAGAATTTTCAAAAGTCAAGGCTGTAGGCTTGGAGGTGTCTGCCTAGGACAAGCAAATGGGCTGCTGATGGCCTGGAGATGAAATATGCTCTGACATTTCTGCAGAATACTGTTACCCTCACTCCTAGTCCCTCAGTTCAAGCCATATCACCTCAAAAAAATACAAACAGAAAGTGTCTCACTCACCGCAATGAAGAGAGCAGAACCCTGTGCTGAAGTGTTTGTGGAAGATGTTGAAGCCTTCAAGGTGATGACATACATAAGGAGAAATGCTTCATGCCACAGGGTCAGTGATGGTGAAGCTCGGGGTCTGGGTTTTAGAAAACAGTGGATAATAGTAAAACATTTATAACTAATGCGATTAAAAACTGTGTCCTGTGGTATCCCACAACATCGTCTGACTTCCTCTTGCTCCTTCTTTTTGTAATCAAAGCACCCCCTTGTGTCCTGTGATTGCAGCTTTAGCAATAACTCCTGTACAAACACAAACTGGGGTATTGATATGGCTGAGCATAAAGCTTTTTTTCCAGTAATATAAATGGAAGAAGTTTGGAAGGAGACTTTCTCCCCTGAACAAAAGAACCTGCATGACTGGCTTGCAAGTTATGGAGTGTTCCTTTTCTTGTGATGGTTGAAGTAGTGGCTGTACATGGGCAGACTACTGGCCCATTTCCAACAGTAACTTAATTTAAATTTAGTGCCCATGTAGGAACCAGGATAATTTTATTATCTTGATTTAATTCTCCATTTTTTTTAGAAGAACATTTATGTCCTTTTGCACTTTGGAGAGGCACAAAGTTAATAGCTTACTTCTAACAGATAAACTGCAGGGATTTTCTGTTTGTTAAGGGTAATCTTCTGCTGTTCACTGCAGTTCATCTGGACTATTAAAACTCTGATGAAATCAGGCAAAACTCAGCATCTGTAAGTGCCCCTTGTCCCGCTGCACACAGGTGCTGTCCCCAGGGCTGTTCTGTCCCTAAATGGCAGCATCATGCTGTGCAGGGGAGTGTGGGCTCTCCCCATCCCAGGGGGCCAAGCCAGGTGCTTTGGGTGACACCAGTGCAGCACATCCCAGCACCTATGGAACACCACACAACAGCTTGGGAAAGCAGCTTTCTGTGTGTCCATTGAACAGAGACTACTGCCTTGGTACCAAAAAGAACAGACATTGGTAAATACCTTTGCAATAAGCCTCCTCATTGCAATTCCTTCCCCTTTTGGAGTATAAGATGCAGTGGAATTTTGTGGCTTTACCTTAAATGACTGTCAGTTATTTCCAGTGTCCACTTCCATGCACGTCCTGACTCTGCCAGCTGCAATGTGACAAAAACACCATGTTAACGACAGCAAAACAAGGGGTGAGAGCAGAAGATGCTACTAGAAAATGCACATTCCATAGCTGTAATTTTGAGTTCTTGATTTGATACATGCAAATCTGCTTTGTAGTCTCCAATCTGCCCTCCCAGTGGCTCCCCCAGCATCTGTTTGCCAGACAGTGACTTTTGTGCTGGTGCAAGAAGCCTGCTTCTGTCTTCCAAGCAGATGGGCTAAGCACCACGCTCTAGTGCTGCCCCCTGAGATAGCAGCAGCAGTACCAAGTGAAGTGCAGTGGATTTGCAGGCCCAACATGGTGGTTTAATGCATATCTTTTTCCACAGAGTTAGGAGTGTTTGCTTAGAATTGAAAGGAAACCACCACCTTTTTCTGCAGGATAGATTGTGGCAAATGTTGAACTTGAACTTAACTTGATTCAGGTCAAAGCCACTGGTGGCTAAGGAGGATGGTGTGATTCATATATGGCAGTGTAGAAGATCCTTTGGGCAAAAGCAGCAGCCTGCAGAGCTCAAGTCAGGCATAGAGATGTTCTAGAAAATAAAGGTTTGTCACACAGAGTAACATAGATCCTTTGGGCCTGTCTACCATAGGGTGAACAACCTGATACAGATGTTCTTGATCAGCCAAAATCAGGCATCTGTTGGCTTCACTTGCATTCATGGCTGGCACAAGCTGCAACTAGAATGCCAGACTGTGACTGCTTAAGGACACACACAAGAGAGTTTGCACTGACATAACTAAATTAATTTCAAACAGATTTTAGTTAAACTAGTATAATTATCATGTCTTGACAAGGTTTCAGTCTATTTTTGCGTATCTTTTCCCTCCAGAGTGGTGATTGCCACTGACAAATGGCATAATGGCTCTGTTCAGCTAAGTCCATGGCACTTGGTTGAAGTGAATGGGGATTACTCTGGCAAAGCCCAAGGATCTGTCAGACTGTTAAATCTGTTGTGAATTTACTGACACCTTTGGAGTCAGTTAGCTTTGTATTTTTAAAAAGGATGAGGACAATACCTTAAACTGTTTTGGAAAGGCTTTGAAACAGCATGGAAGGAATAAATGTGAAAGGCCTATAGTAATAGTAATATTGCTAATAGTAATGCTGCTAACTAATTCTGATCACATTGAAATTTATAACCTATCTGTGCAAACCCACTGTAACTGTGGGAAGAATGGTTCTTTTTTGGGGGTTGGTTTGTTGGTGGGTTGGTTTGTTTTAAGAGTATCTGTGAGCAGCATGATTGTCATGCAGAAGCACAGCATTGCTCTGATGTATACGGTGTCATCTGGTCTATGCTAATAAATTAGCATCTGCAGCCACTGTTGCTGCCTATCAAATCTGGGTACAAAATTGAGCTGTTTGATCTCACTACCACTGAAGTGTGTCTGCACGATCATGGGAGATGCATATTATCCCATCTGTCTTTCACAGGCCCTCCATCAGGCTGTATGCTTCAAGGTAACAGATCAGACACAATATGAGTTCCACTGCAGACGACTGCCTTAGAGGCATCCTGCTTTGTCACAGCATATGAAAATGTGACTCGAGTCATTTTATTCCTTCACAGCAGGTCATTGAAGTCCTGTCCACACTAGGGAAATTGCTGACTTTGGCTGAGCTCCTGGTTGCCCCAGTGTGGACATGCAGCTGGTTCCATTTTCATTAATGTGTCAAGTCACTCCACTCCAAGAAGGCCCTTACAAGATACTGCTTCAATCAACAGCAGCTGCCAGTGGCCAGTTTATTTTTGGGCTGTTACTGCCACTTGTCAGATGGAGCCAAAAGAGTGCCAGCCACAGTGAGACTTCTGGGGAAAACACCAGAGGTGGGGAGGCACAGCCTCCCAAGCACTGGGATGCCTGGTCACTGCAGTGGCATGGCTACATGTGCTGAGTGTGTCTCACCAACCAAGTTTTCTATCTGCCATGCCTGAACACCAGCTACTGCTGCAAACCATCCAGCTATTCCTGGAGAAAAACCTTTTGCTGGACTTGCCACGTGCATTTTCCTCAGAGAGACACATTTTCATCTAATTGCCTAGAAAGAGAGAAATAAAACAACTGCAAATTTGATTTGGAGTGTAATAAAACTAGTTTATTTACACAGTAACATGAATGCCACAGAGTACACAGCAAAGTACCACAGCAAACCGGAGTGTAACTGCCCCTGATCACAAAGGAAGGCTTGAAATTGATACACTTACTTATATAAAAACATGTAAATATCAATATGAAGCACCAGATAAAGCAATGCAACCAGAAATTCCAAATACAAATTACCCACAAGAATGGAGTTGTTAAAAAAAAAAAAAGAATCCCTTATTCAAGGGATTTAAAGAAATCCCATTTATAAAAGTCCGTCCATTTTGGAATCCCTAATTTAAAAATAAATTTCCCCCTTTTATTAAAAACAAGAACATATTCTTAAATGCTCAGCATAATTAAGTTTTAAAAGAAAAAAACCCAAGGATTTCAACTGCAAAACCTTCTAATACCAACAAGCCAAAGGACAAAGAAACAGAAGTTCTGAGTCATTTCTGAAGAGGTGTTCTTTATGAAATGATTATATTCAAATTCACACACTCTTAAATATATATTATATATACAATATATAATATATATATTCTTCAAGCAAAAAGGGGCAAAGAATACTTTTGGGATACAAAAATTAATATATACATACATATATATATTAAAACATGTCCACACGCACTCATATATATATGTATGTGTATATATATGAACAAATATTTCCTCCATATAAAAAAAGTTCCAACCTCTTCTAAATCTCTGGAATCTTCCCCTTGGATTTATGGAAAAGAAAAATCTTTATAGCTGAAGTACAAATCAAATTCTGGAATTCTGTAGAGTGGTAAAACACTTATGTACAGGTAAGCTGAGTAGTTCTCACTGGCAACTCTGCTATATCTGACAGCATTCTGTGGTTTCCAATGAAACACTGAGTGGAGCACCAATGCAAGGAGACTTCTAGGAAATTTAAATTACATTCTACACCTATTCCAAATCACCATACTTCTAATACTGCATCCAGGTGAATAATAAAATCCATATAAATATCTACTAGAAATTCTCTGCAACACATCAGTGGGAAAGACTTGCTCCTCCTTTTGGAGTTGAGGGTGCCCTAAAGAAATTTCTTCCCAGGACTTCTTTTGATAAGTATTGCATCTCCCTCCCTTGAAGTGTTTGGAATCCAGATGATTGTTTACAGAGTATTTCCACAGGTGTATTTCTAGAGAGGTATTTAAAATTCTATTCTGCACTTCTTTGATGTTACCTTGCTGCATAACTAGCTCATCATCACATCTGTCTCTGCACGGACTGAGGGGCTCTGATTGTGATCAACATTTTCCAGGAGTTTCAGCAGAAAAAACACAACCTCTGCAAAATCAGAGTAAAAGAGATGGCCAAGTCATGCAGGGAATAATGGTCATGTACTGTTTCTACAGAGAAACAGTTTAATTCCTATTTGGGGAAAGGGGGAAAGTGCATTAAAAGGTCTGATTCGATTTCCATTGTATCCCTCAGAAAAGTTACAGTTGTTTTAAATAAAAACAGGACTATTTATATTTACATATGGATTTAGTTGCTATTACAAACAAAAAATAATTTAGGTGGGGCATCTCAGCACAAGAACTGATAAAGATACATTTTATTTCAGCAGCAAATACTATTTTTACATGCTAAAGTTAAGGACCTACAGCGTGACGCTGCTGAACAAATTCTTCAAGTAGCTGAACCCTAACACAGATATGATTTAAATAATATATTTTTCTCTCTAATATGTGGGAATTCCCCTGTATTAAAATGTCAAGATGATCCGTTCATACCTCATGGGTGCTGCTAGAATGTGCAGATCATAAAAGATTGAAGGTGGAACATTTCTGTAACTGCTACTTGAATTCTTGTCTGTGGGCCAGCAACATGGTATCCCAGCTTGTTTCTGATGTCATCATGTCTGAATATTGACCTGAGACCAGGCTTCTATATTTGGGACTTTCCAGAGGCTCCAGAATAAAATTCTGAATTCCCTTGTTCCTGAAAATATGTCTGCAAGTTTTTACTAGTAGATTCTCTTTCTGTTCACCTGGTTGTGTGTACTGACTGCATCAGATCTGAGGTTTGAAAGATAATTAGTAAATAAGCAATTCCCGTTTCAGAAATACAAAACAAACCCATTTTTTCTAACATCTCAGGAGTAGGTGTGTTGAACTCCTGTTTTAGCAGAGGTCTGCACTTCACACCAGAGTATGGTGTGCAGCACATCCACTACCTACAGCAGGAGCAGCACATCTTCTTACCTTCAGCACTTCTTCCAGACTAATCAGACTCCTTGTGTCTTAGAAGCTGGGTGTCTGCAGTAGATTGTCAAAGCAAGAGGCTTCCTTTGATGCTGTGGTCAGTCTAGACCACTTGACTTGTTATCCACTATTGTTCTCCCAGTGCAGATCCCAAAACTTTGTTACTTCAGGTTTATGCTGTACTACAAGCAACTTAAAGGGAACTCGTTCACAGAAACTCCAAAACCAAATCCAATTGAATAGCTCAACTCGGTATCATACAAAATACAGCATTTAAATTTGTAGCCTTTTGTATCTTGATGTGGGCAGTATTATTTCTAGGGCTATTACAAGAGGAATAAGGTTTCCACCGACCAGCTACATTTTAGTTTTTTGACAAGGCACTAAACATTGTGAATCCAATCACTGTGCTCTCTCTGTAACACTAGAGAGGTTTTTAATGGCTCTAATAGGATCAGAAACCACTCATCATAATTCTTCAAACAAGCATTTGATTTTTCCAGAAATTAGTTTCCACTGGAAAAATCTTTAGAGTTCATGTTAAAAATATTTGAATGACAGCTTTCATTAATAGAAAAATATATATTTACAGTCAATACTGTTATCTTAGATTTGCAGCTCTTCCTATTTCTTGAGCTCAGCTGAAAGTGCGACATTGCTAAAAAAAAGATTCAAGATCTGTGCACATTTTCAAGTAAGTTTAATATGCACAGCCAGGGGTTTTGTTCCTGTCATACACAGGATCCCAGTTACAAACAGAGCGGGTTTTTTCCTTTTGCTTAGCAATTATGCTGTAGCATTCTTAGGATTTGTTTACAATCAGTTTAAAGCATACATTCTTGGATATTTATGTGGTGCAATCTGCTGCCAGGATGGAGAACCACCACAAACATAGCTACAATCATCAGTTACGGGCATATCTGCAAAGTCAGCCTCAAGCTCCCCAAGGAGGCCGGACCATGTTCGACTACTTTGACCATTCTTTCTTTTTTTAAAGAAAAAAACCACACAGCATTAAAAATTGCTAAAGTTTACCCAGTGCTGCACAATAAAGAGATTGGTAGTGAACATCTATCCATGCTTGATTATACTGCAGAGCTAAAATGAGTATTGGTTCATCACAAAAGATACAAACCGAAATTAGATAGCTAGAGATACAAAGGCTTCGGATCAGCTGCATTAAATATGTATGGTTGTAAAACATTCAAAATTCTACTTTGCATGTGCGTGTTGACATGAAGGTGACACTGAGAACGTGTGTCCTTAAACACCTACCGGCTTCAAAGGAGGAGCCACTGCCATGGCAAGTGCTCCAGGAACTGCTCGTACAGCCCAGGTGAGTTAGGTGAGAGGTTAAGTGCGCACACGCACCGCAACACAAACACAAAACCAGACCACAGAGAACGAGAAACCCTACTCGTAGCTCAACACATTGTGGCTAATAGCTAGTATGCAAGTGACTTGTCATGCTCGGTGTATTTAAGCTGTAAGAGCATTGCCCTCCCATGTCCAGGTAAAGCAGGGCTGCATTGAACCTGTGTGTACAAGTTCTTGTACGAGCTGCTCAGCAGTAGTGTAAAAACTTTCTTTACTCATGTAGCGCAAGTACCTCCACTACATACATTGCACTAGAACTGCTTTTAATGCATTGTCCTCTTTTTCTGCATCAATGCTGCCATCCTAACCTTTTTGCCAAAAAGAAAAAAACCCCACGAAACATTAAAAACATATTATCCTTATCCTTGCCTGATCCTTCACTGATACAGGTGAATCAAACAAAAGAATAATAATCAGAAGTTTAAAAAAAAGAACAGAAAAAAATCTTCAGAAAGGTCACAAAGACAGTCTATACTACGGCACAATCGATGTAGGCTTCCACACACTATTCAGCTTAGCTCAATAGATGCCAGAGAAGAAAAATGTAGACATTTCAACCCCTCCAAATGTATGGTGTGGATCCAGAGCTAGTTTTGCTGACTGTAAGCCTGCAGGACTGTTTGTTCAGTTTCCATGTATCTGGTCCAAGCATGCATATGCTGTATAAAGTGGCTATTTGTTTCAAGGCTGAAGTGAATTGATTCCTCACAGTTTTAACAGTTAAATTGAAACATCAATCCATAAAAAGAACACATAGATATCTGTGCATTTATGTGCCAGGAAAGGAAAGGAAGGGGCTGCAGATCTAGCATCAGGTAAAGGCTGGTGTGTAAAGTGAACACTGTAACGTACAGCTTTAAAAAATACATACAAGAATTGCACATAGATCCATAGGAGAGAAGCACAGGCTCATAACTAGGGCTGTCTGCTTTCCATCACCCGGGTCAGAATATTCGGCATCACCTTTTCCCCTGCATCCAGATCAGTCACTTCAGAGCGATCCAGGAAGCAATTCAGAGCCTAGCAATGCTGAGCAAAGGTATCGTCTGTACACGGGCAGAGGTCCAGAGGAAACGGCCCTTAGGGCAGGGAAGGAAGTCAGCAGTGGCATCTAAAATCAAAAGCTCCTTCAGATTGAGTTTTTAAAAATTCCATGTCTTTAATCCTAATTCCTGCTCTGGTCCAAAATTCTGTCTGCAGTGCTCTCTGATGACGTCCCATTGTTAAGGTAGCAACCTTAGGAAACACTGGTTACAACAGACAACAGATATGCAGCCAAACACCACTGTGGGAAAAATGGATACTGTTAGTTGTGGCTGCCAAACTTAACAGCTCCCTCAATAATTAAACAACAGTGTTTTTGCCCCCTTGTTTTTACCCTTCAGAGAGCTGTGTCTGCAGTAAAAGTGTCTCCATGTGGCCTCTTAGCTACACACAGACAAGCTCTAAACACTTGTATCTCCTGCCAACATACCAGCAGAGCCAATTTCAGTCCTGCTTTGCAATATGGTACAAGTGACAAGAGCAGACCAAAATAAACCAGAAGAGGTGGCTGTTATTTTCATCCCCGATTCATAGCAGTGATTGTCAGAGAAGGTTGTGTATGTCCTATCCATTTCAAGTCAGGCTTTAGAGCCTTTTGCAATGTGAGGGGAACTTCAATTGGCCGCCATGTGTTGTATTGTTCTTGTATAAATGTGGTTATAGCTACAGTACATCAACAGTCCAGACTAGTGAATGTCATTTAGAAATGGGATAGACAAAGTGTGCATATTCTGCTTTTTAATGCAGAGCTCTTAAACTAAGGGTAATGGTCTGATTAAGGCAGCATTGTTGAAATCACGGATCCGTGGTTAGAAAGAATATGGGTAGGTAGCGAGGCAGAGAATGAGGGAAGAGGACTGAACACAGATGTTTACTGCCCACTGATGCTTGCTTCAGTCAGCAGGATAACCATGTCTGGGGAGGAAAAAACCCAAGCTGTAAAGTGTAAGAGAAAGATCAGAATCTGTTTGGTTGGAGGGCAGACCAAAGGAACGAGGAGTCCAGCCTGCTTACAGGGGGACTGACTAAGCTGAGAGAAAATTTTGCATGGTATGTGGAGTGGAAGCAAATAAGTCCTTTGTGGCATGGTGGATCACTCACATTTACAACTAACCCATCTCTGCTTGTGGTCACTGCTATTCACTAACCAATGCTACATAAAGAAATGAGAGAAACTATCCAGAAGAAAAGGGCAATTTGTTTACTGCAGTGGTAGAAATAGTGGTATCAAAGTTTGCTCTCCTTTCCAGCCAAATAGGAACTGTTGCAAACTGTATGATCGAAATGCAGTCATGTATATATAATCAATCCCTAATAGGCCTAGCAAAAAAAGTAGTTTCTGTCATACTGGGTACAGGATGCAATTTCTCCACTTAGAATCCATTTGCTCAGAGTTGCTGGCTTTGATTTCTAGGCTATTTTTTAACACTTGCACAAAGTGTGAGCCCTGGGGGAGGCCGGAGTGAGGGTTGGGGTGGAGGTGGGGGGTGCTTCAGGAAAAGCAACAGGCTCTACAAACTAGTGCTGCTGCATGATTCTCACAATGCGATGAAGTGAGTCTATAGTGGCAAAAGCGAGATACTGACAACAAAGCCAGTCTTCCAGAATAACTCCACAGTCCCTGTCCAAGGACTTCTCTGCAAACTTGATCATCAGCAGCGTCCTTTTGATATCCAGCCAGTTCTGAAGTACGGCATCTTTCCGCGAGGGGTTGGAAGATGTGCTGAGAGCGTGGAACAAGTCCTCACGTGGGCCCCAAAGCAAACACTGAAGGATTCCCTTGGCTTCTGATATCAGGATCCTCTCTGAAGGGTTGGGATTCAGCAGGCAGCTGGCAAGTTGCTGGAGCCCTTGAGAGTAGAGGGAACGGCAAGGAATCTTGGGGAGATCAGCACGAGTATACTCCTTCTCCTTCAGCTCTGGATTCTCATCAAAGGGATTGGGTAAGTGCAGCATTTCATAGATGAGGATGCCAGTCTGGAACTCATCACACTTTTTGTACTGTGTTGCAGTGATGATTTCTGGAGCCAGGCGCGACTGATCCCGTAGGACCTCAGGATCCACCATATGACTCTTCTGCTTGGCCTGGGAAAAATTGCTCACTATTAATCTGGCTGGGCAGGCAGTGGTGGGACTGGGTTCCATGGACTCAGAGCTCAAAGGGCTGCCTCCCGGTCTGGAATGAACCAGCAGCAGGTTCTCTAACCGCAGGTCACAGTGTGTGATGTGATAGGGTTTCAGGTGCTCCAGGCCTAAACACAGCTGTAAAAGGAGCAGACAGACCTGCCTCTCATATAAATCTGGGCTTTTTGCGTGGCGGGGCGCAGACTCTCGCACAAAGTCGGCCACTGTCAAGTACGGGACCTCCCTCGTGATGACCACAACACGGCTGCGTGGCTTGCTGATGGTGCCCTGGTTTCTTGAGCTGTCTTTCTGTGAAGCCTCTGTATTGGAAGGAGTGTCTCTGTTCTTTTGCTCAGGCTCTTTCTCCTCTTCTTCCTGCTCCTCTTCTTCCACCTCTGGTGCATCGGCATCCTCCCAAGGAAGGAGACGAACGGGCACTTCAGCGAGGAAGTGGCCACAGTCCTGTTGGATGTTGAAGTTGATAGCCAGACTCTGCCGGATAGATAGGCTGTGATAATACTGCTGGGATTCCTTAGCTTTGCTCTTACAAATCTGGGGGAAGAAAGAACCAGAACAGACACAACTCTTAAATTCATAAATCATGCACATTTTAAAAAAAATATATATACTTCATTGACAGGTATCCACAGTCTAACCCTAAACATAAGCACTGAAAAATTTTTACTGAACTGACCTTGGCAGACTCTCTTAAGGCCCATGAACAGTTTCCACTGGATTAGTAAGCAACTGCAGACAGCTCTCCTTGTGCGGATATTATTCAATGGAAAATACAGTTCAGGCAGATTGGGCTTTTAGTCAGAACAGCTGCTGATATATGGCAAATGTAGTGAAGCTGACTTTACAGTTACTTGATTATCCAGATCATTTTATTTTGTATTCTTCTCTCTGCTTCGTGTGAAGCTTGAACAAGATAAAAATAATCCACAGCAATAGGAGATACAAACAAACATACATAGAATGTTTGAGGATATGATCAAATGATTGCACATGACTGAGTTTGCATGGCATAACAAGTTACCCCCTGTCAGCTTCAGTGACTAGATGCATGCTCCTTGCCCGCTCTAATTGGGAAGGGAAATCTGTAAGCTGCAGCAGTGGCAAGCTAACACTTCATGCCTGCAGTAAGGGCTGGACATGTGCATGGCAAGGGCTGTTGGGAGGATATTTGCTGTGGCTCAGATGAGGAATAGAAGCTCATTAGAACATGGTTCCTTAATTGCTTTCAATCATCTGTCCAGATCCTGAGTATATAGTTTTATTTAGCCATATATAGCTGTATTTAATTTCTGTCCAGAAATGCCTTGTGGATATGTTCAAAATAGTTTGGGTTATAGTAAGTTATGCAACCAAAGTCTATATTTACATTTCAAAATATTTAGGGACCAAATTGTGAAATCTGATGGTCTCATTAGCGAGTGTTTTAGGCTGCTTGTGATGAAAGAGTGGATACAGACAACTTTTCTGTTTGTGACAGTTAATGCTATGTCAAAACTGAGTAAATGCACGGCCCAGTTCTATTTGCATGATTTTTAAAGCTTTTGTCTGTTGAAGCTCTACTCTAAGAAAATTACAGAAATCCTATTGCCTTTCACTTATATAGTACATTGAATTCCTATTTTTGGGCACGGGAAAAGAAAAAGGTGAAAATACTTTGATTAAAATACCAATAGAAAGTAGGAGCAAGGAGCAAGCAGTCTTTTACCACTTGCTTTAATGAAATACAATCAGCTGAGCTATGAAGATATGGTATGTGATAACAGCTGAAAGAAAGGTGTTGATAAAGGCTTGGCAAGCCTTATTTCTAAAGCTGATAAAGAGCTGGTTGTTCAAAAGATGAAGCAATGTTGCTAAGAAGCCTTTCCAAATGATGTGAGAATAATGAGAAAAAAGGAGAGGCAAGTAGGAAGGAATGGAAAGCTGCCATCTTCCTTTTCACTGGAATGCACCTTTCATGTATCTTTTCTTTAGTGCATCCATATGAACTAAACTTCCTTCACATTTATAGGACTGGACAGGTTTCCTTATATCCTGCAATTTCAATTTCCTCTGCCCGCCTCCATCCCTGAGATGCAAGATTTTAATGTGTCAGAGCTAAAAACTGTTCTGGCGTTAGCTCTTATTTTTCCTTTATGAGTCTGGTAGCCTACTGTGCCATCAGCTGACTTCCACTTTACCAGCAGGGAATCTCATTTCCACTCTCTCCTATGCATTTTACAGGGCATCAGTGAACTTAAAGTACGATGAGTATTGTGGGAAATGGATTTACAAGTGCTGAAAATGAGAAACACGGAAGATCACAAAGACTGCACCATCTGTGATACTTTGCTGTACTGCACAGAGGGACAACTGCAAATGAAATTCTGTGCAGAATGAAGGCTTGCTAATCCCAAATTGATAAGCTTGTTCTTGGCACAACCTTGTTTTCCAAGGAGGCCAGTTTGATCTCTGATTGACCTCATTTTCTTGATCTGGACTTGGAATAGAGCTTTGACTTTTTAACGATGTGCCAAAACACAGAATTACTCTGCTGTGACTGCACCTGGAGTGGGCTAAAAGTTGAACACACAGAGCTTTGTTTTGATCTGAAGCGTGAAGTTCTGGGATGACCTTTCACAACATTTCTACCAAGAAGCTCCACTAGGAAACTGAATTACCAAAAAAAACACCTTAGCACACCATGACAAACTAAACATCACTAGAAAATATTTGTCATCTGCAGCTAGGAAACTGTCAGCCAAATTCAGCCCAATGCTATTTACTTCTACATTGCTCTATTTTATACTTGGGACAGGAACCTTACCAGAAATCCCAAGATTTTACTGCCAGAAGAACTTCTGCTGCCCTGTAGCAATTGAGACAATAAATGTTAACTGCTCCTTTGGAGCTGTTTGCAATTCCTGTTATCCTGCCTGAGCTGCATTGCAACACATGTGCGTGGCCAGGACACACCTGCTGCAGGCCACAGCCCTGCTGCTTTTATCTCTCTCCTTCTGTGTGGACTCTGAATCATGATTTCTATGTGTCAGCCCATGTACAGCAATTTCCTTGAGAGTTTTAATACTGAAAGTGGAAGTAATTTACGTCACTGACACAGTAATTAACTTGGCCAAGTGTGATTCATTCTGAGTAAACTTTTTTTTTAAAAAAATAAAGAAGATCCCTGTCATATCACTGCCTTGTTCAGTCTGTGGAGGGATACTAAGACATGAACTTCTCTAATCCACTTTGTACAAAAAGCTGGTGCTCTCTGCTGCTTTTACTGTGGTGTAACCTTTCCACTACATATTTGGAATGACTGATAAAAGACTGTGGTTTCAGAGGAATGTTCATCCATATTGTCACACATCTAAGAATTACTCAGAAGGTGAAGGAAAAATACCTTCTGGGGCTGGAATTTTACAGAAACCTTTCTTCTAAAGGACCTTTTATTCTTTCCATTTGGAAAAGTAGTTCTCTGATCATGACTTATTTACTGTTATTTGTATTGTTTCAGACAAAATGATTTACACATGGCTTCCTGCAACTTTTTTGCACAGGATATTTACTAGCAGATTAGGTGAGAGTGAAGCAAAAATCAGAATACAATGCTTTGAAACAAGACACCCCTATAAACTATGTTTCCTCTAATATTCACACTAACAGAACAAGTTCTGCTCGTTCTCCACCAAATTTATCAGGGCATCTTTTGCTGGTGATACTACCAGAACATAGAGGTGCACTGGTACATTCATCTGCACAAAAGGTTCATTCTTCTAAATTTAATTCAGCACTAGTCAAATGGTTAAAGCTTAATTTTTAACAGCTTTTTTAAAATCTACTTTTGGAAATACAATATCAAAATGTAATTTTTTTTAACTTATACATTAAGACTCTTAACACTTTTCATTGGGGGGTGAATCTCTTGCTTTCTACAAAGAGAATCATAATTTTAAAATCCTATTCCCATATTTTTTTCTCAAATCTAATATTAAAATGATAGAACTTAAGAAGTGTCTGAATTGTTAGCCAGCATTGCTTGGGTAGTTCTACAGAATTCAAGAGAGCTTTGTAAATTTACACTGCCCAAAGATGTGGCTCCATATAAATTTTCTAAGACTTCATCAAAAATAACAGGAAAACTGTATTTTGGATTCACTAGTCATAGTGGTAATTTTAATTTCACTATTTTTGTCATCCTGCTTTGGGGACAAGGGATTTAAAATGGCATGAATACACAGCTTATTTGTTGGAGGTAGATGATTATGTAATTTAGCTCAGACAAAAAAATACCCTTGATAGTAAAATGCTATGTTTGTTAAAGCCAAATTCCCCAAATCTCTGTGTAATGTAACAGCAATCTGTTAGGAGCTTTTGCACAAATCTGCTCCTGGACTCATGACTTCTAAGTCAAAGATCAACTTGGGGCAAATATTAAGACAAAAATTAAACAATGCTGTATAATTCTATATATTATCATAGAAAATGCAGTAATAAAAACATGCACCAAATAAACACACAGCTGAAGAGAACCCAACTTAACTGAACATATAATACTTCATATACATGAAGGAGAAAATGAAAAGACAGCAGGAGTCCTGTATGCTGGCCCTGCTTGGCTTATTAAATAAATCAGAGAGCAGTTGTAGCCAGAGGATTGTCCTATCCCACATGAAGTGCTAGGGAGGCTATTTTCAAGAGTAACTTTTCCTCTCATAGTAACAGCAGCTCATGGTGACCTCCAGCTCAAGAATATTTTGTGTTTACCTCATTGACTCTCAAGACCATCACACCTATTAGGCTGCAATAAATTTTGTTACACTGAGGACTATTTTTAAAACATGTGAATCAGGAAAGGAAACAAAAAAATACAGCACATATTTGACCACTCTACACTGTTGGTTTTATTTCTCACTGGCTTTCTACAAGAGAAATGTATTTAGGAGGACTGCAGATGAGAAAACAACTACATAGGTCTTGCCTGACAGGGAATACTTTAAAGGAACATCCATACTGTGAAAAGAGGAATCCCATTAGTGATACCCAGACCTGCCTATATAGAAAAAGACCACTTTGGGTTCTAGGAGCAACTGGGTTTGTGTCATTGTATTAAAACCAGAAAAGTCCAAACTGAGCAATGCCAGACTGTTGATTCTGCACCCAGAGTAGATTGCCAGATATATCCCTGGTCTGGTTCTCTGATTTGTACCATAAGGCACCCATAGTTCATTTCACATCTTTTTGAAAGGAGGTCCTTGATAACTAACGAAATATGAACAGTTATGCCCACAAATCTGCCATAAAAAGAAGCCTTTTCAAGTGTCAGAAGAACATACCAGTTGCCCCAATTTTACCTTTTATTTTTTTATCTCTTTCTTGTAATCAATCATGCAGGAGTGGTAACAACACTTTGTTACTGTAAAGCACCACTCTTACCATGCTCTATAATGAATAATTGAATAGGCCTCACATACCTGTGCTGGGTAATACAAGTTTTATCTCAGTTTCAACAAGCAGGAGTCAGAAGTTCAATGATTTGCTCAAGGTCACCCTGGAAGCCTGACAGAGCAATAAGTCTTAGCTGTCTTTCTCACTATTATCCTGCCAGATAAGCATTGAGAGCTGTAGAGATACAGCACTCAGAAAGAATTATCTCTGTAAAAGTCCAGTAACTAACAACATCTAGTGAGAAAGCTGCCAACTACTCATTAATATATTAGCAGTAAATCTAATAAGTATTATTTCTTTTATGTGTTAGCTGGAGAATAAACTAGACAGATCAACTGTTTGTATAGTAAAATGCCACAAAGCTAATACTGACACGTTCCACTTTTTGGTTTTTTAATATAGCTCATAAGGTAACACTGATGGCTAGACAATGCTCATGAAAATAGGAAAGACCTTGTACAGGGACCAAAGATATATTAGCCTAGAATTTACATTTAAGATTACTTGGCTCTGAATGTGGAAAACTTTGAAATCTTTCCTAAGAGTGAAAATTTATAAAATCATAGAATCATCAGGGTTGGAAGGGACCTTAAAGATCATCTAGTTCCAACCCCCCTGCCATGGGCAGGGACCCCTCCCACTAGAGCAGGTTACTCACAGCCCCAGCCAGCCTGGCCTTCAAAATGTCCAGGGATGGGGCTTCCAGCCCCTCTCTGGGCAACCTGTGCCAGTGTCTCCCCACCCTCATGGTGAAGAACGTCTTCCTAATGTCTCATCTGAATCTCCCCCCCTCTAGTTTGACCCATTCCCCCCAGTCCTACCACTACCCGACATCCTAAATTTAGTATCATTTGCATGCAGATGAACCTAAGGATTTTGTTATTGCAAGTTTCCAAAAAACCTGCTAACACGTGTTAAAATAATACAGCTTTTTCTTCAATATTTCATTGAACAATGACCACGGTAAGGACTGAGTTGTGTTGATTATGTTGTAATAATATTGGAGCTGCAATAAAACCAGATGAAACTTAAACCAGCAGATACCACTGGCACACACGGTTCCTGATAAAAGCAAGAGCCTGTCTCTTGGGAATCTTCTTTTTCACACATCATGGCTGCAAGCAGCACACACTTACACCTGTAGGACCTACCACTACCGGGCGTGTTGCAGATGATGGTTATTGTTGGGACATTTCATTACTGTTTTTCAAGCCCCACTTACCTTGACTGCATAATTGTTGAGAGGATCTTTTGCATAAGAAGCTGGGTAGTAGACGGCATCGCCTGCCTCGCAGCAGGGCTTGTCACTGGTCAGCCTGAAATCCGACCAGCTGTCCACCCCAAACCGCAACTGGTCTTTCTGGCCGGCCATGAACAAGTCTTCACATTTCAGTGCCAGCTTCTTCAGTGAATCGGCGTGAAGGCTTCGGATTTTACCTACCACCTCCTCTCGGTTCTCAATGCCTCGATAAAGTGCTTGCCTCTGGGGCTTCTGGACACCTTTGCCCTGCTTAGTCTGTGAGATGCGTCTCCCCGTTAAAGACTCCATGCTATTGGAACACCGCTCCTTAATACTGATAGTGGTTAGGCTGGAAACACTGTTAGTTGCTGAGGTGGTTGCCCTTAGTTTTTCTGTAGGCCTGTCCAAGGAATCTCCTGACTCATTGTCCAGGACCTTGAGCTCCAGGCTGACCGAAGAGCAGGCGCTGCTCGCTTCCCAGTTGGTATCAATATCATAGGTGGGATTGGCCACAATGCACAGGTTGTTCTCCAGAGCCTGCTTCTGGAGGTCTCTGGGAGTCGGCTCTGTGTTAGCTCTCAAAATTGTTTTCTTTGGCAGTGGAGGTGGTGTTGGCTGCAAGTTGTTCATTGTCTCCTGGTCTACCAGTCCTCCAAAGGCAATGGCATCATCCAAAGCTCCCTTTGGTTGCCTCGGCTGTTTTGGGGGTATCATGGCTGCTCTGGACTGTCCTGTGTAAGAAGAAGATAATAGTAACAGAAGATTAAAATACTTTGTGTCTGCTACTCATATTTGCACTCCATAAGAAGTTTACGGCAAAAACCCAAAAAGCTGACTAGGATCCCCCCAACAGCTGAAGAAATCCTAAATATATATCTGAAAAGATGAACTAATTAGAAAGCAAAATGACCAAATCAGCATCACATACATATTGTCACATAGAGCCAGTCTTTACTTGACCTTGGCCTATATATTAAAATCAGTTTCAGTGCCAGCCATGCTGGCATTTCGCATCACATGGGATTACTGGCAAAAAGTGCAAACAAGAAAGAAATGTCAATTTTGGCACTGGCCAAATGCCAGTTTCAGTAATTATACCCAGCCCCCTGTAATTCTTTCTGCAAGTCAATGACTCTACTGTCATTCCCTGCTTCCTGTTTGCATGTGCTAGTTCTGTGGGTGGATGCTGCTAAATAGCTTTGTGTACTATGTCTTTGAGAGGTGCATTTCTCTGGCAGGTGGGACACTTGGATTTGAAATGCACCGAAGAGGCTGAAAGCTTTATTTCAGAAGGGAAACCAGAAAACACCACAAAGAATGTAATCTAGATACTTTGGTGGTCACATTGGCAGGCCAGGATTGCTTTAGCAGAATCATGAAGTGCAAACAAGGAAGTTAAACCTACTTTCACTTAAGCTGACAAGGGTGTTGCCTCTGCTTTCAATTAGAGTAGGATCATATATTGAGATTACTAAATGAGAAATATTTTTTAACCTATAAAACTCTCCCCTCAACTTTCCTTAAAACATCTCCCTTACTCACTTGCCATGGGTACCTTTGTTTGCAATACTGTGTTCATAGATAACCTGAGCTAGAGTCAGTCAAGAGATTCCAAACAGCAGGCTAAATACAGAAAAGCACAGGATTTCCACTGACAGACTAGGTTCAAGTGTTTGTGTGTTTCTAGGGAAGATAAACTTCCTGTCATGTGTTTTGGATGGCTTTTAGAGAGCACAATTATGGTTTGTAACTCCCAGAGTCCTTGGAAATGAAGAATAAATGAAAGACAATAATATAAGAGAGAATAAAAAACAATAAACAGACAATATAAATGACCAACTCACTGCTCTGGGACAATTAAACAGTTGTTACTCATATGAAAATGAGATTTTTCTGCTCTTAATAATCAACTGCTATTTTCGGAGAAATTATTTTCTAAATTTTCTACTACTCCTGTGAGGTTCATTGATTATCATGTAAGGTAGGAAGCCAATTTTTACAGTTGCAAGACAGCAGACATGAAATGGATGCTCTGTGTAATTGCAGCTGAGCATCTTTTCCAAGAAGGGAACAGGAAGTAGAAAGACATGATGACTATTTACAATATGGGCCGAATCCTTGTAAAGAGAGGACTGAACTGGAATGCTGAATCAGACTGAGGGGAATCTCAGATTTTATGTGACTTTGGTCCATAATGAGTAACAAATGGCTTTGCAGTCTACCAAAAGAAAAAAGATAGCTTCCTTTACACTTTCAGATGTTGCTGCAGTTTTCATGAGTACTACAGAATCCAAGATCCTCTTAGTCAGGATCACAAAGACCTGGAAGGCTGGGTTAGAATGCTGAAAAGGATCAGAGAGGACTCTCTTTTTGTACGTATCCAGAAACAGCCTTAGCTCCTGAATTGTTAACAAGTGTTCTCTTTCCAATCATTCCAAGAAGATGACATCACAAATCAAAGTTGTATCTCTATCTCAAGAAACCCTCAGAAGAGCCTCATAGATTTTGTGATAAGTCTGGATATTCCAAGGTTTAAAAATCTGAATGTTGAGCAGGAAATTCTGTTAGCTTTGTACACAGGACTACTCCCCTAGGTCACCACGCCTTAATTATCACAAACCAAAACCACTCAAAGGCTAGAAATATTGCAGAATCCCTGTTTATCTCTCAAATCATTGTCAAGGTTGCTTAAAAAAAGTATTGAACACTCAGGGGACCCTCCACTGCTCTTTTCTGACCCTGGCATTGCAGTGAGTGTGCTCTACAACAGCAGCTCTTCCTCTCACCATCTGGTATGCTGCAGCACCTAACACTGGTGCCACTTGAGCAGTACAGGAACTCTTCTCAGGTGCCTTTTGCAGAGATGAAGAGTGGCACGATTTAGGGGCAAGAGCAGAATGGATACCTGCATGCTAGACACATCCAGATGCCATGTCTTTTGCATGTTCCTGAGACAAGTTCATTCCTACTTTGTATCCAGTTTTCTTCCTCATCCCACCAGGCATCCTCTTCCCCAGTAACTTACCCAACATGTGACCTATGTACTTCTCCCCCAGCAGCATTCTGTGTTAAAGATCACTTGCCTCTTGTCTCATTCTTACCCTCTTCCCCAGTGTGCTACAACAGCCTATCTGCTGGGAGTTTGTGAAAAGCTGCTATTTCAGGAGACAGTTTCTCAATATGCATTGCTTATATGACTTGCTAATCCAAGGAAAGCACAGATGCTAAAGGAAAAACAGCAAGAAGACAAATTAGAGCAAGATGCACATCTCAAGCAGTAGCAGCAGAAGCCCTCTCCAAGAATGGTAGGATTTGTAATAGCACTTCTTCTTGATTCTCTTATTTTCTGTCTGCTTCAATTGCCCTGTTCTCCAAAAGCCATTCATATAGGGGAGAGTTGTGACTGCAACGAGTGACTTTTGCTAGTTGTTGCTTTTGTATAGCTACTGGAACTATGACATCAAAACATAACTGAAGGTGGTTTTCATAACCAGAAGTTGTCTTTGCAGCTGTCTGGTGGTGGTGGCAGGATCCAGAGAACTGCATGTACCAGTCATCATGTAGTTACTTTTTCTAGTATTCTCAGCTGAGGAAAATGAGTTTGTCAAACCTGTCATATTCCAGCATAGTTACTCCCCACAAGAACAAATTTTCCATACTGAAATGTATCCATCTGTATTATGAGTTTGAAAAGCTTGTTATCTGGACTATTTTTATGCTGAGTTCTTAATGCTGTACATGTCTTTCATGCCCATTGGGCCAGGCTTTCCAGCTCAGCTTTCCCCAAGCATGGTGTGATATTGCACGTCCCACATTTTTTTCCTTGTCTAGCAAGAAAAACATTATCTTAAATTTTGTCCCTGTCAAAGGCACAGGAATATTCTTTTGCATACATGCACTGGCAGAGCATTTGCTTCTTTTTCTTTCCTGTCATTTCCTTCTTCCCTTGCAGGCTTAAACTCCTCATTTCCTTACCTACTGCTCAGACTCTCCAACTTTACAAGGTTCAGCCTGAGCTACACTCTTGCAAGGCAAATGAAAAGGAGGAACAGGTACAATACTAGGCTAGCACTTACAGAGATCTTTGAAGTGGCTTGCAGACTAGTCAAAGACAGAAAAAATTCAACTCTTTATAGACAGAAGCTTTCTAGAGAGCTTTACATAATCCTACAGTCCAATAACATCTTCCATTACAGAAGCTCACTACACTATTGAAATATTAATACATAAGTCTCCAGACATCATGCAGAGGTCTGAAACTCTATCAGCCCTTAAAAAATTAATTTAACTTTTTTTTCCAGGTAGCTGATTTATCATCAGACTTTGCATTGCAACCCATTTATGTTAGCTCATGAAACTACCAAATCTGACATACTAATTAGTAATTAGGCTATTGCAGTGCTCATTAACTCTGTTCTCAGTTTGAGCAACCAGTATAGTACTCCTGAATCCCTAATCCCCTAATGCTGGGGTTTAGATGAAATAACAGGACTCAGGGGGGCAAAATGGCCAAAATTGCTCACCTCTGCCATTCTCCAAGTTATCACATCAGTTGGACAAAAATTCCATGTTTTGCATTGCCAAGAAGAGCAAAAATTAATAATTGTGCATGTAAAACGTGGGCAACTGGCTCTAACTAAAATCAAACCTGTGGACTCTCTACAGTGGAGAGCAGCAAGAAAGAGGCATTTTGAGTGGCTCTCGTGTGTCTGCAGGAAACTGGCTGTAAGACAAGGCTGGGCTAGTCCTACAGCTGGATCTTGGAGCAATCCAACAGTGCTGCCTTTGGCAGCCCCTGCTGACCTGTTTCTCCACACAGCCAGCAATGGAGTCAGATGTCCCAGTAGATCTCATGTCAGTACATCTCCATTTCATGGCACAAAGTCCAGTTATAAAGGCTGATTAAAGTATTCATTAAATAAAATCCACAGGTTGGCCACCTCCACTGTACAAATTCCCCTTCTCTACCCTTGACCTTGTACTTCCCCCCACCTTGTGCTTGGATATTGATCATCCTTTGCAATCTGCATTTTTATTACAGTGCAGAGCCTGGGAAGGATCTCTCTGCATAAGTAGCAGATCAATTATACTGATCTTTAATATCAGTACAAATGACATCACTCCTTGACAAGCTCTTATCCTAATAAAAATAACCAAATGCTGAAACAACCCACAAAGGTGTAAAAGAGTCTTCCAGCAACTGCAGAAGTAACCAGAAAGCTTCTCAGCCCCAATTCCAACAAAGGCAGTACATGTACAGCACTATTCTAGAGAATTATTTAGTGTGCAGATTTACACTAACACGATGGGTAATCTGGTATTGCACTCACTTGTTTACACATGTATCCTTAATTTAATAAATACAGATCTTACCAGAATAGTGATATATATATAGCAGAAAGGAAAGCTAACATTTGTTAAGTGACATTTATGCTGCATCTCCAGTTTCTCACCAATAGTTTGAGACTGTGCACACAACTATAGTGCTGCAGGTACTAAATAAATAAAAATTTCAGATACAAGAGCTTGTCTGCCTTGGTGACTTGTCAGGTCTTGCTTGCTACTCATCATCCATTACAGCATATTAAAGATATTACCTGTACTAATTATATATTATTCAAAGTGCATCAGACCGATAGTGACATAATCACTGTCTATCACTGAACTGACAGTTTTAATCAACAATGATTTCATTACCTTACTTATAATCTGGCTAAAGCATGATGCCCTAGTCTAACTTCATGACAGAGGCAATACTCCATGGCAGATGCTGTGATTTGGGATTTTTTCCACTGTAAGCAATCAAACCCCCTAGAAACTTAGCCTCCCTTTTTCACTTTTTCTTTGAGTGTAAGGGGCGAAATAGCTGATAATAAAATAGCCATTTTTTAAAATGATAGAAATACTATCCTGAATATATTGAGAATATCTTAATCTACTTCCAGCCATGCAAATTCAATCAAGGAAATTCCCTCAACAAATTCAGATCAAGACAGCAAAGTTTAAAGATTTGCAAAGGAAAGGACTTTAATCATCTAGTCTATTGTTTTCATTATCAGAAGCTACAGGGCTGACATGAATTAACTTTTGTTAGAATAAGGGTACACCTTCAAAGAGAAACATCCAGGCCCTGCTGTACACATTTGAACATTTGTTCCTGCACCTGCATTCAAGTGGCAGCCACTGGTTTTTGTGAAATCTGTTGGTACCAAAGGTATCCCTCACCACATGAGCATCCACACCATGATCAAGCCAGACTGTTTCTCTGATAACCTGACAAATACTTGCTGGCACACTTGCAGTTTTTGTGGGCAGAACTGATGATGGGACAACTCCTGTGGGAGCAGGGAAAGGCCAATACTAAACAGATTTGAGGGTAGAAACTACTGATACCCAATAGAAACTACTACCTGACTGCATGAAAATATACCAAAGCTTGCCACTATTTCTGCTCATAAAATTTCATATGACATGTCACAACTGAAGAGCAGACATTTATCAAAGTAAGGACATAATATTATCTGCTTTTCAATAAAAAAACCCAGCATATGTATTGGATTAGTATTTAAAAAGTGACTATTGTGCATTATGCTGCAAGTCACGATGACCATGATGCATTTTACAAACTACCAAATAGTGTGTAGCTATTAAAAGCTAAATGTAGATACAACTGCAGTTGCAGCAGGAGTCAAATGTGACATAACTATACTACATATTCTTCTGTTATCCTTTCAGTTACATCAGTATTTGTTAATTCTGCAAAATATATGATTTTTCTGGCTAAGTGATGTAAGATGTGAAAAGAAGTAGGAATTATTCTACATCCCTACCTAGTAAGCTCTCTGCATTAGAAAGAAAGGTTGCTTTGCCTGCCCAAATAAGCCAGAAAAAAGTTTGAATGGCAGCCAGAGAACTAAGTGCCATTTAGGGTAGCATTGCTTTTAACAACAAGCAGCAAGCCTGCCCAGCCAGATCCAGTTAATTTAACTCTTTCATACCTGGAATTTACTTTGCTGACAGGGGATCTGAAAGTGACCCAAAGATGAGCAGAAAAGATTTTGAATAGAATTCTAAGATGGTTCAGTTTGATACAGTTTTCCAAAGGAGCATTCACACACAGAAACACCATTGAAAAAGCTAAGGATGGAAAGTGATCTCAGAATCACAGAAACATTTAGGTTGAAATGGTCAAGTCCAACCTTCCCTGCTCAGGCAGGGTCAGCTGGAGCCTTCTGGAAGTGTATTGACCTGTTCAGAACACAATAGTCTTCACAGCCTGGAAAGGGATCTAAAACCTGAGCTAGTTTAAATTCTCTTGTACGAGCACACGCTTACCTAAATTGCTGTATGTAGCACTGCAAGGATTTAAGTCAGGAGAATTTGAAGCTTCTTCCTTTTCTTCCTCGCCGTGTGGGGCACGGACAGATGACACTGGTATGACTGAGGCACTGCCACCATTGTCCTGCTTCACAAACACAGCTCTGGGAACACGAGGGGACAAATCCTCCAGTGTCGCATCGTCAGGCACTTGACTGAAACAGAGAGAACAAAATCACCTGGAGACCAAAGCCAGGTACTGGATCCTACTGGCAAAACACCAGATTAGGCATTAAATGTCTTCAGGAAAGGGAATGAACTGCTAAAGAAATAAGCTCCTTTCTCCCTCCTTTTTTTTAAGACAACTTTCTACAACGTTTATTTTCCCTAATAGGAAGGAACAACTTTTGACTGAAATAGTAACATGTAGTAGTTCATGCCTTTAATATAGAAGGGATAATTAAAATGTTTTACAGCTGACTCCAATCAACATAAGTATGTATATATATGCAGGTGTGATTCTGCCTAAATCATGTAGGACTCATGGAACAACAGCAGAGTTTAAGGTGCTCTCTACTAATCAGAACAATAATCAAAGATACCACAGTATAGCAATTGGGCTACTAGGTCTTAATAACTGCATAAAACTTTAGTGATACATTTTCATATACTGGTAGGATTTGGTTTTACTGACACTTTGGGAAACAGACCAGTAGCTCCTCTAAACCAGTAATCTGATTCCCATATAAAATTCTCCAGGATTAAAATCCAGCTGCATTAGACCAATTTCAAAAGGCCATGAAGACATTCCTCTGTACTTGCTCATAGCTATGAAATTTTAATCAAACTGTGATGACTTACAGCACAAAACTGTGAAAATCATGAATTCAGTTGTTTTCTATGGATATATTTATTGTGGTAGGATTTTAGAATTATGCAATTTATACCTATGTGTATATATATACACACACACACACATAAATAAAATGTTCATGTTTGTTCAAAAAACCCCAATCCTACTGAAAACACAGCAGCAATAACATGCCACATAAAACATGTCAGAGCAAAAATATTTCTATGCCTTTTATGCTCTCTCACTCCCAGAACCAAATACTCATTATAGGTCAAATCTCAAGAGCATATGCCCTATTCACTTGTTCTTATGATTACAGCCTGATCAAATAGAAGAGCAAGAATTTGAAGTACATGTGTCTTCCATAAGGGAAAGGAGTGACACACTTCCTCCAAACAGTGATTACCACATCATACTACTTATACAGATACTGAAATTCTGTGGTAAAACTTAACAGAACTTGCTGGTGAGCAGAAATTAAACATATGCATTTTTAAATAGGCAGAGCAGCTGATTTTCCTTATAGTGGAAAGAGAGATTATATCCTCAAAGAGCTAACATAAATCCTCAGAATATGTCTCTCTGTGCTGAAGCCAAAATACTGAAAATCATGATACACAATCTTCTAGACAAAGACTAAGACATGCCAGTAACACAAGGCCCCGTATACAGTGCAGCACACACATGCTCTTTCTACTCAGGCTCATGAATTTGAACTGCAGGCTGAGATAAACAAAACTCATTAGAACTTGTTAGTAAAAGAGGAAAAAATGGCATAAGTTCAAAAAGATGTACTCTTTAATCAGCATCAAGTTTTTTTGTTCATTTTTAGTACCATGCATAGGAATGGTGTGAAGAACATTCCGTGTGCCATAAATATATCCACGTTAAAGAGTTAACCTCATATAATTTCAGAATAAAGCATATATAAAATTAAAGCAGTAACAAGGCTCTGAAGATGATGAGAAATTAAGCTAAAGACTTGTAGTTGCTGTAAATCATATACATACCTGCATTCCCCTGTAGAATTTTTTTTTTTTAAGAAGAAAGAGGTTCTAATAGCTTTAGAGTTCTGCCATTGCCACAAACCAGGAATTATCATATCTCAAAGTAATTTTTTAGTATCGATTGATAAGGTACAGAACAGACTCATTCTCCAAACCAGACACATGCAAGCACATAGACTAAACCTAGGCTCAGAAGCATTTTGCCAAAGTAAACCAAGAGCTAGAAAGGAAAGAAAGAAAAAAATACCAACTCACCCACTGTACTCACTCACACAATTCCCCATTAAAGGAAATTCTTTCAGGGCCTTCTTGAGTCTTTTAATCATGTCTTGAAACTCTGGCGAGCCATTGATTCCACAGTGTTCTGATGTGCTACAAGTTGTGCAAGCTGTAAGCAACAGGGCTGAACTCTGCACAGAGTGATACACCTACTGCACCTTCATGTTTACCTTAGGGGGTTGGTCCCAGGGACTTGCCAAAGCCCCAGGAAACCGGTTACTCACAGTCCTGCCTTCTTAACTCTTCCACTGCCTTCCCGGATGAAAAAACAGTTCCCAGCCTGCTGCATCACTCTCTTGGTATGACAACTATGGTCTTACTCATGTTCATTACTTAAGGAAAAGCAGCTTCAAATTTCAAGGAGTTTTAAGAACTTTGACTAACCTACTGTTTACGTGACTATCTCAAATCTGTATTCCAACTCGTTTTAGTGTCTAAGACATTTTAAATCACAGCAGTGAGATATCAGGCCATGAAATCTGCAGGGAAATGCTTCCCTGTATCTTTACAGAGAGATCAAGCATGCACACACAGTGCAGTGACTCAACCAGCAAAATGCCAACCCCTGATCTGCCTCAACAGAACACAGAAGGAACAAAAGGCAAAAGCATCCTCACACAGTAAGCTCCAAGAACCAAAATCCCAAGTGCTTTTGCTTCGTGAAGTGGTCTAAACAGTTAAAACTACTAGTTTTTGAGAAAAGCAGAGCAGCTGATAAACAAGCAGGTCTCTGAGATTAGAGCCATTACAGCCTGATAGCTTTGTATCTGCTTGTTGACAGCAAGTGATACTTAAAGCCATCTCCTTATTTGGGTTACTTGGAGATATTTTGCCAGGATGGATTCTTTGATGCTTTGCATAACAGCACAGATACAGCTTTTACCATAGTGGGTGCAGTCTTCTCTGTCCAAGCCTTTTCCCTTTTTTATTGCAAAACCAGACTTCATAGGAAATGAATTACCTTGGAGAACTCTGCTCCTTGGGCACATGTGGCTGAAACTAAACAACTGTTCAGTTAATGGAGGGAGCAGCCCTCTGTGCACAAAGAACACATTTGTTTTCCTAAGAAGCTGAGCTTATGTGCAGCGAAAAAACCCTGCCATAAAAATGACTGTCCTGCTAATATCACTGAATTCATATACTTGTCATTCACGTGTGCACAAACTCAAATTTGTTTTAAAAGTGGTTTTTTCTCTACAGGGACAAATGTCCCTAACTCCTTACCTCAGGCTCTCCTTCTTCACAGATTTTGGAGGATAGCCAAAAGATGATGTGGTCTAACTTGCCTTGGTCTTTTGGGACTAGAACAGCTATCCAGAATCCAGCCTGCCTAGTGTGTTAATTTTTGTAAGGACAGTGGAACCACAGCTATTGTGTGACCTGTATTTTCCTCTATTCAGAGCACACCTTCTCAATTAGAGTGATTAATAAACAGCAAGTAATAGGAGTGAGATGAAGTGGAATACTTATAAGAAGTGATTCTGAGAGTGCATTCTTGAATTAGGGTCAGATCTCAAGGCCGAGCTGAGGGAGTACAGTTCTTTGTAAGACAGCACATAAATCCAAGTAGCAGAAATTAGTGAGAGAAACACAGAGAAAAGCTGTTGTGGCCTTAGACCCAGCTGAGACTGATCCCCTCCTGAGTGGACGACAGCAGAGCAATAATCAATGGGAGTCATACAATTTGAGAGGAGAGTGCCCAACAAGGAAGAGCAACTTATACACAAAAAAAGTTCTGTGCAACTCGTAGATATATTCAGTTTCAGAGAGAACCTTCTGACACTCCCTCAGGCCCTACACTTTTAAGCTAATAAAGCCAATATAAAGCCTAAATTGTCTGAATAATGCTTGAGGAAAAAAGCAGAGAGGTTAATGGCTTGAGGGTGGCCAAAGGCCACCGTACATGGGAACTTCCACTGCAAACACAGACCACTTGATTTCTGCAAAACACTGAGCACAGATAATTAGTGCCCAGGTTTCAATCACAGTACGTTATGGGTACAGGAAACCATCCCAGTGGCTCCTGCAGTTCAGTTCCTCATAACCACCATCAGCCAGAAATAGTCACTTGAGAGCAAAGTGGAAGAAACTTCTCTAATGACAATCTGAAATAACTAAGCCATAAAGTTTATTCCTCCTTCTTATTATTTAGAAGTTGGCTTAGTCCTGAAGTATGAGAATTTATTTTTTTTTTAAAATCTTGTGTAATGCGATGTTTGCATGGATAAAAGGAATACATTTAATAATCCAGTAAAGACATCCTGCTAAGCTCTTTAGTGTCAGTGAAACGTAATGGCAATGAGTTCCACAGATTAGCTGTGCATTATAAAAAAAGACATTTTTCTTCATCCATTTTAAGTTCCCAAGTCTTTCCATCTTGCAGAATGTATTAGAGGAGTTAAGAACAATAATATGTGACTAAACATTTCTTAATCTAAATTTATAAAATAATCGATTTCAAAATCCCTTCTACTTGGTCCTTGGTGTTTAGAAATCTTCACATAAAATATTACTACCAAACTTCCTGCCTAATGGACAGGAATCATTTCCAATTTTATTAAGCACGGAGATGTTCTAGGGAGAAATCTCATACAAGTTTTTCATTGATGAAACAGGGTAAGATAGATGGCTAATGCTCTGAAAAGCACTGTTGAGTAAGGTAAATACACCTTGCTGGTATCTGGAAAAAAACCTCAGCTATATTTGTAGAGAAGAGGGAGTTGAGAGTTCCACCTTAACTTTTCAAAGGAGAATTTCTCCCATTTCAGCAGAAGGGCTCGAGCAAGAATGTTCTTTTCAGCTGTAACATCCTTGAATTCTCACCAAATTATGCAAGCTACACTTAAAAGGTTCTGGATTCAGGTGAGAACCTTAAGACTTACAGGACAGATCCTATAAACTGGGAAAGACTTTGCTTTAAATAGAGGCCCATTGCGAGTTGAAAGATTTTGTTCTCAAGTAGTTTCTGAAGCAGCTGTGGAATCTGCAGGATTGGATCAAGGACAATGAAAAAGTGGAATGTGGCAGTGGTGGTTATTCCTGCCTGTCTCTGGATGTGATCCTGATGTTAATATAGGACTGTGTTTTTGGAGAACAATGATCCCAGTTGTTTTTACTGAGTAATCTGTTACAACATTCACATTACTCTGGATATACAGAGCACTCAGAGCAATTTCATGGCTCCTGTCCCACTGAATCCAGAGAGCCTGCACATCAGCTCCATTTCCTATGCTGCTCAGGCTCCCAGGGCCCAGGCCAGAGATGATGTGCCCTGGAGCACACCCTTAGCCCCACTCACCTAGACTTTTTTTCCTTAAATAACAGTTAGTGGCGTGACAGCAATGACTCAAAAACTCACTGAGGAGATAATCCATTTGAGGCCTTTCACGTCCGGGTGCTCTAAATCACCTCACTGGAATTGTGTTTCTCCACTGCCTGTGTATGGAAATTCGATGCCTAACTCAGATTCCTGAAATCACATTTGGCTTACTGGAATTTAAAGCAGACAGTGTGAACAGTCATCAGCAACTTCAAGGCAATCAGCACAACAAAAAGCATTTGAGGAGCACTTATAATAGTGAAATGCTTCCATGGCAGGCAGAAACTGTGCAAGTTTTTGGCCAGTTTTCTAAAAGGTTTGTACCTGTCACCAACATTTATATTTTCGGGAGCAGCAACCTGACTGGAAGTTACTCAAGGTGAACTGTTTGTACTATGAGTGTGGCACTGGGATAAGATTTGAAGGATAAAGAGTTGTTTCCAAAAGCTTTGATTTCTATGTCCTCTGATAAGTACAGAGCCCATGAAAGTGTCCAGTGAAATGCTCAAGGGCTATTTTAACAAGAAATAGCCTTAAAAGAATGCAAATTGCTGATGTAGCATGGAACCACAATGGAGAAAGATGCTTTTTAAGAAAAGCATTCAAAACAAATCTTTAAAACAATTTATAAGCATTTCACTCCTTTTGGAAGCAAGATACCCCACCAGGACAATGATCTTCTGTAGCTATGAACAACAGAACTCCTAGCTATCCATTACAGGCTCCAATCCTTTGGCCAAAGTTCACATCACGTTAGGAATTGCACTGGTAATCCCAGCTTTAGCTCTGAAGAAATGCTTTCTTATCTAAACCAAAGTGGAATGAATAGACAGACCTCACTACTCGAAGGAAGTATTTCAGCAAACATGCAATTTTATCTTGAGTTCATCCAAGTCTGGCCCACAGATCCCATAAAGGAAAGTTATGGCTGACTTGTAGCTACAAAAGGAAACTCTTCAACTTAATACGAAAGTGAAATGGAAATGGCTGTGCACAAATCAATTGTACCTTGATTTACAAAGGCACTGCCATCCAAAGCAGTGCTGAATGTGGCTTTAGCTCAGCTCTGATGGGGTCTATGGAGATGGGAAAGGAGGAATCAGAAGCCTGTGCTGCAGTTTTCTTTCAGTAAACGTCTCAATCTAAAAGCTGCTGCTGAGTATAAGCAGTGATATCTCAATGAAGAGAAACTTTTATCTTGTGAAACTCCAACAGCAACAATCCGACCCACCAAGTAACAGCCTTTGAAGAGTCTTTATTTCTAAACTCCTGTGTGGATTTCACACTGTGCTGTTCCACCATCATCAGTTACAGTCACTTAGGCCAGAAATATTGTGTTATATTTTAGAGCTCACTTTCAGGTGTTGCCTGAGAACAACTGCTGCATCATGAACTACACCTGCTCTGAGAACACCTGCTTTTTGTTCCAGTGAGTGACAAAGCTGATGTGACTGCTGATGTTTAGAAAAATGAATCTATCTACAAATTTTGGGTAAATTTAATATATTAGTATTTGGTAGCTCCTGTTGAACCATCATATGTGCATCCAGGCATCAAACAGAAAGAAACAAGCACATGGATAAACCAAACCCAAGTTATTTTGCATAACAGAGATAGTTTTCAGTTTCCCAAAGGACTGAGTATTTTGCAAGTGCTGTTCAAAGGGGGAAACTGACCTTTCTAGTGATAACTTTAAATACCTTCAGTCCTGTTTTGTGGTTATGTTATCAATCTTTAGCAGCTTTGTAATCCCTTGCAAAGTAAAGAAATAGTGTATCTTCATTTAATGTGCTTTCAAGATCCCCCAGTAATCTGACATTTTTAAAGCTTATCTTATTTTCCAGGTCATCAGTTTGGTTTTTCAGTGAGCTTACTGTACTTGACATTCTGAGCTAGAGAAGTGTCACGTTCATTGATTGCTATCTTTATGTCTTCTGTTTCCCTCTAAGCCTCTGCAAGTTTAATTGAAGATTTTAAGCATTTTTTTCCTTGCACATATTTTAGCCTGAATTAACACTAGCCTCTTTCTAATACCTGAAAAGTTAACACAAACTAAGTGTAGCCTCTCATCTATTATGTCTCCTGCTTGTGCAAAAATGCAAGCTGACAATCCTGATTCTCACCTACTGGAGTATTAAAAACAAAACCCAGAATCTTTAAACACACAAAAGACCCCTTCATTTTTTTGGCACTAAGTTTTCACTTGGTCTCTTGAACAATATTAAGTTATTTGGTTTTTTTACTTAATTTTTAAGGCATCAGATTGCATCAAAGTAACTGAATATAATAACTGAAGGATAAAGATATCCAGACAGGACAGATGAGCAACTGCCTTCAGCAGCAGGGCAGAAGGTATGCAATAATAGTGCAAAGATATAAAACGTGTAACAGCACCATCTCTAGGGTGGCCTAAGAACAAGTGCCAATTATGACCACAGCCATTAGGCTGTTATTGCCCTTTCACCACCGAGATAAGCAGCTCTTCCTTCCTGCCTGGCCCCCTGGCACATCAGCCAGTTGATATGGCTGAAAAAGAACAGTAAAGTTATTTTTCTCTTGGATCACTTCCCCGCTCTGGTGACCACAGGAACTGTCTTGTCAGCACAAGAGCCCACTAAAGAGGTGGGAGCAAGTGAACCTCCTGGTGGCAATGTATTAGGTAATGCTGCTAGAAAAAATGTTGGTACAACCTCATTTTCTCTGGGTTCCTCTAAAGGAGGGTTATTCTAGCCCTGGGTGCATTCCCCACTGTCTTCAGCCTTAGAATGCAGTATGCCCTGTAAATACAGGGACTCTCCCTTCTGTCACTGCCCACACCCCTCTATTATTGTGGAACATCTTGCAGAGATGCTGAGTGCTTACAGCTCCTGTTGACTTTCATTGCTTGTGAAAGAGCTTCATGTTTCAATCCCACAAGTTGCACTGATTATTTTTAAAGTCTATTTGTTAGTCTTCATGTACTTTTAAAAAAAAAAATAAATTCTTGACCCTGAGATTCCAGTTCATCCAAGTCTGCAGAAACAGAGAGTACACTAAGGTCTTGGAGACCATACTATCCTGTATTTGAGGCAATTAATTCCAATGTAAATCTACAGAAACCAGCTTTACATCATCCTATGAGAAACCCTATCCCCACCTTACATTATAAAACCCAAAGCAGTCCACATCTGACAGAAGGCAAACAGTGTGACAAGTAGTCCTGATCTTCATGAGAATGCTCTATCAGTGTCCCAAAGCTGTGATACAAAAGTGATTTAATTACATCTGGTGCAAACTGTCTCTCTTGGTTCAAGACAGTTATTTTAAGACAAGCAGCAATCAGTTCATGGTAACCTCAGTCTACACTCACACAGAAATTTACATCAACTTTAAATCCATTTTAACTAAAAATCACTGCAACTCCCTTGTACAAACAAGGGAGAAAGAACAATGAGCACTGCCATGACAGCTTTCTGAGGCTCACACATAGCTCAACCTTGGCCAATTTTTTTAATTCCCTACCACTAGGTTATTGCTATAATGAATTAAATAATGCAAGTGGGAAGCTCTTTTGGAATTGTTTTTTTATAACAACATTGGAAGACATATTCTAATGCATTCACAGCTGTGGCCTGTACTCAGGGCTACCTACTACACCCACGTGACTGGCTGCAACAAATGTCTCCAGCCCTCTTAGTTTATGCACTTTCATGAGTTGCAGGGACTCGGTGCTATGTTGAAAATGACACGTAACTGGAAATAAACATGGTTCTTAGTGTTTGGAGACAACCAAGAAAGCACCTGTACCCTTGGTAAGGGAACAAACTGACCTTTAAACCAACAGGCAGATCTAAAATATTCAACTACCATCAACTTCTAGGAGTAAAATAAACAACAACTGGCTAAATACTTTCACAGAAATTAAAACAACAAATAATTTTAGTAAATTGAGATTTAAAAAAAAAATTAAAAATGAAATCACTGAAGAAAACTGTCAGGCAGAAATGGAGTGACCAGATCTACTCAATCTGAATACTGTTAGCAGACAAGGCCTTGCAAAACAGAGATAAGAGCATTTTATAGGTAATCTAATTCTATTATTACTTTTTTACATGGCTTATTTTGGGAGTGCTGCAGTGATGCTCTAGTGTAGCATCAAGCTAATTAGCATCTCTTGTATTCTTGGGTATGTGAGATAAAGTTAGTGCACCTTTTATGATTCACAGATCTTTAAGCTTCTATTATACTTTTCTAGAGTTGCCTTCTACTTCTGCAGAGAAATTCTTTAGTTTCCTATAACATAAGAACACTTTCTTAAACTAGAAATTGAGGGAAATGTATCTGATTCAATGTAACGTGGCTATTGTGACATATTAGTGAACCTATAAACTCCAAATACCAGGTACTATTTCTTGTAAGGTTTTTTTTTTCATCTTCTTATATCCAATATAATGCAACGGTCATAAAAATATTCTTTACATAACCTAAAATAAATATACTGTGAAAAAACGACACTTCATGTAATAAAACTCCTGAATTTCTCCCCTTTTCAGCAGTATGCATGTACAGGACAGTTCACAAAAGAGCAGATTACCTGGGGATTTTCTTGGGAACCTGAGGTGGTGATGAATGGCTTGCTATCTGCTGGTCAGAGGTCTCTGGAGACTTGTCCTGGGTTTCTCCTTTGTCCTTTGCTAGCGCTCCTGCGATGGCCAACTCCGCTCCGCCCTTGGTTTGGTGGTCGTCCTTGGCTTCAGCTTGGGCCGCTTCACATCTATACATGAAAACAATCGAGGGCTTCTCACTGGAGTCTGTCTTGGCCTCGCTGAACCAGTGATGCCGTTGAACTGGAGGAGGGGGGAGCATATGGATAACCGTCCCATCAAGGCCCACCAACTTCCCTTTCTCTCTTTCTTTCTCCTTGTCTTCCTCATCATCGGTTTTCCTGCGGCGAAAGAAGCTCTTAAAGGATATCCAGCGTTTGGGTTTGGCATCAGCAGCTCGCCGACCTTCTGAATGAAGGATTGACTCGGCCTCCGTCGACCTGGTAGGACTGTTTGGTTTATTCCAGTTGCTGAAATGTCTTTGCAACAAGTTACTTGCATGATAGGGTGAAGAAGTGGACCGTGGAGGAGGAAATGGCGGTGCCTGCTCTGTTTTGGGACTTGTGGTACTTGGGGTGGCTCTCACTGGCTTTGGGGAGTGAGTGGCAACTGGCTGTGAAAGGGAATCTTTCTGCATTTTCATGGCAGTGTTTTCTACTGTCTTGGGTGACTCTATTTCAGGCTGCGATGTAAACAGAGATTTGGGTCGTACCAGGGTGTTTTTAGAGGCATCTGCATCAGGGGGCAAGGAATACAGTTCTTCTACACTACAAGACTTGGGTCCAGACTGAGGCGTTTCTGGAGGGGACTGCGGAGGCTGGATAGAAGCCACAATCTGTGAAAGCACCGTGCTTGCATTCTCTCTGCTGCTGCTGCTGCTGCCAATAGAAGCCTCTGGTGTTACGTCTGTTTTTGCTGCAGGCTCCTGTGTTGTCTTTTGAACTCTTGGTGGGGAGCTGTGGTCAGAACTATGACTCCTCTGTGGCGATATCTGACTTTTACTGAGACAGCTATTAAACTCTTGGACCTTTTGAGCCACAGAACCCAGCCTGCACTCAGAGCTACTAGTCACCCCCTTTGCTGGGCAAAGTTCAGTGGGTTTACTTCCTACAGCTTCTGTCATTTTGCTTTCTGTTTCTATTTCTTCATACGTGTGGCTTATTACACTAGTAGTTTTATCTTTGATGGACAGCTCTCCACTGGTCCCTAGGAAACTCTTATAGATGGCCAGGTTATCATAGGCATTGGGATTGATCACAATAGGAACTTTGATGGCATTTTTGGAACTCTTAGCATAAGTGGGCTCATCATGAATGATAATAGGAAAAGGTGGCATGCCAGCATTATTGTAGCTGTTGAATTTTATCTCAGATAAATTAGGAGACTTAACCGGGATAGTTTTTGATGAAACGTTTGTAGCTGTAGGTGAAGTAGGAGCTGACTTGTGGCTTGTCTTCCTGGGAGGAACAGAAGGTCCTGAGCTGTTTCCAATTAACTCCACCTTAGGTATCTTCTGTCTTGGACTAGTACTAGAAGTCCACACTTCTTGATATCGGATTGCACTGGATTTTTTCAGGTTAGCATTTAGTCGTACAGGTGATGCTGCAGAGGATGTAACAGGTGTGCCTGGAGTTACTGGTGAGCTTGGGTTAGATGATGTATTTTTGGTTTCTGAGGTTTCAGTCGGAATCTCCTTACATTCATTGGTCATAGCAGCTGATACATCTACTACGGTATATGGCTTGCAGACAGGTTGTTCCATATTCACCACCCTGTAAGGTTTAGCTTGCTCTTCCACAGGCACCAAATTTATAGTTACAGCTTGACCAGCAACGTCTGAAGAACTTTTATTCTCTTGCTTATCACTCTGCACAGCAATTTTGCCATCCTTCTCTTCCAGTCGAAGTGCAAGGACTGCCTTGTGAGTTTCTAGACTTTTCGGAACAGTTCTGGGAGCTTTTGTCACATCCTTCACTTGTTGACTATCACAGAGACTTTCATATTCTGGTTCAATCAATTTGAGGTCCTGAGGAGTACTAGGAGATAACCCTCCATTACAGAGCTTCTGTGAAGAGCTGCTGGCTGTTCCAGAACGAGACTCTTCTGTCAAAGAAGAATCAGGAGACGTAGAGTCAGAAGATACCATACTCTGAATACTCTCTTGTCCATAAAGAATCACAGTCTCTTCCCCATAGCCATTTAAAATTTCATCATAGCTGTCATCATAATCTACTGCACAGATCCTCTGGAGAGACTTGTTTCTAAGGGGCACTGTATTCCATTTTTTGTCAACACAGAACTGAACAGGAGACAGGGTGTTGGCTCTAAAATTAGCAAAGCGAGGTTGGCCCCTCATACGAATTTCCATTGCTAGCAACTCTTCATCACTTTCATCCCAGCTCTCATGCTCTTCTTGCATGCTGCCAAAAAGCGTGTCATCCTCACTCTCATCTCCACTAGAGAACTCTGGGTAACAGAAACGTCCACCTTCATTACTTATGACTTCAGTGCTTCCACTCAGAATAACGTGCTTACTGTGTGAATCCTTCATTCCACCCATCATGCAGCTTGGAGGGATCTTTCTTTCCAATGACCTTTTATAACAATTGTTGATTCTTCCCAAGAAGGTTTCCCTTGAGTTCATTTCATTTCCAGTTAGCTGAGGTGTGGTATCCAAACCTGCAATCTCCTTCAAAACTTCTGTCAGGCCGTTATTATTGTTACTTGGTATCTTACCTACACCATCATTGTTGCCATAAGGCCTGTGAACATGGCTATAACCTTCAATCTCATCCTCGTTGTTATTGTTCAGTGTTTTTTTGTTCAGGACAGCTTTGTTCCGGTTCCATCCTGCAGGCACTGATTTATTCTCACAGAGGTCTGGGGTGCTGATTTCCCCACATACCCCCTGCCCATCTACCACCATCATGGTGGGCTTCACAGCTATAGTGGGTTTCTTTGCCACCGGCGGTCGGAAGCTTCCCGTATTCCTCCCACGATGGCTGTTGCTTTGGTTTGCATTGGGTTTCACATTTCCATGCGAGAGGGGTTTCTTCTCAGATACGGGGGGTAACTGATGCAAGCTTTTGGGCTTGAAGCAGTTCTTACATTCACCAGGTTTCCAGACGTGTTCAGTGAAAGTGTTGCAAGCAGACATCTTCCCAGAGCTTTGCGCTTGGTGCCGTGCTCTTCAGTGCATGGTAGGACGTTCACCCAGGTGTTCCCACTCTGCTCACTTCATATGGCTCCTGTTCTGAGCAGTGATCATGCTGAAACACAAAAGAGAAGGAGGATAAGAACAGGGGAAAAGCAGGAGGATCGTTATACTTACATTCACTACACTATGAACAACTTGGAATAAGCAAGTAGCCTTTTGCTGATGTCTTAGCTCTTTTTACCTTAATTTACAAAACTGTCACTGAAATGTAAAATAAGTTGCAAATACCATTCTTCTCATAAAGAAAGAATTAAAACTTTGGCAGCTAAGCCCTGTATTAGTGAAAGCAGAGAGACAGAGGAATGGCAATGACTGAGAATTTAGAGTAATTCTCTTGACTAGTTCAGGACCATTGACCTTTAATTTTGCCCACTAAAACAACTGCTAGGAAGAGGGTATAAAATGAAGATTAGCACACATTGCTTTCAACCGAATTATTTAAACATGAGGCAGGAAAGAAGAGTATGTTTACTCTCCTAAATACAATTGAGAGAATTTGTTTTAGTTTTTCATGTGAATGAGCTCAGCTAAAGTAACAAAGTATGTTCAAGAGATTCCAAACTCTGCCATTTTAGCACTTTTTTCATCAAATTGTGGCTGGACAGGTGTTTTGGTTGAAGGGACAGGCTGGAATGCTATCCTGGAAAAGTCAGATAAAGCTGGGGAAACCTTTCTAGAAACTCACTCTTTCTTCTCCTTTAGCTGACAACAGTAGCAATAAACCATTCTTACAGCTTCAAAACAAAGGTATGGATTTTTAGCCCCTGATATGTTTCACATGTAGCTTTTCTACCTAACCCCTCCAGAAATAACAATTGAAAAAAGAATTGTAAATCTCTTCCAAAGTAAACCTTTTTATTTCCTGAAATGATCAGCCTTAAGTAAAAACCAAACATGAATCTGCTGTGCTTTATTGTCACTGGAATATCCAGGATTTGAGAGTTTCATGAATTAATGCCTGAAGATTTTAAGCCTTCTAAGTCAAATCCATGAGTCTGGTCTCTTCGTCACTGTTGCATAACTCAAATTATTGGAGATATTTTACTGAGGTCAAAGAATCTGTTTGTCCACCGCTACTTCTGTAAATGCAGGCATTGAAAATCAATATTTTAATATTCTTACAGGCTTTGGGTGAAAATATACTTGCTGATCACATAGGTACACTGGCAGGGTATTAATAAATGCATTCAGTTAAAGATGCAGCTCTCTCTAGAGCCCGTGGTTAGTAACTCAGCAGCAGGATGGCTGTGCTGGAATTCACCACGGGCACAACTGGTTTTCAATAGTGTAGCAAACAATAGAAACCATTAGTAAAACTGCCACTTGTATGAATTTGTCAGTCTCCTCACGTACTGCTCTGTGTTTTGGCAAAGGGCTCTGCTATGCTGGAAAACTAATACAGCAGTCCTGTTCCAACACCAGATGGGGCTGGAGTCTAACTCTATTAGAGCATCTTCAGACACATTCATGGTACCAGGGCTATCATATTTCATACATTGACTAAATATGTTTCCAGACAAAGCTTTTTGCCAAAAAGTCAGTGCCAAAAGCTTTCTCTGTATGACCTAAAAGACAGAAAGTCTGCCAGATACAGATTAGCCCAAACTTTCAGCCTTTGTTTTATATATACAGAGCAAAACACCTTTGTGGTTTTTTGATCTCTGCCACGATTTGCTGCTTCAACACTTTGCAAGCCTGTAGTTTGTAAGCAGAAAAAATTTCATTAAGAAATAATTCTACTAAAATCAGAGAGAGAGAACATGCACATAGAAGAATTTTATACTCTTGTTATCTCCTTTTCGTGTATTCAGCAAACAAAAGGAGTAGAGTTACACTAATGGCAATCTAAACTAAGTATTTTCTTGGAAAATATATTTTTAGAATACATAAAACTTCTGAACAAACAATTTAAACAAAAGGAACAGTGCAGAGGTGTGTGGTTTTAAAGACTTAACTGGGTGATACTATTTCTCTGAAAATGCAATAAGCTGCTCTTGATCTAGAATCCCATCACAAGCTGGACAGCTTTGTGGCCTCCCAGGCTAAGCATTTCCAGCTAATAATGTTGGGGTAGAAATGAGAAGACACCCTATTGCACACCTCCACATGACCACATTTGTATGTTTTACTGCTGGCTGTGCTCAGTTACACTGCTACTAATCAGTTCTCCTCTAACCCAAATGAGGGCTACACTCAAGGTTCAGATGCAAGCTGCAGAAAACAGCAGAACCACAACACAACACTCCAGTTGGAGTAAAAACACATGGTCATAGCTCTGTGCAAACACCCATCACACGTCCCAGAATTACCACCTGCAGCAGCTTAACCTACAAAGAAAATCCATGTTCATGTGTCCATGTAAATGCAGACATATCACTTGTACACAGAAAACATGTAAGACATGTAGAGATATTTTAGATCTTTTGCTCTTCAGCTCCTAATGGAGATGGTTTAAACACAGCCATGCTCTCTAATATGCCTTTTGACACTGTGGAACACACAAGAGCCATGGACTCCTTTCGGGTTCATAAACTACATCTGGGTTTCCAACTGGCTTGGGCAGATGCAGGATGAGCAGTTCCTGCAGCAGCTCTGACACTGCCTGCAGCTGTAACACAGAGGAAACTGGCACCTCCAAATGAGAGGAAATGTATCTGAAGAAAACCACCAAAAGAATTCCAACATTGTGCTACTTTCATACTTGGAAATCAGAAGCACTCCTACGCTATTACAAATTAAATTCACAGTGACCTTTATGTGTCTAAACAGGAAGTTTCTTCGTGGCTGTACAACTAAAAGCCATTTTTCTGATGTTTTCCTCTCCCTTTAAAGAAAATACACATACTCTTTCAACTACAGCTTCCCTATTATGAGAGATCATTATAATGAGAATGATTATGAGTGATAACAGAAATGAAATCTTCTTTCAGTATTAAAAAATGTGAAACATTCTTCATGTGTTCAAGCTCTTGCTTCCATTGCTGGGAAGAGCAGCTGCAGCTTGGTAGGGGGCAGCAGAGGCCACCGAAGGTAATGAAGCTGCACATAAATTCAACAAGGAAAAACTACCCTGCCAGTGCTCATTTCTGGATTCTTACCCTACTCTCCAAAACCAAGAAGGTCAACAAGAGATGTTAATTTCTGGATTCTTACCCTACTCTCCAAAACCAAGGTGGTCAACAAGAGACCAAGGCAGTCACACACCAGCCCTCTTAAGCTGCTAGTGACTGTGTGTCTTTGCATCCATCACTCCCCTGCTTCCCTGACAGCCTGGGTAACAGGTAAGGAGTTGTGCAGCTCTGCAGAGTCCTGGCTCTTCTGAAATGAGGTGTTCAGATGACAGAACTTACTTGAACACGCTCAATTTCCACAAAACCAAGGCAACAACAACCTCAGCTGTTAAATACAAAACAGCATTAGGCTTCTACAGAAAGCACCAACAGTAAATACATAATATCAGCACTGTGCATTTCATCCCTACATTTCAAAGCCTTTTACATAAGTTGATTAACATAACTATTCACAATTTATACACAGAAACACTGCAGTGCAGTGACGTTAAGTAACTAAAATTCACCAAGTGAGTCAGTGACAGGAACAAGTATAGACAGACAAGTCCTGCTCCTAGTGTGGTGCTGGAGCAGAGCAGATCGTGCTACTCCATTCACTAAACGGTCGAGTCAGCACAGACAGTTTATCAGCTTTAAAAGCCAACTCACTCTTTGTGTAAATGACAATCCCAGTCCTCATTTCAGCAGACACACAACTGCACACAGGAGGGCTGGGTCTGGCTCCGTTAAGTTGGTATCAACCAACCAGGAACACAGAAACGTGTTTCACTTTCCAGGTCAGAGGGAGAAGACGACAGATTCAGAGCTGCTGTGCAGAGCTGAAGTAAAGCTCTGAGATACCCTCATGTTGAGAAACTGAACCTTGCCTAGAAGTGCAGAAGTATTTTCGTGGCTCTTATGTGTTGACATCATCTTTGCTGAGTGCAGGAAGATAGTCATAAACATGCATTTCAGGCATTTTCCCTTTGTTCTAAGCAATTTGAGGCTGGCGGGTCTCCTTTAGATGCATGCTGGCTGAATCACAATGAAGGCCTTCTCCAGTAATACTTTATACTAACATAATCCAATTAAAAGGAACTTAATTGGTGTGCAACATTCCCTACAATTTCAACATTTTAAAAATGAATAGTCTTAGTAAGTACCAGATGGTGACACACACTAATTAATCAGGCCTGCTCAATGAATGAGCATATTAAAATGAATGCACCTATTAGACATGTGTTTTCAATGCTGTATGCTGCAAAAAAAATCTCCTCTTAAATGAATGCCTGCTATATTACTGAGCAATCTGCACAAGTGTGCATTTCATCATTGGTAATTGTAACACTATCACTCTTTGATCTCTTCTTAGATCACTACATACTTGGTACAGATTTCCTTTTGTCTGCCCTCCTCTGGGGAAAAGGCATTTAGCTTTAGCACTGCTATCCATGAACACAGGCCTGCAGGTTTTATGCTGCAGAATAAATTGCATTGATCAGCCTTCTTATCAGACAACAGGCCAATAAATTGCTACTGAAGAACCCACGAACCTCTCACCATTGACAGGCACGTCCTCAGGCTGAACCCAGCAGTGGGACTCCAGCCGAGGTTTCCTCCCTAGCAGTGCCCAACCACCACAAAACCTCTATGGCTTTGTGGGTTTGTCTGAACCACTTACAGGGATCTGGATGGTCACTGATGGGCATAAACAACGTTTAAAGTGATGGTTATTCTTTGCCAGTATCTGGTTCCTGTTTCTTTAAAACTTCAACATAATTATCAACATTTTAATGGACTTTCTGAAAGAACTGAAATGCTCCAACTTCACACATTCAGTCCTGCTTGGGTAGCAGTGGACTGCAGAAAAGCCACATCTCCCAGAGAGTGTGAGACCTGCTGATTCAGGGTCACTGAACCATCTAGCACAGATAACTGGGACCAGAAACAAATGTGATGTGCTAATTAGGGTTGGGGTTTTTTTTTTCCTTCGGGCCATGAAATATTTTTTTAAATTTTACCTCATTTGTCCAAACCCCAGTGAAGCTAAAAGCAACATCTGTTAGATCCATGAAACAGGACCCAGAGAGAAGTGCTCCACTGCCAGAGAAGTCATGCTCCCAGTTTGAAGGCACGGTGAGAAACATGCTTCTTCACATGCAGTATCCTGAAGCACTGTGCTTTTATTAATCACACAGCACTTATTAATGAAATAGAAATAAAGAAAAAACCCATTCTCTATAGTAGTATCACAGCAAAGTTTGGAAATAAAGGCTAAAGCATTGATATTAAAAAAAGAGAAGCCCACTCTCAGATATCTCAGCACTTCAGAAAAGTGAGTAAGTGTTTCATAATACAGATTTTTGTAGGGAGGAAGAGTGACTCACAATCAAGAAGTCAACCCCAACTCTGAACTGTGATGCCCAGTTCAGCCACAGCACTTACTTCACATGAGGTATGCCAGGAAAAAATGTAAAACTAACTAATGGCAAATGGCATTATAGACTACCACAATTTTATTCCCAAAGTGGACTAAGTATCGGATCCCTGTTGTATTAAGCCAGAACTGTGATTGTGGCAGATAGTACAGATGGAAATTTCCATAACTAGGCTAGGCATTATCATTTCTATTAAAAATTAAAATCTTCTCTTGTCACAGAAAGTTTTTTTGTTGGGTTTTTTTTCTTCCTTCCGGTCAGAACCCAGTGCCCTGGTAACTGCACAAGGCCATGAAATGACAGCCCTGCAGAAAATGCAGGACATTGAGAAGGCAATGACCTAGGCTACAAGTTGTCAACTTACTGTAGAACCACCCTTCAGCACAATGGTGCTGAGATACAAGGGCTGGGATGGATGGAGCCAAGAAAAGAATCACTTCTACCTCAAGTACTAAAAAAATACCCCCTAGATGCAAACTTGCTGCAAGACAGCAGGAAAACAACTTCAAACCATTTCTGCTTTTAACCTCTCACACTGTATTTTCTCTCCTCTAAAAAGGGTTTAAATTACCTAATATTTCATAAAACTAAGTAAGTGAAGGAAAACCTGGAATATATTTATTCTACCTAAAACTTGTAAAAATAAAACATGACAGAAATAGCCAACGAAGTGGAGCAAACACCTGCCTAGGGCTAGACAATCTGTAATGCTTCAGAAGAAAACAGGCATTTCTTTACAATTTACCTAACCCAAATGGATAATGCCACAGAGCAGGGAAAAGGCAAGAAACATCCTCAGGATCTGCCTAGGTAATCTGATTAGATTCTGCACCATCACATTGAGAACACAGAAAACAATAATAAGGACAAGTTTGGTTTTATGTGAGCCAAACAGACCAGCCAAGACATATTTTAATACAAACTCTTCTGAGTTCCAGTAATAAGAAGAGATTCTTAACTGGAGAAAACTATTAACTTTTTCTTTTCTTTTGATTTAAAAAAAATAAATCATAATTTAGCAAGACAACTTAGATTTATAATGACCATTCAGACATATATACACATAATCATATTACAATGATCATTGAGACAATACTGCACAGTATGTTCTTTAGGGATACTTTTTAATTGCACAGAGAATGAGTTTTCTTTTCACTTTTTTAAAAGAAAACCCCAGTAAAATAAGCCAGACTTTTACATAGTTTGTTTACCTTGCTTCCTAAAAAGGGCTGTGTACAACATTCCACAATCCAGCAGCAAATTAAGGGTAAGCACATCATCTGACAGGAACAAGCATGATAAAAAAAAAATCCTCAATTTCAGTGCATTTGTTTGTCTCAACTCTATTTAAGCAAAATTAGGAGAATGAAGCTCTTCACAGCAGATTAAAAATGCACTTGACCAATCTAATCATCTTTGATTTACCTTTCTTGAAATCCCTTGAACTTTTCTGCCTGTTGTTTAAGCACATGAGAACACCTAGAAGAATAAAATTTTACCAAGCCTTCACTAATCTCTGCAAAATGTATTCACAACAAACAAGACAGAAATACCTGGCAAACATTATAGAGCTTCTCGAGTTAGAAGTCCCAGGCTGGGTGGTTGGTTCCCCTTCTGCTGAGCACAGCTAAGCATGGAAACTCTGTATATCATCACACTCTTATTGAACCCATCAATCCTGCTACTTCCATTTACTTACAACTCTCTCCCTTGGACTAGAGCAACCTCTGGCTCCAAAAATGGAGCTGAACCCCTGATGCAGCAACAAACACAAGTGCCAAAAATACCTCAGTTCCAGTTGAGCAAAGTCATTTGTGGCTAGCAAAATAGAAACCAGTAGTAGATAGGATCTGAAAGACCTTACTGGAAAGTAGGTAAAGACAAACAAAACACTGGAGCATCAGGAGTAGGTAATTTAGGAGAGAATTAGTGGATTGCAGCCAGTGTAAGAGGTCAGCTACAGAACAGAAGATAAAACACACTGCATGGAAGCCAGAGGAGTCCTCTCCATCAGCCTCAACTCCTTCCCCCAAACCCCTGTGAGTTATGAAATTGAGACTTGAGAGAATTAAGGTGAAAAATGAAACACTATCAGCCATTATAAAAAGGGAGGTATTAAAAACAACAGATAAATCAAGAGCAACAGCACAGTGTGGCTGCACTGTCTAAAGCCAAGAACTGTACAGAAGAAAACTTGCACTTCTTCCTACCAAACAATGAAACAATGGGCAAAAGAGAAATGGCAGAGTTTTAAGGTTGTAAGAAACTCTCACAAATTACTTATTGCAGGACATGCAAATGGTGCAACATAATACACAAGGCAAGCAACAAATTACATGCCTTCAGTGTAAGAAAATCAATGACATGATTTACTGAATGTTGTGTTCAGTTCTATTTACGACATCTCAGGAAGAAATGCAGCATAAAACAACCAGAAAAATATTTAAATGGATGAAAATCTTTCCATATTAAGTGAAACAAAAGGATTAGGATAGTTCAGTTCAGAATTGAGACAAATAATATTATATTAAATGATCCATCACAAAGAAGATAAACTGGGTATTCCCATTTAGTGTCTAGCTCCAAAAAAGAGCAACAAAACCAATGCAGCATATTTAAATCAGCAGAAATAAAATTACTCCATATAAAGCTGGCACTGAGATGAACAGGTCAGCTGGAGTCAGAAAAGAACATTAGACAGTCACCCATAGAATAGAGACACTGACAGTTGTAGTAGGTGGGGTAAAGCTGCCCTTTGGCAAGGGCCTTCTCAAAATTCACCTTTTTGAACTCTTTTTATCAGATCCTACTCTTTATTTTGAGTGTTTTTAATACAGCAAAACAGCTAAATGATGAAATAACACTAATATCCCATTATCTCCCAGTGGTCATGCCTTTCTCTTCTCCTCCCACACTTGGTTTTGTCACTCTTGTGCCCTGGAAACATTCTTTGTGTTCATGTCTACTTTGTATGACTACATGATCATGTTTGATGTTGGGCAACTGGGAGCTCAGGCAATAGACTGGCCAAGTGACTGGGTGTGACACTGGCACGCCTGCTGCAACCACCTGTACAAATCCACAGCAATGCAGAGGTAAGATGGTGGTAATTACAAAGGCAAGGAGGTCAGATGGAAGTCTTCAAAGGCTGTAGAAAGTTAAGAGTACTGTTAGAATGTTGTCGTAGTACAAGATAGCAAAAGGATAAGGTGACGAAGGAAGGGTATAAAAGAGATTTCTCTCTAACTAATCTGAGGAAATTCACAAGCATTACTAGGTTATGGTGGAAATAGAAATAAAAATAAGCCACATACTGGTATCTCTTTCACTACTTGGTGGAGCAAGTGCCTGGAAGGACTTGAATCTTTGTAAAATTCAAGGTGAGGCTTGCTGGGGCTCTGAGCAGCCTGCCCTAGGTAGAGATGTCCCTGCTTGTGTAGGGAGGTTGGACAAGATGACCTCTAGAGGTCCCTTCCAGCCTGAAACATTCTATGATTCTATTCTGTGAAGATCTCCTTCAGTTTCTCATTCCACAGCAACCACCTCCTCCCACTGCCTACCACTTGGTGTAGTCATTTTGCCTTGTTCCTTGCATCTACGATCAAAGACCTTCTCATTTGAGGATCTCTTTGATAATCTTGAGAAACCAGCTACAGGTAATTTTTTGGCCATCAAAGCTAGTTCAAGCAGCTTATTCTCACTCAGGCTACTCTTCTAATTAGTATGTCACTTATTCATCCCAATAAGCTCCTTTACCAGCTATGATGAATGCCAGAAATTTTAATCTGCAGCCATAAGCCACAGCAATGAAACGAGTGATGAGCTGTAAGTCAGAAGGTTAAAGATATTATTGCTTACTAGTGTTGAAGTTAAAAAGGAAACGACGACAACAGATACCCTTAGGTAGCCCTTATGTTATGCCTAGAATCCAGCCCCATAAAATGGGAAGCCAACACTGATAAGAATGCTATTAGGGATAAAAAGCACCATCAAAGGTGAAATTCAGCAAAGGAATTAGCAGATATTGAATTTGTATGCTTCTAGCATTCAGAATAAACAGGAACTGAGTTTTTCACTTCTGATTAAGTGCTGTGTCTGTGTCTTTTAGGATAACAGCCCCCAAACACTGAGACTGTGTTCCCTGGAGCTTCTCTGTGCCTGACCCTGCCCGGATCTCCACCACACAATGCTGCTGGCAAAGCAGGACCAGTTTGAGGCAGGGAAAGATGCTGCCCCCTAACAGAGCATGCCCAGGTTCTCACAGAGAACTCTCTTGTACAGACAAAAGGCTTTTGCTAACATAGAGCCTCCTGCTTCTTTTTATCATTTGGTACCAAGGTGGATTTACCATAATGGTACCAAATATGACTACCTACATTATAACTGACTCACCAAGTATAAAACCCTAGGATGCTTGTACAGCAGTGTGAAAACAGACCCAAAAGCCAAGAAAATCAATACCTTGCTTGATTTAAAACACTCTGTTGTGGACCACTGAAAAGAACCCAGTAGTTTTCATGCTCTTGAGCATGATTATCAAGTTAGCAGTATCACAGCCCCTAGAAAAATCTTCCAAGTCCACAACACACCAGTGTGCCAGGCACCTTGGGAGGGCTCCGTGGTGCAGCTGTAACCCTCCATGGTGACAGGGAAGGACTAACAGCAAAGCACAAGGCATCTAGCAGCCAGTCATCAACCAGACATGATGTAGGGCAGGGGAAAAAAGCCAAACCAAACCCCCAGTAATTTATTTGAGTTCACTAAATCTGGTTCCATACTTAAAAATAATCCATACGTGGAAGAGCTGTGTAGTGAAGGCATCATTAAATATAATCAAAGATGGATTGAGAAAGGAAACTAATAGAAATTCTGCATTAGTTTTTATCTTTACATCCATTGACTTTTTTGCAGCTCAGATACTAATTAAGAGGCTGCTGATCATACTTGAAATCATGAGCTTGAAACCCAGCCAGTGGGTCAGGACACAGTATGAAACCACCAAACTGAAGCACTGTAAACAAGCTCTAGCAAAGGCAAGAAAACCAACACAAACATTTGTTTGCAGAAATGGCACTCTTAAATTCCTTTTCTTTAGTTCCTCTTTACAGTTATAGATGTTTTCCTAAAGGATTTGATTGCGTAACATAAATTTTGCTACTTGTGCTTGACAGGAGCCTAAAAATGCAGCTTTTTCTACCCGGAAAAAACACAATGTGAATTTTCTAGTCTTGTACAACTAAGATGATTCAATACTAATCTACAGGGATCTGATGGGAAAAGCAGAATCACATTCCCCTGAATCCTTCACCTTTCAAACCAGGTTTTTATGACAATGCACTTTATTAGCACACGGGACCACTGAGTCCACCCTTCTGCAGGCAAGCACGCTAAGCCCAGGGCAATTACCTTCTGTCACTGCCAACCCAAGTAAAATCTGAGAGGTTCCCATTCCCTGCCCTCTTGGAGGGTCTAGAGGGAGGTTTTACCCCTGCCTTATGCAACACTTTGCCCTTGTGAACTGAACTGTTAGCAACACAAAGAACCAGTCTGAGAAAGAGACACCCAGACCTACCCCCCCACCCATGTGAGCAGCACCAAGTGGCAAGGAAGCAGCAATACCCTCCCCATGGCTCCCTGCTGAGGTCCTGGGCTCAGGCTCTATGGACAGGTCAGGAGACAACATCAATACTCCAGCTTCATCAGCTCTATGCACAGGGAGGTGATGTCTATGTCAGGTCTCTCAGGTATGGTGCATAGAGGAGATCACGTGCTCTCTGTAGTATTTCATCTTATGGTTTGAAGCTAGGAAAGGAGAGATTTAGATTGGATGTTAGAAAAAAGTTCTTTACCATGAGGGTGATAGATCAGTGGAATGGGCTGCCCAGAGAGGTGGGGGAGGCCCCATCCCTGGAGTCCTTCAAGGTCAGGCTGGATGGGGCTTTGAGCAGCCTGCCCTAGGTAGAGATGTCCCTGCTGGTGTAGGGAGGTTGGACAAGATGACCTCTAGAGGTCCCTTCCAGCCTGAAACATTCTATGATTCTAATTTATACAGAAGAAAAAAGGGTTATGGGCTCAAATAGGGCTTAATAACACCTGGTGGCACATGCTATGGTTATATAACCAGGATATGGGATCCCAACTGGTAGTCAAATGGTGGATTGTGATAGCAATTGCAACAGAGCAACTCATTTCTTTTGCCCCCATATTTAAGTACTATTGGTTCTACTTGGCCTTTTTAAAACTAAGACATGAGTAAATTGAGCTCTCAAGTCTTCTCTGTAAAACAAGCTGCTCAAACCTTTAACCACTAGTGACTTTTGTGAGATGTTCCTAGCACCCTTGGACTGTTGCTCTCCCAAACACAACACAGCATTCCTGGAGCTTCACACTGGTGACAGACACAATGGGAACAAACCCTTCCTATTTTTGAAATAGATTCCTCCACATGTGGAGTCTGGGCACTGGCCTTTTAAGTCCAGCTCATAACAGGGCAGTCAGGACTTCCACAAACTTCTGAGGATCTTGACTTTTCTCACTAGAGTCAGGCAAGCCTGGCCTAAACTCTTTATTCCCAGTTTACAATTGCACATAATAAATACAATTTGTTTGCTCAAGCCTTTTTAAAATATAAGCAATGAGCATCTATGCTTTCAAATTTCCTGCTCTCCCTATTTAATTTTTCTTTCAGACTCCTCATAAAAACCCTGTGACTAATTTTGGAACAAAGATGAACACACAGCATCCCACGCCAACTCCCTAATAACCTTCTCCTTATAATCAGTTTCAGCCCTATCACCTATAGCCAGGCCTGACCCACACAATATAGACTGCACTTGCACAATTCTACCTTCTTAACAACATAGCAAAATATGAAATTAAATTTAAACATCCTGTATTTAAGACTTAATTTAGCCTTTGGTGTACTTGTTAATGAAGATACCTATTCATAGCTCACTAAAATTCAGCATCTGGAAGGGAGACATACAGAGACATGAGGAAGAGAGGATATGTGGTTTTGCAAATACAATGAATTTGTGTTTTCTTTTACAGCTATTTTAAAAAGCAAACCTCTCCATTTGTAATAGTATCAGGCAGAAAAAACAGCCTAAGTAGCTTGCATAAAGATTCAGAGTTTAATTTTTTGTATTTCCACAGGGGTTTGCAGGAATATTTTTTGGCATAACCAGAAAATTAATCACTACTAACTCCACCTTCTGTGGCTGTTTTAAGTACTGCCTACTCAAGTCATTTTTCATGCAACAATCACTCAGGAAAGTGTCAGCTTTTTAAAGACAGCTGTTTTAAAAAGGCTTTTGTTGGAACCAAGGATATTAAGAGTGATCCCAAAGCCTTCATTTTGATAGAAATTGCAGCATGTCAAACTCGAGAAAGGCAGCAGAACTATGTTTGGATGCCAGAATGAAGTATGTGAAAAGAAAAAAAACCCCAAGAAATTCAGTAATAGGATATTTATCAGCTGCTTATCACGTCTGTATGCAGTTGTAGGACTGGGCCTGTGTTGTTTCATACAAGTATGCTGAGAAACCAAAGCAGATTATGCAGGTTCTCAAAATCTATGTTAATACAGAAGTTTTTGCTACATAGAAGTATCTTTTTCCTTCTTTTTTTGTCTGTAGAGAGAATATCATTTCCTCACTCTCACATATGGTATTGCAGGGACAGGAAGACTAAAGAGGGAAGTGGAAATACACAAAAAGCTCCCCACACTTGTCAGAACACTGTGGTTAAGGGGCAGCTTCACTGGCCCCTTGTGCAGGCTCAGCTCCCCCAGCAGCAGCTGCACAGCCCCTCGCACCACTCCAGTGGGCTCCTGCCTTCTCCTCTGCTCTGCTGCCAGCCCTGCTGCCTTCTGCCAAGTGCCATTCAGCACCAACAGCCTGTGCTTCTGTTCCAGCCCAGGACTCTTCCAAGTCTGATATAATTCAACATGATGAACAAAAGGATGGTTTCATAATGCTAATTAGCATTGTGTAGTCAGAAGATAGACTGGAGGCCTATATCTCTAATGTCCTATGTTAAATTTGTTCTCCAGACATAAAAGACTGGTACATTAACCATGTCTTATTTCCACATTTTTCTTTGCAGAGAAGCTTGGATGAATTGCAATGCACACGGTCTGAAACACTCAGCAGATGATTTTGCTTAAATCTCAAGTAAGACAAATGAGATGAGATCTTCAATCACTGCCTTGGGATGTGTGGGCGATGCATTACATTCTACAAGCAACAGCATTTGGAAAAATTCAGCTTTCACTCTTCAGCCACTGTACTCTGTTAATTACATGCTAAAACTTGGAGAGATAAGAACCGGAAAGGAGAAGAGCAGAAGAGAGACTTCACAGAGATAATGAGATGGCTGCTTGCTGAAATTAGGCAGCAGCATCTTTAATGTCTGCAGAGCTGAGCTAAAGAAGGGCAAAAGCAGATTCCTCACACTGCCCAGTGCCCTCCCTTTCAGCAACACAATGAGTTAATACAGAACATGCTAAGCAGCAAGCTCACTAATTGAGAAAGGGGGTTTGTTTTATAAGGTGTGATGGAAGAACTAGTTTGAGGCCAGGTAAAAGTAATAAATTCTGCCTCAGATCTCTGTGAACCTTTAATATGCCAGGATCCATAGACAAACAAAAGTCTCAGAAGGTACCTGGAGTCTTATTCCTTGGTATGCCTGTTCATTTCCTGCTCCACACTCTTTTTACTCTCTAAAAATAAAGCCTAAAGAAAGAAATTAGGAAGAGTTGTCAAAAGCCCAATTTCCAGCTTCCCTAAGAAGAAAGTAATTCAAAAACTCCTGTAGTTATCATTGTCCAAGGATTGTTTGGATGGGTTTGATAAGTTATCCCACAATGTGGACAATACCTTTGTTTTCTTGCAGATGCAAACATTGGATTGTTACACCAAGATGTAGCATTACTACTGCTGCTGATCAAACTCAAACAGACCCCAGGTGAGGAGATACCAAGCTGTGAACCATGTTCAAAGTGCATCAGGTGGCTGGCTTAAAAGTTTTGCACAACTGAGATTATTTTTTTCCTTCATTATTATTATTGTAATATATGGGCATAAATGTAACACTGCAAGTATACTGCTTTAACTGAAATGGCAACTGCTTGTTGATACCCCCTCTTTCATCTCTTTCATTTCCCATTTTCCAATTGTGAAAGTGATTCTAAAAATTGCTGTGCCCAAAACATTTGGGAGAGATTGAAATCACTATCTGAAAGTTATAGTAGTAGTTGACTGGTTAAAGTCACATACATAGTGCCTTCTTTAAAAATACACCTGTGTAGTTCATATATTGTGTAAGTAGAAAAATATATATTATACATATTTATAAACAGGCACAGAAAAAGGAAGAAATTCACGAGTATGAAATACATGTGTATATTTCTGAGATCTCCATAAGACATACACAGGCAGAAAGCTAAAATAAACATGACCTGATAAAAGAGGATTTAAAACTGAGGAGATACAACACCCCCCCCCAAAACTATACTAGTAATGAACCCCAGGAAAAGGAATTTAGAGAGGCACTTTATCCCAGTGAAAGATGTAAACCTACTGAGTGTTTAAAGCCTACCTCTGTAAAAACAGCCTGTCAGAGCACAGCTAGCACTAGACTAAACCCAGCCAGACACTTCTGGGCACCCATGGTAGCTGACTCCATCTGAGCTGAGATGGCTTTGCCCCCAGCACTGGTTGGGGGAAGGATTCCCAGGGCTGCCCTTGCAGTGGCTCTGCTGGACCAACACTAACAGCAGGAACATTTCACCACTGCACCACTGGATGTGTTCAAAGCACAATTTCAGCCCATGGTGAATGCAAGTGGTGGTGGCTCTTTGCCCCAGCACATGGCTAGGACTGTGGCTGAAGGAGGTTTCTGCATAGGACTCACCCCTATAGAGCTACACATCAAAGTTCCTGTAAGTAACACACAGAACAGTAAATAGAGCCCAGCTCTTAAATAAGCACTGTAAATCATGGGTTAATAGAGTGGACTTCGTGGACACATGCAAATGATGGCAATTTCTTTGTTTTAAAGAGGAGGAGGGGAGAGGTTTACAGAAAGTTACTAGCAAGGAACTTCCAAACCCATTTCTAAAATTAGCTTCAGCTTTAACCTATCAATAAACTCCAGCCCCTCCTCCCTTTTGCCTATTGCTAAAATCTTCTTTCTCCTCTTCTTAGACCGCTCATGTGCTTAATCTGATCAAAATTCTTGAGGGATGTCAAGGGGATAAATCCTGCTCAGGGGTGCTTTATGCTTTGAGGCATTATAGGCACTATTAGGTATTCACAGGCTGCACATTACCCACAGACAATATGCAGAGGAAGAAGTGGAGACTGAAACATTTTTTGCATTAACAAGAAGATCCACCAAGTGGTTTGCAGTGTGTGCTCCAGGGCCATTCAATTGTTCCCCAGTGTGAGTATTTCTTGCAAAAAAACACTTAACTCTGTTTTTTCCAAGACCAAAGCATAAATGCAGGGACTGGGGGATTTATCCCATGGATGTAACAAGATTTCTACCTAGCAGTTTTCTGCAACTTAAATGTAAATGATGCATTAAAAATGCATTCTTATTAAATGTTAAACACAAGGGTTTTAACAGGAAAGTAGGGAACCCAGCAATGATCTCTGTGTTTTATCATCACCAACAACTGCAGCCCCGAGGAGCCTACAGTTCCTACCAACCTGCCATCAAATTAATACAGAGCAAGTGCAGCTTCAAAGAAATTATGGGTGCTTTATCATGTGCATTCAGAAAGAGACAGCCATGAAGCATTGCCTTGCTAAATGTTATAAAAGTTCTCATAAATATTCATACACAGCATTTGTACTCTACGCATTTAATCATTTCTTTACAAAAAAGGAATGGGGGGAAGGGGAGAGGAAGAAACTGCCATTTCCTCAGTTCCAAAGAGTTGAAGGCAACAGAAAACACAAACTTGTGCACAAGTGCTCTATAAATTAGCATCAAAATCTTACCTTACAATCAAGAGAATCTTTTCAGGTAGTTTTTTTTTTAATTACATGTGAAGTTTCAAAATACTAAACTATTTTTTTTTGGTCATTTGAATTCCTTGAATTTGAATTTCGATAATTTGAATTTCTATGTCATTAGCTTTTGAAAAAACAAGATTGATCTGCTGCTCTGACAATTGTATGAGGACAGATTTGGCTGCACTTTCTGCAGTTTCAAGCCCCCGTTGCCCAAGCTGACCCCAGTGTCCCAGCAGCAGACAAAGAGGGTCCCTGTGTGGTGGGTGGCACCGTGCAGCTCCAAACTCCATCCATCCACACAGGGCTGCTGCCAGCTCAAATAGCAGGAGTGACAATCCTGCTGGCACCCCTCGAGCCCACTGCATTTCCAGCTCTCTCCTCTGGCGTGCAGCCTCTTGATTAAGCCTCTCTGACTTAAAGTTTATCAATACTACTGTAAATTAATGTAGATTACTGTCATACATGCTGGCAATACAAAAGCCTGTTCACAAGTGGCTTGTGCACAAAAGAGAAGAGATATTGCCAAACAGCTTTGGCATCAAACTATAAAGCTAATATAAAAAGCTCAAAGATGTAGAGTAATAACATGTGAACTCCTCAGAAACCACGCAAGCACAGACAGCAGTGAGGGGCCAGCTTAGACCTCCTGCCTTGCTGTGATCCTGCCCCCAAGCCAGATGAGGATAACTGAGACTGCCTTGGACACTTTAACCCACCCTTTTATAGCAGGAACACAACTTCTTGTTGGAGGAATATGTTACACTGCAGCTTTGGGTATGGCTATCTTTGCAGTACCTTTTTTGATACTACACTCTGGCCATACCTCTCTATTCAAGACCCTACAGCTAGAGGAAAACAAGATAATCTAAGGAGATGCTTGTTAAGGTAGACTCAGCTCCTTCACACATACCTTAGCTGGCAGGTAGACCTAGTTTGGGCTGAACAGGGTGGTAAAGCTCCATGAATAGCAGAAGAGTCTTAGTGCTCTGGCATTTTTGGTTCCCCCTTTTGTCAGGTGTACCTGACTGCTCTCAGGTGTATCACACTAGTCTCAGTGGAGTTATTGCAGGCACATACCATATTTAGAAATGCAAAGCAAAATGAAAAGTGGTGCTGCTTTTTCCTTCCCTCAGGAAAACTGCCTCTTGCAAATGGTTTTATCATTTTCATTATATCCTGTTTGATTTGCTTTACCATCTTGACTGGAACAATAGCTAAGACATAATAGAAAAAGATTTTTCCACAGGCTGGTTCTAATTACATTAAATCTCAAGTGAGATAGGACATTTAAATAAGAAACAACAACTGCAGAGTCTGAGATAATAACATACCAAGATACTAGGCTTTGTGAGAGCCCCATTAAAATGATGCATTGAACATTCCAGCGTACTCCAATCACGTTACCCCACAGAAGCCATTTCTCCAGCAGCACATCACTGCTGAAAGAGGCCAGCAGCTACTGCAGCCAGTGTTCACCTCCAAACAACCATGACACGTTATCCCTCATGCTGGAAGTGACAGAGATCTCTGGAACACCAACTGTGAGATACAGGCTTAAACCTCTGCGTGACGTGAGGCACTTGGGAGTGCAGGGTCACCTCAGGAACCACGATGGAGAGGAAATTGTGAAGAGCTCCTGGATTTTGTGGCAAGTTTAATATTTTGTCATGATACCTCTATTCTCTTTTAATGTGTCTGGAAACATCTTGTCTTTAGACTGCTGGAAACCACTGAGATACAAACATGCTTAATGGAGGCAGTGGCTCTGTGGTCTCTGACAGTCCCATATTTTCTGTATAATGCTAAAAGCCACCATGAACCTGTGCCTCCAGTATTGCCTGCAGCTACTAGACTGACTTAACTAACACCAAGCAATGTAGAAGTGATTCACTAGTGTCATACATCTATACACACAGATTTGGGTATCCAGTACTACCTGTTCAGCTGTTTTGCCATAGTTGAGTTTCAAGGACATTATCCAGATATTGAGGATTAAGTGTCTTACTTTCAGTCAATAAACAGAATCTGTGATTCTAAATTCTAGGCATAGAGAATATAAACTTTCCCAGCAGCAGTTCAGTAGGTAAAGCATTCTTGTCTAAATAGCAAAACGATTACATAGTTAATAGAGAATTAATATACAACTACACAAAAGGAAATTGAAAACATTTATTTCAGCACACAATAAAATTCATTTTCTTGTGTGCACATTCTCCCCTTCTGCCTTGCAACACTACAAGTGGTCTAGTGCACAGTGCCACAGCACTAAGGAATGACTGCTCACATGGAGAAACTTGTAATAACAGTTATATGGGCACAAAACATTTCTAAATGCAGCTCAAAGATACCTGCACAGTCACTGCTGGAGATGCCTGACTGAAGAGATTTAAATCTTAAAATACAGACAGATACAAAGGTAACCAGTAAAAAACACATGCAGCTATTGCTACTTATGAAAACATTTAATTCACGTTTCATAAAGAAGAAGGTGTTTAACTTGTACATCTTTCTCTAGCAGCTACTGGTTTTTTACTTCTTTTAGGCCCTTATGCTTGTAAGATACTTGTAAATCAAAATTGAAGATGCTCACCTTCATGTACCTTCAGCACTCCTCCTTGCACTGGCTCCCCCTTCTCACAGCTCTGGACAGACTCAGCCTTCAAACGGCAGCAAATCAACCTGTGGATGAGGAAGAAGAGTTGTTTTCTGTCAGCTCAGCAAGCTGAATGGGCTCATGAAGATAAGCACCAAAGCTTCAGCCAGGGAGGGGATGACACTCCATGGCTGGGAGCAGCAGTGGGGTAGCTGTTGGAGCTCTGCTGCCCACTGCACACCAACAAATAGTGCTCAGTAGAGATTTCAGCAGAGGAAGAAGTTTACTAGACACCATGGCCTACAGACAGATCCTGTTCAGAAGCTCCTGGGCTCACACTGTGTTGCATAAACCCTTCCCATTCTACTGAAGCCTACATTTCCAATGAACACTTCAGTCATTTAAACCAGCCCAGAGCTATCTGCCACAAGCTCTGCTGCAAGGGCCACATGAACACCATTCTTCTGTCCAACAGACTCCCCGGGGCCCAGGAGAGTGGCTCAGGTAAACCACAAGAGACACAACCTTGTTTTATCCACTGTTAAGGTGCAGACCAGTGTACTTCACATGGGGCTATGGGCTGGCATCACCTAGTTACAGGTGCTCTTGAAAGAATCATGTTACTTGTCCCCCCCCTTGGTTTTTTTTCCACAGTTCCCGGCATATAACTTCTACCTTGGCTACCACTGAAATACCAAAGCATAATTATTACACATGCAAACTAAACCAAAGGCTGTTTCTTCCACAAAGAGAGTGATAATTTGGGAACTTGCTGGTCTTGATTGTGAGTGGAACTAAAGGCTGGGAACAGCAGAGGCTGCACAGGTCATGATGACCTGAGTACTGAAGAGAGAAAGCAAGATGAGGAGTGTTCCTGAAGCCAGGCCATCCATCAAAGCTAGTGCCAGTACTGCAGTGCTAGTAATTCAGCAGCATAAGGACAAAAAAGGGAGACTTACTTCAACAAATTGGATGTGATATATCACACTTTTAGTGCTGTATCCCATGGCTACTGAATTACTGAATCCTCATTGACTGTTTCATGTCACATGTGCTCCTGATTTGCTATCCAAGTTGCTTCCCACACAGGCTGGTGGTCTCTCATTAAGACCAAGATTTACAGAGCACAGATTTCAGATTTTACAGAACCCACTGTGCTTTCTGAAGATCCAACTTTTTTTTCTAATCAACTGAGACAACATTTTTCAGCCACCACTCCTACTAGTATCTGGTGCTTTGGGGTTTTTTGCCATCCCTCCTTTTAAAAAACCCCTTGCAATGCATATTTCTCCATCAGACCTCTAAGGATGTTAATATCCACACGGTCTCTCTCACTATTTGCCCCCTTCAGTTCTCTGAGATACAAGTACTTTCATGTCACAGGAAATGAGGACAAGAGATCCCATGAATGTAAAAATTGTCTTGAAGGCATGAGACAATTCAGCCCTAATTACAGCCAGCTGGAGTCTGCTCTTTGCAGTGATACTTGGATAATTAACCAAATACTGACTGATGCAAGCCTCAAGTATGTCCCTGCCTCTCAGATACTCAAGGTTAATTTTTGTATCCATCACTGAAATCAAGCTTAATAGATATTATCAGCTAAAGCCTCCAAAAATTGGTAACACACAGTCATACAGATGGGCAATCATTCTTTTTCCTGCAGTGAGCTTGGTGCTGTCTTTCTGTAGCTGCAGAATAAATGTCTGCTCCACTAAAAAGTCAAACTCGTACATTTTGATTAATTTAATACCTGTAAATTCACAGAGTTTAAGCCCTAAAGTTAAATACACTGAAGGCACAACCCTGATGTAATGAAATAAATCCCCAAATATTCTGATAGGCACTACTGCAGCTATACATGTTTATTTCTCATCTTTAAATTTGTGGGGTTGTGTTTCTTCCCTAGGAAGCTTTAGATGGATGTTGAAACCAAATATTACTATGCCAAAAGTCAAATATACTGGTTTGACTGCCAAGGTACATACTCTGAAACTATTACAAGAGAGGATGGCAGAGAGAGTGCTCCAGAAGCCTGAAAGGTTTGGAAGGCAAACCTGTGTCCTTTCTTCACATATGCATTTTTAAATGCTCAGGTACCTGAATTGTATCTGCAGCAAAAAACCAATCTGAAGAGGAAGTCAGTACAAACAACAGAAACCTGTCTTGCCCTATTCTATTTTCAGCAGCCCTTACCCTGAAAATAGGAATTTTTAGCCAGATTCAATCCCTCAGACTGGTTGTACAGCCAGTTAGTGCTGCACAGAGCAGGAGAAAACATTTTGTCTCTGCTTTTTATCAAGGGGTAGGTCCTGCAGCTTTTATTCCTAGTTACTAATTCAAGAAATCTCCTGTGAAAAATTAGAAATATGTTAACTTCATAAGGATGTCGATAAAACCAGCAATATGCCAAAGAAGTTGTTGGCAAAGACAGTGCAAGGAGAAACAGAACTAATCAATAATTGTTAGAGCTGGGGTAGGGCTATCAGGAAGAAAAACATCATAGTAGCATAGTTCAAGTGCTCTTAAAATCTGGGTGGGGAGGCAAGAATCTAAAGCATCTGGAATAGGGATTCTTTTCATTTTTTTATTTGTCCTCACACCTTCTTATCTGGTATTGAAAAATAAGCCATCCCAATTATGTTTGCACACTGCCTGACACAGCCCTTTAGCAGGAAAGGTCTGAATTGTGAGAAGTATCTTTGGAATGCCCCTGTAATGCAAATCACAAAGTGTCACCACAACGGTGCAAGGTAAAAGTGTGACCTGCAGTTTTCCTCTGGAGAATACACAGCATTTTTATTGCCAGAAATGGAAACTAATGAAACAAAAATAGAAGCTTAGCAAAAAAAACCCTGGCTAACTCATATAATGACATATAAGACATAGCTGAAAAAGCAAGCTGGGTATTTCTGGAGTTATTCTGAAGTCTATTAAACCCCCTCTCTATTCATCTATGAAGCAATAAAAATATGATGCATAAAATGCATATATATGCCAATGATCATATTCAAGATACTGATGATTGGGCTGGAAAAAAATCATGCTCTGTAAGAATAAAGGAAGGAAGACTGTGTGTGTCATCAGCACTTCCAGAGAGTTACACTGAAGAGAGTTAGGGAAATTTGTGCTCAAAAGAAAAAGGTGCTTTCTGGCTAAATTGCTGAGAAACCCTTTGGATCCAAGAAGCCTCCAATATCCCCTCTTAGAGCTGCTACTTTAGTTGTCTCTCCCAGGTGTATTTTTAGACGTGGCTGCTTTCCATTCTCTCATTCCCTCACTCTGCTCTTATTATTATGAGCAGACAGAGCAGCAGGGGGATATTTACAGAGCTCCTATATGCCATTTCCTAATAGGGACAGCATGGAGCTAATAGAACAACATTGATTTACAGGGTGCAGCAAAAAAATAGCACCAATACTGTAGGCTATAACTCTTGAGTACCTGGATGGCACTTGAAAAAAATAAATAAATGTTTATGAAAGCTTTATACCTAATCTTTTCCAGCTTAACAAGAAAGTTAATACAAACTGATTCTAGCTTGCAGCAGGTTCAAATATGTCGATTATCTTTTTCAACCTTTGAAGTCAATTATTCTCTTAATTAGCAGAATCTGAGATGTGTTCAGTTGGGGTTTTTTATGTTTTGTTTTTTTAAAGTGTGTTTCTTGCCAAGACCACAACACATAACAACAAGCTAGAGGAGAATGAAAGGACCCAGCATGAAAAGTACAGTCTAATTATCACCAACTGAACAGCTCATGAATGAAGTGACAAAGTAAAATACACTAGTTTCACATGATGGAAATCGAGGGTGAATTTGTTATGAAAATTGGAAAAAAAAGAGAATTTGAGACCTCACCATAAGCAAGGCCTCTTATGCCCTTGTCACTGAAAATCCACTTGCTCCCATCCCATCACACAAAGAGCTGGAAGATCCCATATCCAGCAGCAGAGCTGTTGTGATGTCAAATGCAGGAGCCTGTTCCCAATGAAGAGCAGCACTGGTTGGGAGCTTTATAAATTTATGAAATGATTTCTCCATTATTTGAGGTTTTCAGGGGCAGCCACCACAACAGCATGAGCTGAACAAGCACAAGCAGCAGTCTTGTACCAGGTGTGCTGACAAGGACAGTATTGCTAACACACCAGTGACTGCACAGATTTCACAGACAAGCAGAAGTGAAACAGAGATTAATGCAAGCCAGTGACAAATCAGAACTGCCCTTTGGAAAGAATTGCATATTTTTGTGTTGCTGCTGCTTACTCTGTCAATGTTTCCATTTTGAATCATCACCTTCAGACATTTAAACCTCAGCTGAAGAAGCCTGGTTGGACCTGAAAAACTAGCACGTCAGCTCTCTGGGGAAGAACAAAGTATTTCCTTAACCCCCTCGACCCAAACACATCCCACATTTAGTATCTTTACCTACTTTTGAGATGGAGCTAAAAAAATCTTTCATCTTTCTTCTGTTCATACATTCTTGAAGCTCAAATGTTTCTCTCTCTCTTCCCTGGTTTAGCCAGATAACTGGGATTCAGTAATTAAAGTAATTCACACACTAGCTCAACTTTGGCAAACTGTTCAGGAGTGCACAAAGGAAATACAGTGTGGAAATGGAAAATCATTACAAGAATATTTTAATGGTTATTATCTTAAAAAGCCATCTGAGCTAATAGCCCCTCCCTGTCCTCTGCAGGTACCCAGCTTTATCTACAGCATCCATCAATCACATGAGATTCTGCTTCAGTGCCAGGATTTTATGTTTCTTCCTTGCTCTACATGCCAAGCCAAAGAGAAGCAACAAAAGCTGGTGTTGTTCCTGGAAAAAAATGGGTTCTGCAGGAATTAGGGGGCAGTTCTCTTTCAAGCACACATAGGTTTGCATTCTACACACTGAGTTAACCTATGGAAACACGTTCATGGTGTCATGTCTGTTCAATGGGAAGTGTCCCTACAAAAATGTGGGGGGGAGAGGAGGTTGATAATAGTTCCAGAAAAACTCTCTGCAGTGGTGAATTATTCTGTGGCTGGAGAACCAGGCAGGCTGTTGAACAGAGGTGTGTTCAGCTGCCTCCAACCTCCCATTGTTGCTGAGAAGGTGGTGACTTCCTCTTCATTGAATCTTTCCCCTTATTTTGCTCTTCCTTCCTGATGATAAAAGCACTTTTTATTTTTCTAATCAATTCAACGTTACTTTTAGAAGTTTTATCACTCATTTAGGTTTCACTCTGAGTCAAGTGGAAAAAATGTGTTCTCCAGCTGAGAGAAAACCCTCCCATTTAAAATCCCCGAGCCAAGAGCACCTCCCATACAACATCCTCCAGCTGTTCTCAGAGACAGAAAGAATCTGTTCACATGGCACCCTCAGTCACTTCTCACCTAGGCCATTGTGGAGCAGCTCCAGCAGGAAGGAGCTCTGCCCAAACCAGCAACCCCTGCCTCTTCCCACCCACCTCACCCAGCACTTCCCCAAAGGACACAAACCCCTTGGTGTTCAGCCTGTTGAGATCTTCCTGTGCCAGCAGAGCAATCTATCACACAGCATTGTTATTCCTGTTCCAGGGCCACTGACTGTCACTTCTACCAGCTAAATAATAGTAATTTGAATACAGCAACAATTATGGGAACCTGTTTCCTCAGCTGAAGCCATTATCCCTGCTAGATTTACAGTTAGTGCTGTTTTGACAAAGGCTGGATGCATAAAGAAAAAGTCACCCTGCCAGGCAGCAACATCCATGGTGACAAACAAAACATGACCTTCCTGTTTGCTGAGATTTTCTTCCTTTAAAACCATGACAGTTGTAAACTATTTGTATCTTCTCCTCACCTGCAGAATAGAGACATGCCAAGGTGGTACATGTGCCTTAGAGTTTGTGATTAGTGTTGCTTTTTAGCACATGCTGCAGGTATTTCTGGGCTCTAAAGTGCCTTACAGAAATCTGAAAGCACACTAAAATGCCTCAGCCCCACAGCTTCTGCAAAATAAAGACACAAGAGTTGAAAGTGTTTTTCTCTCGTTCCTATTAGACATGTCAATGAATTAGAAATCTGTAAATATATGTACACACATCCAAAGAGAAAGGACCACAGAGGTAAGGAGAAGAGAAAAACAAATTAAGAAGAGGGCAGTAAATGTGAGAACTTGAAAGAAGAAAAACATTTTTCTTGTAAGCTTTTCAAGCTTCATTTGTCACCACTGCAGGCGAATGGAACCTGCAAGTCCTCCCTTCTTGCCACTACAGTGAGAGAAGCAAATACAAGCAACTCTGTCAACACACCAGACAACTCATAAAGGTAGGAAATCAATTAGGGACAAACCCAACCAGCCTATTGACCAACTGATGGTCAAGCTGGAAGCCTGGGAAGCTCCAAAGTGTGGCCTGACTGCTCTTCACGAGAGCCATAAGGAGCCTTTAGTGTGGCTTTCAGACAGGAACTGTTATATCAATGCTGAACATTTTCTAAAATCCTGCCTTTAACCCTCACAGAAATTAGGAAAGAATTATTCTAGGGCACTAACAGGTCTCCCATTAAAACTTTAACACAGCCTACAAGATGTGGGTGGAATAAATACCCTACCTGGAGAAAACACTTTACAAAGGAGAACAGCTCTACTTGTAAGGTTCAGCAACACAGCACTCATTTTTCTACCAAAAGTCCCATAAAGAGACTGTCAGACCTGTTCCCTCTCCCTCTCAAGAACAGAGGGAGTATAAGAAAGAATCCTTATCAATGTCTGAAAATTTGAGTTCTGAACATTTCTGGAATTGTAGCAAACAAAAACCCAACACAGAGATTTCCTTTTATTTCTTCCTGCCAAATGGAGGAAAGGTGGAGATATGTCATTTCTGATGTATGCAGTTACATGACTGGTTTTCATCAGTGTAACCAAACTAAGGAAAATTCTCTTGTACACAGGATCAGTGAGGCTTTGAGAAGAGCACAAAGACCTTCTTTTACTGTCTTCTCTCAAAGGACATAGAAACATCATCTTGGTCTACTAAAGGTGTGGTAATCCCCCTCTCCCTGCCTTCTTAAACCTGGTTTTAGTGAGGGGTTACACTTCATCCACTCTTAAAGCAGGGCAGAGCCTACAATTGGATAGCTAGGAGAAGCTGGCATCTTTCTACTCCCACTTGAACTTCAAAAAGCTCATTTTTATATTTCTGACCAGTACATTGGCCTGGTGAAGACATAGCAAAAGTATTTTAGATGCTTCATACCTGATTAGGAGTGGATCAAGGGCAGAGAACAGGATAAGCAAGTTAAGAATAGCACAGAAAAGAAGAAAATGGAAAAAGAAAAGAGATTTCTAAGGAAATGTTGATCATTACCAGAAATGAACAACCTCCACAGTGTACTATGTGAGTGTGTCTTTTCCTATGTTTCAGAAGTCACATAAATTACTCACCATAGAACTAAAACCAGGTACAGAGATGCTTCCACAACTTGTTCTGGGCTGCAGCTTTGCCAGGCATTTAGCAAGAAAGTCACTAACAGAGTAATAGCCAAATCTAACTTTGTTTTTCAATGATGAAGAGATGGGATGAACCCTCAGGAAGAAATTTCAAATACCAAGCAAAACATCAGATACTAAAACTCCAACTTCTTGCTAACAAACTAAACCCACAAAATTACAGCTTCGTCCAATGCTTGGCTCTTGTAACTCTAAACTCTGGTAGGAGGAAAACAATATAGTCTACAACCCATACAAATCATCATAAGATACTGTGTTTGGGAAATAAAAAGATGTCAGAAAAATTAGTTACCACTTAAGTTTGAGGCATTTCATCCATTCCACTCATGTCAACAGTTGGCTTTGCAGAACCTTCTGCAGCTCCTGGTAATAAATCCCTCTGGAAATTTCAAAGCTTCCTACTTCTCCAGACAGATTTGCTTCACTCCCTTCTCTTCATGACTACTGGTCAGGACAGCAACATTTTCTGTGGAAGACAGACAATTATGTTATTTCAAACACATTTCAAATGGGGTTTATTGTTAATTTCTGTTCTTCAGTGACCTCCCGATCTCTTAAATGGTACATGAGCCACATAAAAAGCCACTTGAATTCAGAATTCTGGCTGCATGGCTGGCATGCCAGACTTTCATCCTCTTCCTTAGCATTCAGATTTCTGTTCTGAACCCCAGGAGCATACTGCTGCAGTTGTCTTTTAATTTTATCTGCCATATAGCCACACTACTAGCTTGTCAATACAAGCACACCAAAGAACAGCCTCTATAGCTGCTATAATTGAGGATTTTCCCTAGAAAAAGGGCCAATCTGAGCAATTTATCTTATTTTTAATTACAATTTCTGAACAAAATATAAAGAATGAGCTGGGAAAAAAAAAAGAAGACTAGCTACACATATTCTATGCTTTAACAGAACAAAAGCACACAGGGTTATGTCACATATTTGCATATGAGAAGTTCAAGGTGCTCAGAGCTTCGTTCCAGTAAATTACTCAAATATCCTTCACCTTAATCCAGCAGAACTGAACAGAGACACTTCTAAGCATGCTCATCCTCCAGCAGTGCAGCAGAGAAGTATCTGTTGGTTTTCTGACTGTGCCTTTAATGCTCCCAGAGGTCTTCTGAGTGACCCAAGGGGACAGGTTTGTCTCCTTTGTTTTGGGTTTTCTCTGTGTGTTTGGTTATTTCTTCTTCACCCCACCTCCCCCACTATTCTGCTTCTGGGACTTCAAAGATGAACACATTTGTGGATGACCAAGTTGGTGGAAACAAAGGAAACACAAATGGCCAAAGAAATTATTTGTATTATGGAAGACACAGAGAAGATAGAGCAAAGTGAGAAGAAATGAGAGCCTGGTGAGCACACCCAGACTGTAGGGTGGCAAGAGAGAGCTGCTGAGCATGACAAGCACCAACTCCTGAGTGGCATAATCAAAATACGTTGACAACCATCATCACAACAACCTTTTTTTAACAGAAAGATAATGAAATAGCTTTGTTTTAAATAGGCATGTGAACAGAAGATAATGAAATAGCTTTGCAAATGAGCAGCAACAGGTGAGATGATTAAGAGTCATCATAACAGAAGACACTTAAAAGTGTAGTTAATGAGAAGGGTGAATTAATATCCTCCTACTGAAGACAAATAAGGAATAGCCACTAATTTAGTCTTAAACTTCAACTTGTGGCTCATCATCTAAAGGAGATATTAGAGAGAAGTCAAGAACTGACTCTGAATAGAGAAGATTTAATATTCTCCCAATCTGGCTGAGAGTTACCAACCAAGTCACTTTTGGGATTAGCCAGAAACATGACATAGGTGAAGAACACAAAGGAGAACAGGTGCCTGCAGAGCCTGTAGGAAGAGTGGTGAGGGAATACCACAGTCCTTAGCTGTCCAAGAACCTCACTCAGCAGCATAATTTTTTGCATATCAGACAGTGCTTTGAATTAAGAAAAAAACAGCTCTGAAGAACAGAGCAGTCAGCAAATTCTTCATAGCATAGAACAGCTGCATTGAACATGTATTTAAAGTCTCTCAATAACGTGATGTGTTTGAGTAAAATTTTAACCCCTTCCAGAAGATGATTTTTTCTGGCTGGAAGAGCAAGGGACTGGGAACCTTGTGGATTTAGGCAGCATGGGAGAGGGTTGGATTTCTCCTCCTTCAGTGCTTGCAGTACATGTGCTCAAATTGTAGGCACCTTTGGGCACATTTCTATAGGAAACACCTATAGAAGACAATGTCATAGCTGTACTTGTGTCTAACTGAAAATAGAGTAAGGGCAGAAATGCCTTAATACTAATATTATAATATACTTACTGTATGGCAATACTGAAATTCACCAAGGGCTAGCAAATAACACACAAACCACCCTCAGGGTTCCCAGGAACTTACCTAAACTAAACCCAACTGCAACAAAACCTCAAAAAACCCAGATGTGGTTAGATTTCTAACTGTGCTACTTTGAAAAATATAGAGAATCTGGAAGACAACCATAAAATACCAACATTTACTTTCCAGCTTAACAAGAAAGTGCATGCAGGCATTTTTACTTCTGTCCTAAAATGGGGCAGAACTCTCAGAGCAGCAGGGAAGGGGTTTCCTTGCCCTTTGCCCTCCCCTGGCAGACCTGCTCTCCAGCTGCTCTGGCACAGCTGGAAGATGGTGCAAATTCATTACCACAGCTTTATAGACATCAGGGGTTCCTGCTGCTCACGAGGAACATTTAGGTGTTTTTTAAAGCTGCTATTCCATTATATTTTTACGTGCCATAGAAAACATTTTATCTCCAACATAAGCACATTGCGTATTGAGAGGTAGCTAAGTCAACAAGTAGCCAGAGATCATATGTATATAAAAAAAATGCAATTTACCACTCAAAAAAGAATCAAACCCTCACCACACTATTTTTACTTATGTTTCCTTCTGCAGTATTATAGATCAACTTACAACATTTATTGTTAATAGATAAAGACAACATGAAAACCTTATTTTAGCTGCTGCTCTTCTTAGACAGTTAACAGGGATGGAGTAAATGAAGATGTAGATAAATCCCCCTTGGCTTTTGCAGTGGCTGCAGGAACTGGGTATGAAAAGAGCTGCCATGTGACTCAGCCCCATACAAGCTGTCCTCACAAAACAAAGAGCAAGGAATGCTAAACAAATGAATCACAAGCCATTGCTGCACAACATCTCCTACTTTCTAGCAACTGCCAAGGCTGGGACTATCTGTGCTGTCAATCTGAGTGACAGCCCACGAATAAAAGGGCACCTAATTACAAGATTAGCAACGGGAAGGCTACATTTCAAAACCACCATACCAGTTATGATTGCTGACTGGTTAAGGAGGCAAACCCCCAACCAAATCCACAAGGAAACAAAGCCAGGACTTGGGAAATATTTTCCCTATTAATGTTGCCTGCAAGTGACCCCTTCCTGGGCTGTGAATGACTGGTCATGCTTCAGCATTCTGTACATTGCCTCATTTCCATCACAAGAACTGCCTCTGGCTTTCAGATGGCTGTCACATGTGCCAAGCTGGTAGGATTCTGGCAACATTTATGCTGTTTAATGTTTCAGCATGTTGCTATCTTGGATACAAAACCTTGTAAAAATACATAATTATCAATATGCTCGTTAGGGCCTCCTTTTTGCATGGCACACTGAAGATCATTTCCAAATTGACTGTATCAGCAAAGCATAACAAAACCCCAACATCATCGGGTCAATATCAACAACCACAGCATTGCACTAACCCACGGGATGTCCTGCAGTGAAGTCCCAGTGGCTGTGTGACAGCTTGGCCAAAGAGGCCACAAGAGTCACCTGGCACAGAAAAAGCCAACTGCAAGACTTCAAACAAAGACTTCACTTCAGAATTGCCTCTGTGGGTGAAGAATGCTGCAGACAGACTCCATGCACTCCTAAAGCAGATAAAGGGAACAAACCCACCCAGGCAATGTGCTTTCCTTTCCAGATATACTTGTGTTTTTAATACAAATTCACAGATGGACAGAAAAGTCTCCGAAAAAGGGAGTTAAACTTTTTTTTACTTTCAAAAATATTAAATATAGCACGAACATACTGTTTAAAATAGAACTGACTCACGGAGAGAAAGGAAGCACTTAACTTGTTCATGCTTAAGGACTCTTAAGAAGAAGTATCCGTTACTCATGCATGTTAAGGATTTGCTACTCCTGAACTACTGATTTGTAAGGCTTTTAACACTGCAAGATGCTTACACATCCCAAAGGGCTACCTTTCAGGGTAGGCTGAAACTCTGTGTGCTCTCAGAACATTCTTTATTTCATTGAAAAAAAGGAATGATTAGTAAGGGGAGGAGAAAAAAATAAAAAGGCATTAATTGGTTCTGGAAATGAGGTTCTCTACCCAGAACCACCAGCTATCTTTCTTGTAGGCACAGGTCAGACCCAAATTCTGAATATGCAGCTCCCAAAGCCTCTGTGCCCACGTTGTGCTGACCTAAAGGGAAAAGAAATTGCATCTCATAGCTGTAGGAGCCATCCTAAAATGTCAAAAACAATCCAGGGGAATCAGACTGACTTTCTAGAACAAAAACCTGGAAGTGAACATCATCTTGGGTATATTCATTAGGAATGTATTTTCTTTTCCCAAATAAAACACCTTTGCCATTAGCTACCAAGATGAAAAGCCAAGGTCAAGATACTGAACGTGGCACGTCTGAAGAGAAATTGTTAAAACAAAAAACCAACTATCTTCATCCTCTCACCAAAGAACCCCAAACAGCCATGTCAAAAAGAACTAGTGATTGAATTCAGAGACCACCAGGGACTATCCAGGCCCTCAGCTGAATCTTTCCTAGGGAAATTTTTATTCATTATCTTTTGGCCCAATATTACAGACCTAGTATTATTTAATAAGAGGGCAAAGTTAGCAGAAAGAAGACAGAAGGTGCTGCTAGTCACCCGTCCTTATGAATAAATCATGTCCTACAAACTTCTTACAGATTAAAGGAACACATGGTTTAGCAAAGCTTGGAGGAGAGTTTCCAGCTTAGTCAAAAGGAACTTACTAAATTTACACCGAGCTGTAGAGCCCTGTGAGGGAGGCAAGGGGAGCAGGAGCAGCCCCTGTCCAGAGAGCAACAGAAGGATGCTGCATCTTTTACACTGTTCTGTGCTGTAACAAGAAGGTCCCTTTCCTACTTCAACAGTCACTGAAAATCTAGGCTTTTACTGGTGTTTCCTACTCACAATCATTGTATGAACACCTCACTGTGGATTTCTAGAGGAGGACTCCCAGCACAGCAGTACAAACCTCAGGTACCAATAAGGACATCAGGATACAGGAAGAGGGAAAAATCAGCAGGACTACAGCAACAGGAAAAGTGGAATGCAACAATAAAACACCCACCCAACCCCAAACCCTCAAATGGCTGTTTATGCAACTTCCTTGCACAAACTCAACCCCAAACCTGCACTGGGATGACAATGTGAGTTTCAATCCACTCCCCCACCCACCACCACACCACTCTGCTGCTGGCCGAGTTTTATTAGAACCATCTGTGAGATCCTCCCCTTCCAGTTTATGTCTGTTAATCTGGCAGCTGCACTTTATCATTCAGTTAAAAATTTCTGTTTCAAAGGCATTGAGACAGAAGGTCTTTGACAAGCTAAAAATGATCTCTAAAATCAACAAAGAAACCACATCATATGCAGGGCTTTGCAGATTAAAGGGGAAGAATGGAAGCTGGAGAATAGATGTATTTTTAATGGGAAGATAAATGAAGGTTTTAGGGATCAAGAAAATTTTTACCAATGCAACTTATCTGACAAAAGCCACAATTTAGAAGTACTGCAAGTCACCACTGAAGAATAGCTTCAGGATCATAATTATAATAGATTACAGAAGTAGAAGAAATAACTATTTCCCTCCAGCATCTTGTGGGCAAAAGATAAGCAGCAGGAGTGCAAAGAGAAGGAGGATGAAGTACAACAGCAGAGCCTGAGTGATTTTCTTTATGCATGATACAATTATTCCAAGTTTTTGAATACAAGAATCATGGACTTCAGACTTTATTTTTATCAGAAGTATCTCAGGATCTAAACCCCACTGCAATATCCTGTACTCACCTCCCATAAAACCTGGATGTGGTGTTTGGATACACATGGAACTGTTTCTCTGCTACCCCTTTTAAAAGGGGGGTAACATAGTGGTGTTTGCACACGTACCAGGCATCCCAGGCCAGATCCTTTCTACCTAACCCCCCTAAAACCCATTTGTTCACTTACATGTACAGATATGTACAGGATGATCAGAGCACTGGAGCACCTCTCCTATGAGGACAGACTGAGAGAGTTGGGGTTGTTCAGTCTGGAGAAGAGAAGGCTCCAAGGGGACCTTCTGGTGGCCTTCCAGAATCTGAAGGGGGCTACAAGAAAGCTGGGGAGGGACTTTTTAGGATGTCGGGTAGTGGTAGGACTGGGGGGAATGGGTCAAAACTAGAGGTGGGGAGATTGAGATGAGACATTAGGAAGAAGTTCTCCACCATGAGGGTGGGGAGACACTGGCACAGGTTGCCCAGAGAGGTGCTGGAAGCCCCATCCCTGGACATGTTGAAGGCCAGGCTGGCTGGGGCTCTGACCAACCTGCTCTAGTGGGAGGTGTCCCTGCCCATGGCAGGGTGTTTGGCACTAGATGACTTTGAAGGTCCCTTCCAACCTTGATGATTCTATGATATACATATTGCCACCATGCACTTCAGCAGGACAGGATAACTTCTGCCTATAGCATATGGCAGGGCACAGCACCCCTGATGAAAAATGGCAAAAATCCTTGTGCCTTTCATTTGTTCTGATATTTTTCTCCTCCAGAGGCTTTCTGCAGAAGCATTTGCTCACTTCAGCAAGAATGGTGCAACCTTAACTTTTGGGGGATTGACAGAGAAAGACTTTTCTTCCAAGTTTCTCCAAATCATCACATAAAGTGTTTTTAATTAAACACACTTCCAGTATGAGCACAAAATACTCATGGTTTTGATCTTCAAGGAACACCACTGCTACTTTTTGATTTAGAATATTAAGAACATCTTCCTTTTCGCACTGCAGACAAATAATTTGTTTTTCTCATGTTGTTGCTATTTAGAAGGTAGCAAATACAGACAACATTCAACTGTCATCAAATAGTGTTTGTATGTGGGTAAACTGGAAGAATTTGAGGAATTGAGGTGGTGTTCCCCAGTTACTGCAACACTGGAAACAACTTTCTCCACATAGGCATGTGAATTGCCTTTAACTCTGTAAACTATAGTGCACACAAGCACCTTGTTGTCATCTCCCATGACCTTTCTGATCCTGTTTTAGGCAGCTTAAAGCACCTGTTTTCCCTGGGCAAGTTCTTAATTCCTTAAGTAAACAAAATAATTTAAAGTTTCTCAAGTACTTGGACAAGACTTCTACAGCTTCACACTCTAGGATTTGCCATTTTCTTCCCATCCTTTCCTTTCAATCATAATAGAACCTTTCTGGTTTTAAATATATGTATTAAGCCATATTTCAAAGCTGTCACGAGCAAATTGGCTTATCTTCTCCCTTGAACTTTACCATAAAAAGCAGACAGAGATAAGTTAAATTGCACAGGCTCTATAAAGATGGAAATGTAGTAATTTAAATGGGCAGATAATGCAAAGCAGTCTTTAGAGGTGGTCTCTGAAGCACTAGAAACCATCATAATCTAACTTTATCAATTTTATACACAAAAAATTTTAAGTAAAGTAGACCTCAAAATATTTGTATTAAAAGAAAATCCATCTATATTTCCAAATCATATTATATTAAAAAAGTAGATCTGATCTTGGAAAGTGTCCTGGAATCTCTCAGGAGACTTTATGAAATAACCACAGAGTGTGTACTTGTCTGATCAACTAGGAGAGATTGTTATTAAAACACTTGACATCACCCTTGTTAGCACATACCTCACTCCACTGGCTTATGAGCAGTTCTGGTAAAAATAAGGTATCTTGTGAAAGGAAGAACTCTGAACAAACTATGAGTCTGAGAGAAAAAAACTTAAAATTTTTCTCTTCCGCCATTGTTTGTATTTGAAAAAAATATTTTTTTGAAGAAAAATCTCTCACAAATCCTCTTTTCAGGTCACCTTTGGTCTTTACACATAAGGTAGAAACAACAAAAAAAGGCAATTTAACCCCTCCACACTTTTACCTCTACCCTGCTTTCAAGGTATCAGGAATATATTAAGCCCAAATTGCAAACAGCAGAATGCTCGGGACCATAAAAATAAAATTACACCCTGCTGCAAACGCCATTTTTCTTGCTCTTGAATACATAATGTTGATTTCCCGGTTGCAGCTCAACAAATAAAGATGTGAAGTGGCAGCTATTTGCTGAGAGAAGCCCCGGGCTGCATCTCAAAGCAGCCCAACCATTACCAGGCTGCCCCAGACCGTGGCTGTCGGGCTCCAAACCCCCTCCCCACGGGAACAGACACTCGGGGATGTGTGACAAAGGTTTTCAGGCAGATCTCACTGAACGGTGGTAGGGAGAGGAACTGGCAGATGGGGTGAGTGCGTGGAGCTCTCCTTAGGAAATCTGCTCACAGAAAAAGAATTCACTTCCTGAGAGGAGAGGAAAAGGGTCTGGTTTAAGTCTGCTGAAGAGGTTAATGCCACCTACTCAGCAAACCAAGAGTCTCCCAGTTCCCAAACCAAGGTGGCTCCCCGGGCACAGGCCAGGCCAGCCCCGCGCCCCTTCGCCCACAGGGACGGGCTCCTGGGTCAAGTCTCTGTCGGGTTTGTTCCTGCCTTTCCCCAGGATGCAGAACNTCCTCCTGACACCTTCCCTTAATGTATTTATAAACATTAATAAGGTCACCCCTCAGTCTCCTTTTTTCCAAGCTAAAGAGCCCCAGCTCCCTCAGCCTTTCCTCACAAGGGAGATGTTCCACTCCCTTCAGCATCTTAGTGGCTCTGTGCTGGACTCTCTCCAGCAGTTCCCTGTCCTTCTTGAACTGAGGGGCCCAGAACTGGACACAATATTCCAGCTGTGGTCTCCCCAGGGCAGAGTAGAGGGGGAGGAGAACCTCTCTGGACCTACTAACCGCACCCCTTCTGATCCACCCCAGGATGCCATTGGCCTTCTTGGCCACATCCATCTCTGTGCATCTTCTGTGCCCCTTGAAGCAAATGGCAGACAGGCAAAGACATCCCCCAGATTAGGGTGGGAAGCAACGTGGCAGGAAGCTGGTGTATGTTTTGACTGACCTTTAGCACAGGCTTTGTCAGAGCATTCAGTAGTTAACTATCAAATTCCTGTTAAAAAAATTCAGGTGGGTGGCTCTTAAAAACATCAGTAACAACTTATACAGTGGGAAAACCAAAACAAAACAAAACAAAACAAGAAAGGAATTGAGATTGATATTGGGGGAATGGGTCAAAACTAGAGGTGGGGAGATTCAGATGAGATGTTAGGAAGTTCTTCCCCCTGAGGGTGGGGAGACACTGGCACAGGTTGCCCAGAGAGGTGCTGGAAGCCCCATCCCTGGACATTTTGAAGGCCAGGCTGGCTGGGGCTGTGAGTAACTGCTCTAGTGGGAGGTGTCCCTGCCCATGGCAGGGGGTTGGCACTAGATGATCTTTAAGGTCCCTTCCAACTCTGATGATTCTACGATATTGGATTGCAAACAGTACGTGAGTTGTTGTTAAACCAGAAAGTAAAAAGAAGAAGGGGTGTGTGTGAATTCTGAGGTATATCTTTTCAGTCATGCCCTTAACAGCTCTGTCAGACTGGAATCCTCTTTTTTTTTCCCAATCCTGCCATTTCCCCAGCTTGTCCAACACACGGTTTCCCGATTCACTTACACTGCAACTACCCTGCTCACTGTGGGTTGCCACAGAGGCATTGAGCCCAGAAAACTGACTTGGCTTTAAGAGAAACCACCAGTTGAGGCCAGAGAGCCAGCACGCCCTGGGAGAGAGGGCTCGTGGCTGCCTGTGGGCTCTGAACAGCACCCGGGCAAGGCTGGACCACTCCAGAGATGGGCTGCACTGAGCTCTTCCTACAGCTACAGCCAGACAAAGCAAACTCCATTCAGCAGGAACCTCAAGAGAAATGCTTGAGCTGAGCTTTTCTTATCTCTGAAGTCAAAAACACAATCTTTACTTAGATGTTAAGCTATATGCAGGGGCCATTAGTCAAAATTCCTTTGCTTTTCCATAGTTTTACCAGCTTTGACATTTTGTAACACTATTAAAGTCTGGTCCAGTCAAGAATTCACAACGATCTTTAGGGAAATTCTTTTCAAAAGACCCTGCTAAAATGTCTTCCATGTCTTGCTATCATTTGTCAAAGTTTTAGTTAAAAGCAGGTATTAAGATAAATGGAATGGATCAAAACTGGAGCACTTCCAAGCACATAAATGATGGTTAAATTAAGTTTGTGATGAGAGCCAATCGACACATTTTGACTTCTCAGTGAAGTACCATTTGACCTTACAGTGAGAAAGGCAGTAATATAATATGCAAATCTAAGCACAGAAAAGCAGAAAAGTACAGCAGAAATGTAACAATTTAACAAATTTAACAAAACTTGTAGTATTTGCTGAAAAGCCACCTTAAGGCAAACAGGACTTGGGGTGAGAGAACACCCTGCAGCAAAGGTCTGAGGGCTCTAGGAAGAGGCTTTGCCATTTCTTGCCATGCTATTTCTCTCCCATCAAGGACTGGGAGGCACTTGTTCTTGCCTGTAGTTTAAAAACACTGCTAGAAATCAGCTAGACTTGCAACAGGGAACTGCAAGTAGCACTTTCTGAAATATTAAGATGCACACTAGCCATTTAAAGGACAAAATTCAGCACGTGTTCAATGGTTCAAGATTTTTCCTCAAAGTTCTCTGTAATTCTTTTGCCCATAACCTGTACTCTCCAGTGGGCACCACACAGCACTGCCCTGTTTAACCACTCTGCCCCAGCATACACTGAGCACATCTTCCCACACACTGAGGAAATGAAGATAATATTAGAGACAGGTTGGTCATTAAGTGGTTTGGGCAGATTGAGCTGTATAAAACATCTGCAAGCTGGAAACAACTGGTGCTGTGCAATACAGAAATGGACAATGCCCAGCAAGCAGGACTCTAGTTCTGGCTTGTCATTAGACTGACACCACAGCTCAGCTGCAGCATCACTTCATGCTCCAAAATAGAGCAGAGCATTTTCTCCAAAAACCCCCAAACCAATGTATTAAGAAGGATGATACAGAAATTTAGTATCAAGCTTAAAGTTATACACTTGGGTTGATGTGGAAACTCGTATGAAAAGGGAGGACCTGAGCAGCTTGAATTCTAAACTGTCTTGGCAGAGAAAAATTTTTACTTGAAACCTTTAGTTAAAGAAAAACAAGATAAAGTTAAAATAGGGCAGTGAAGTACTATCAAAACAGTGATGCAAAAGGAGTCCCTTGATAACACACATAGCTGAAAACCCATGCCTGAGAAACACTTTCCTGGGAATACACCCACAGGAGGAACCAGGGAGAGTCCTGGATCAAAACCAAGAACTGCTGCTGGACAGAAGCAGTTTGCAATTGGATGAATTAATGAAGGAAAATTCCATGTGAGACCATCAAGTACAAAGGTGCCATTTCTTTTACAGAAAATCTCTAAAACTGTTGGAGAGATGGGGAGAAGGTTTGGAGAAAGTGCTGCTGTTTATGCCTTTATGCTCTGGGCCACTGCAGGTGGTGCAGATCACAGGGTCAATCAGCTAAAGAGATGGTCCAGAGTGACATGACCCCACTGAATGTTGTACTTTAATAAAAGATTTACCAAAGCTACAGAGAAATCTGTTAAATCCTCCTCTAGAAAATAATTTTATTAACATGTTAAGTTCAGGATTTTTCCAAATTGGAAAAGCTGAAGTTATTTTTTAAAACATTTTACTTCTAAATGCAAATTGAAAGACAGGAGTCAAGTGTCATGGCAAAGTAAGAGTGCTCCATCTGTGTAGGATAAATTATTAACCTACAGCTCAGTATTAACTGACCACACCAGAGCTCATCTAAGAAGGCATGATGTGATTCAGCTGATGACATTTGGAGTAACAGAGGTAAACTGTGGATAAAGCAAAGCTGACAGATACCAAAAGATGTTGAAAAGAAGATCAGAAGGATCATAAATAGCCCAAGGAAAGCCCCAGAGAGGACAGAAATGGTTGATGAGATGACAGCAGATGAGACCAGACCAAAAGCCCAGCTTGTCCATTAGTCTGTTGCTGGCAGTGGCCCAGAGCATAAACAGCAACACTTTCCCAAACCTTCTCCCCATCTCCAACAACTTTAGAGACTTCTGTAAAAGAAATGGTGCCTTTGTACTTGATGGTCTCGCATGGAATTTTCCTTCATTAATCTATCCAATTACCTTTTGAACCCATTTACAATGTTGTATCCACAACATCCTGTGGAAGGACATTCCACAGCTCAGCAGCTTTGTCTGAAGTACCTTTGTGCATTTGTTTTGAGCTGCCAGGTTATTGGGGGGGAATAGAGATAAGAAACTTGTTCCTTTGTATTACCTCTATTTACTTTTTCCTATGCCATTATGATTTGTGATTTCTTTTCCAGGCCTCCCTCAACTTATCTTCCAGTTGGAAGTGTGCTGAGATATGTCATGGTTCCAAGCTGATGCTGCCCTGGACCTCCAACTCTCTGCCCCACCATCCCCTTTTGCATTCTTCTCAAATCAGACTGTGTGTCATATTCAGATGGATTTTGAGAAGACAATTAAAGAATTCTAGAGCAGTAAGAACAGAGAGGCAAGTTTAAAGGTAGAGAAAATATTTCAGGGGAAAAAAAAGAAAAAAAAAAAAGAAGGTTCACTGTGATGCTACATATTTGCAAGCAATAGAACTGTTCTAGCATTATTAGAAGATTTAAAATAGGGGAAAAAACCTTTAAGATTTGTAGTAGAAATTAGATTATTTTTCTGTGCCTTCATGCTTTGCAGAGCTGAAATAATTTGTGTGCTCTGTTTCCCCCTCAAATGAGCACTTCACTGCTTTTGGTAACTTTCTACCCCATCCATGAAAAGACAACCATGCTAGAGGCAGTCCACTAATGAGACCTTGCACTCTAATTGTGTACTTAGCAAGGAAAGAAAAGCAAAGGAATAATGGCAGTGAAACAGACTGCAAATAAATGGATGGTGGGTGGTGGTGAAGGAGGATGAAAAATGATTTAAGAGTCACCTTATACTTTTAAACTTGTAAATGCAGTACCTGGAACTCACTTTTATTTTCCAGTATTAAAAGCCAACTGGAATCTTTATTATTCACTTCCAAAAGTACAAACTATCCTCAAAGCAGTTGGGAACACGCTTGGATCTAGTCTGCTGGGGAGTGTCCAAGAAAAGGCTCCCCCCAGACTTGGGATGCCCTCAGGTCACTCGAGCAACCTGTTATGAGCAAACTCAAATACCAAAGAAACCATTATTTAGTTAAAAAACCCCCAACATCCCACAGAAGATGCACAAAAAGGATTCCACACAAATTTTAGGGTTTCTTTCTTATGCTCCTAAATGCTCTAAGTTGCATTAAAAATATTGGTTGCCATTATTTAATAAAAACAACCCCATGGTGTCATTCATGACAATATTTTAATTTTTGTAGCCTGTCCAAGCAATCACATTTTGTTGTTGTTGTTAAGCTGCAAGAAGTATATTTGAGGTTTCCCCAAGAGTACAACAGAAGATGGGAAAAGCAGCTTTTCTAGTGCTACCCTATCACACCCAAGCTTTCCAGCTTAGGAATTCAACTTTATAATTGAATTCTGGTGGCTGTAAAATTTTTGCTGTCTTCATAAAATCTCTTTAATTCGGCAGCAGAGTTATGAGGGTTTGGGAAAAAAAAAATCCATCCATTTTTGCATTTTCAGTAGACTATATGAAGTGTTGATAAAATCCAGGACTCTGGAAACTAGGGAAGAAGGATTTGCCCTAGATAAAGGCAGAACACGACTGGAGGAAACACTATCTTTCCCACAGATGGAAAATATGCACATAAATGGGAGAAAATCCACTGATATTTGCACCCTATGTAACACTTGTGATATTTTTAAAACTTTCCAGCATCTGATTTCATAAAGGTAACACTACTGTGAACAGCTACAGTGCAGGAGCAGCCTGTAGAAATCAAATGAGCCTATTCTGCTGGTGCTTCATCATGTTTGTGGTGGGGAATTCTGCACATCTCTGCACAAATGTATCAAAGTCTGAGGTGCTGCTGCTCTGCCACAACCTCCCCACTAGAACCTGCTGCTGCTAATTCTCTCAAACCCCATCTGTGGGGCATTCTTCTATCAAGTGAGCTGGTTAAAATTCCTTCTACTTTTTTTCTTTGAAACCCAGGGGAATTTCAAATAGTCCAGCACCAACAATTTATTTAAAATACCAGTGGGTTTGTATTGCTGCAGCTTAACAGCTCTGATGGTTTCATGCAATCTCCCTTTGCTGTATCTTTCTCAGATACCTCCATTAGCTCGCTGGGTGCTGAGAAGTATGGCTTAAAGTCCTGTCCATTATTTCCTTTTAGGCTCAGACCTGTTTCTACACAAAATTTGGAGCGTTACATAAAATTTATATAGACAGGAAAGTGTGCAAATAGCTACTTAACATGTAAAAACATTTACAAGAGTCAGAAATGCGTGTGTGTTGAACTGAGGTTCTTTTTCCTCTACAAGATACTGCTCTGAATCAAACCCTCATCCTTGTCAGCATTTCCCTCATGCCACTGGGCTGAGAGGGACCTTGACCTGGATAGGATTGTTTCCTAAACTTTGTTTTTGAAATGATCTAAGAGGCTGATGGGTCTCATGCTGAGCAGGTTGCCGCATACACTCAAACTCTGCACTGAAAAAGCTGTTTAATACATTCCTGCTGACTACAGTGTGAGGAGTTCTCTTGTAGGAAACCAACACAACAAAAAAACAGGAGAAAATTGTTGGCTTGCAAGTAATAAAATTTACTACAGCTTAGATCTGTGCTGTAGGAGAAAGGCAGAAGCCATGATAGCTCCTGCTATCAGAACACACTCCCCAGACAAATGCCACTGTAGGTGTTTAGCTCAGTGACAAAGCTCCTGACCAACAGGGTCACCACAAGCACCCACTTGGGAGTTTCACAAGTTACACCTAAACTAAAGGTTCATGCCTCACAGTAAAAAACAACTGCAAAAGGTATCAAGTACATGCATTAAGGTCCTTCCCCCTTTTAGCAAAACATCCTTAAGCTATTGTTGTGTGAGCTAAAGGCAAAATGTGTTTATTCCTCTCTGAATTTTGAGCTGCACACTAGTTCACAGCTGTGTTTCAGCTTGGCTCTGCACCCTGTACTTCTTAGGGAAGAACTGGCAGAAAAGAACAAGGAAGAGGAAAACACAGATTGGAATTATACTCTGATCAAAGCAGGAAATGTTGTGAAATCAAAGCAGGAGCTCTGGGCTAAGCACTAAAAACCTGGCTGTAAGCAAGGAGGGGCAGATGCATGGAGACCACTCCCACAGCACAGAATAGTCAAAGATGCTGAACAAGGGAGAAAGGTGTAATAAATATTCTCTCATTTATTTTACAGAGATTTTAAACCAGAACCAGCTTCTTGATCTGGCTTACCACATGGTCAGGGCACCATCTGCAGTGCCCCAAAGAGCCCCTGCCACCCAGACTTAGGGGCAATGCTCTCTTACCTCCCCCTTCCAGAGGACTGGCCTGGACCTCAGCATCTTGCTCTCCCTTCACGGCCAATGACAATCCCTAGGAGGAGACTTTCTGCTAAAGCCACCCACTGAACAGTGAATTCAGTCACCTGACATGCAGAATGAAGGTAAAAGAACTACTAATACCCACTTCCTCCTCTGTCAGTCAACAAAACCTCAAACTGAGCATCCTTGTTTTGACTATCACTGGTTAACTGGGCTTCAAAGTTTGCCAGCACAACACTTGCTTTCTCATTTCAGAAGAGCTGACTGCAGCCTTAACTGGGTTCCTCCTTAGAGTAATTGTTTTGTTCCCAATTCTTACCATCCACTATCATATACAGTCATTTAATTCCAGTAATTTTAGGGCTGCTAGCAGAATCCCAGCTTTGTGTTGGTCCTAGAGGTGCCACAGTGCAGAAGAGCCTTTACAACCCTAGAGTTAGGTACTTGACACATCCCTAGCCTTACTGGCACAAGCAGTGCTCCTTATCTGCATTATGGGTATCATCAAGAGCAAGGTCACCCCACACTGCCATTCAAGATGAAAGCCCGAGGAGCTGCCCCACCTTTGCTGTCAGCCACAGAGCTTCCTCTTCTCTGCCCATCCACTTGCTCACCAACACAGCAGCAAAGCATCTACTGGAGCCACCTTCATGTCCTGCCGAGCTCAGGAGCTAAAGCAGCTGACAAAGATGTGGTGTGGTAGCACCAAGGTGGGTGTGGAGGAAGGGGAAGGGCAGAGTGCTGAGGAGCTTCCTCAGCAGCACCAAGCGGCTCGACTGGATTGTAGCCTCACAGGTAACTCTGCTTTGAGAATACTTTCTGAATTGCTGGATCTGTTTTAACTCTCTCATTATGGTCTGCAAGTCATACAGTAGCACAGCCACACAACTGGGTAGCTGCAAGTTTGTCTCTAGCACTAGAGAAAAATAAAAAAAAAAGTGGACAACTTGATAGTACTTGAACCATAAGGAATCCTCCTCCTCCTCCTCATTTGTCCTGAGAGATGCAAAGCTGAGCCAAGGGGGCAATATGCTCATAAATACAAACCCTGCAGACCTGCAGTATGCTCAGCTGGCTAGGATACCTACACTTTATTTACTCAAGAATTCTTTATTGATTTAATTTAACTTGCTCAGGAACTGACCTGGGCTAAATCAACACAAGGATCTGAAAGAAACACAAGAATATGCACTAACAAGTGGTAATAATTTTTAATTAAACTTGTCCATGGTTTGGGTGTCCCCCCCCCCTTAAATTTACATATCACTTATTTTTAGGCAAACCCTTAATTTTTAGGCTGTGGCTCCATTATCACTTTTCCAGCAGAAGAACAAACTTGAACAACTCCTACCTTTTCTCCCCCAGCTGTTTGTTCCTGTGCCAGCCTAACCACCCAAGACAACTTTGCTTTATGCTGGCAGTTGGGCTTTTCTGGCAGGGTTTTCCTTCCCCAGCTGAATCACTTCCCTGACTGGGTTCACCACAGGGCTGCACAAACACATGTGCTGGCACAATGCAGGAGTGGGGGTGAATGACCAGGGAAGGAAGTCAGGCTTTCCTGAGCTGCAGTGCCTCCACAGATGTCACCCCAGCTTTAACTTGATCCCTCTTCTCCACACAACGTAGGAGAACTAAAGGAACATCAAGAGACAGGAAAGAGCAACATTAAAGACAAGGGAAGGGGGGTATGGCAACGATGAGCAGTGAGCTGATTCAAAGGATTTAAATGGTTAAATACTGAGATGAGAGCTTTGGAGTGCTCCACAAGTCACAAAAACTCTAAAGTTCCATTTAAACACCTTTCCCTTTGCCAATGCAGATATACTATGTGATATCAAAGCCTGCAGAACAATGCCATGTGAATTTGCCCAGATTAATGACTTACTACTCAATGCAGAGAAACATTTCTAGATGTTGTTAAATTCCCGTTTGGCTACATAGAATCATAGAATTGTCAGGGTTGGAAGGGACCTTAAAGACCATCTAGGTCCAATCCCCTGCCATGGGCAGGGACACCTCCCACTACATCAGTTACTCACAGCCCCAGCCAGCCTGGCCTTCCAAATGGCCAGGGATGGGGCTTCCAGCACCTCTCGGGGCAACCTGTGCCAGTGTCTCCCCTCCCTCATGGGGAAGAACTTCTTCCTAACGTCTCATCTGAATCTCCCCACCTCTAGTTTTGAGCCATTCCCCCCAGTCCTACCACTACCCAACATCCTAAAAAGTCCCTCCCCAGCTTTCTTGTAGCCCCCTTCAGATCCTGGAAGGCCACAATCAGGTGACCTTCTCAATACATGATATTCTCAATACAATACATGATCCTCTCAAATGTATAAAGAGAAGAATCTCTTTTGTGAATAATGCCATTCAGCAATGCAGAAAATCAATGAAAAGAAATACCAATTTGGTCAAACACCAGAGGTTAAGAAAATGTCTTAATTTAGAATAAATGATGGTTTTGGAAGAGGATGGGGACGGGTGTGGAATTATTTCATTTCTGAAGACAGTATGCCTTGGTGTTTGCACGTATGTTCTCAAGGATGCCCAACTGCCTGCCTGGTGAGCTACAGAAGAGTCAAACAACATCCTGGCAGTTGTTAGAGCAAGCAACAAACTTTTCACCTGATGCCATCACACAGCAGTGGGCCTCAAGTCCCAGGAATAGGAGGTTCTTCCTAGTTTCCAACGACTGCTGCAGTCCACCAGGCAGGACCACAGGGACAGCTTGTCACCTGAGAGCCAAGCTGTAAGGAAAACCTTCCCAAGGCTCAAAAGCCAGTTCAGAAGGTCAGGGTGGCTCAGGAGCTTCCGAGGAAGTCTGCCTGGCCAACTGCCACAGAGCTTTGCATGCTGACAGCTAACAGATACAACTTACTGGAGGCTCAGGAAATGATCTAGCAATAAACCCAGGCAGAAATCCTTTACAATATCATCTGAAGTTCAATGTTTAAATTACCCCAAGACATTCTGACATCAACAAAATATTGTAGAAGCTTTCCAGAAGAGTTCTGACTTCTGAGTTTCTCAATGATAAATATGGTTGACAAGGAAAACCAGAGAAAGACCAACCCAAATGCCCCACATCTACTACTCACTGCCACTTGGCTGCCTCTAAAGCAGTATTTGCTTTCTTATCATTCTGTCACTAAATGTTCAAGCAGTCAAGACAAACAATTGCAAAAATACTTAACTCCATTTTACAGTAAGTACTACTGAGCCATGGTAACTGCAAAAGCTCACGGTTCAAACTGAAGTAAAAAAGTCAGGATACACTTCAACTGCAAGTCCTGTGCCCCTACACACGTTCCATACAATGACTTCATTTTTTTGGCATTTAATACAAATGCCTCAATACATTGTCTCCTCCTCCCTTTCCTTTACCAGCCATTACATTGTGATTTTCCAAAGTAACAGACACTGTGTTTTGTGATGCCTGGCATGTCACAGGCATTATGAGAAGTAAACAACAAGATATAAAAGCAATAAACATTTAACAAACATCAGCACTTAAATTAGCACATCATCTAAGCTCCGTTGTCCAAAGACGTGGCCATGAACTGCAGACTTTTATACCAGCACTAACTTCTGTTGACTAAACTGGTTCTTTCATTCCAACAAACTGAAAGTACAATGGACAGAGTAGCTGATTACACGCTGGAAACTACAGTTATTCTGTTAACTAATCCACAGGATTTCAGCAGTTCTAGACACACACTGATGGAAGGTCCCATGCTCATGACTCATGCTGCAATTTTTCTCTCTCCTATTGTTTTGCAAATTCTCTGCTTAATCTAAAATCCATTTCAACTAGAAACTTCCAGGCTCAGCAGAAACTTGAAGGTAATATATTCCAAATGAGTGATGCTTCAAAAGGGTGTGTATCTACAGCACCTTAAATCAATCTAAATCTGGGCTGGCACAGCCCTACCCTTGAGCTTCTGCCCCTTCCCCTGTAGGTAGAGAGGCAGTGCCCCAATCCCAGGGGAGCTGGTGGGGCTGGGAGCTGTTCAAGTGCCCCCACAAGGAACAGAAGGAGTGGGCATGTGGCAGTGGGCTGGCAGAGATACAGGACCTGTCATAGGAGAAGGTTGTGGCAATCCAGATTTAGACAGGCTTAAGTGGAGATAGACCACCAAGAGTCATGAATCATCCTGAACGAGCCACGTCCTAAAGGAAATTGGCATTCTGAGGTTTGGGGTTCAATTGAAGGTATTGATTTATTGCCATAAAACGTTTTCAATCTGTACATTAGCAGAAAAAAGTTATCCTACCTATACTGGTAATATATTCTCTTAATGGGATACATAGTAATGAAATGGTCTCAATAGATCTTTCAAACTTCAAGGATGATGAGTTCAGTCCCAATAATTCCTGCTCTCCATACCTCATGGCTGGCAGTAAGGCTTTGAAACTGGGGTTGATGAGCTCTAGGATGCTGCAGCAGCCCTGCTGAAATCTAGGACTCTCTTCTGCTTTACTGCTTGGGTTTTGCTTAACAACTTGTTTTTGTGTGGCAAAAACAGTGATGGAAATGAAAATATATTGATGAAGATATGCAAAGTAAAATGGTAATGCTTTTAGAGGAGTATGCTTCAGATGGTATCAGAGTTATAATAAAAATCTCATGGGTCTGCAAGAACAGCAGGACAAGATTTGATCTACTTCCCAGTGATAACTTTTCTTGCTGGGTACCCCAGGGCATGAGTCCAAACACACACATCTTCAGAAATAAATGCAGAACATGGCAAATCTTTTCACATCATCCTTCCCTGCAAACTACTTCTATCAGCCCACCATCCTTTTTCAGAGAGGGAATTTCCCCAAGTCATTAATAATGAATACACGCAGCTCTCAGTCCACCTATGAATAAGTAGCTTTTAGCACACAGCACCTACTCAGAGAAATAAGGTCTGGAAGATGAAAGCAGAGTCCTTAATAATTTACAAGACTCATTAATTTTATCCCAAAGGACAAACAAACAGAATTTGATATCTACTCAGATTTCCAGACCAAATCAAGACATGGCAATTTCAGAAGCCATTAGGATCTATCAGAGAAATATTCTCAAAATGTTCTTCTGTGGAATAACTTGTCAGCTGAAGAGCTATCCATCTTAAAAAGCCCATATTATTAGAAACAAAAAAAAAATCAAGAACCTTAAGAAGCTTGCTCTGTCGAAAATTAGATCCAAAAAGTTTGAAAATTATTCAGGATGGCTGCTGCAGAAGATCTTTAAAAAGCTATTTTAAGCAGACAAGATGTAGGTCTAGGCTGGTTATGCATAGAATAAAATACCAGTGCTCTACAAATATTAAATATGCATAGAGAGAATTCACAGTCCCCATCAGATACTCACTATGACAGTACAATACAGAGGACCAGGAGAGGGAGAAGAGAGCCTGGAGACTCACCCTGGGACTCAACACTCCAGTTCTGTACTTGGCCATACCTATATTCCCACCAGGCATTCAAGGGACTGGTAAGAGTATCTGGAAAAGAATGATTGTTATGCACAGCCAGGTCTTGTTATGGCCAGAATGCAGCATGTCTAAAAACCAACCCTAACACAGGTTGCTCACTTTTCCTGGTATCTCCTGCTGTGAATATACAGCTTGTATGAAACTGCTTTCCACTCTGTGCAAGCACTCAGGTGGGTTTGCCTACAGAGAAATGCTCTCTAGTCACATCTCTACTTGTATCTGCTCCCATCCTTGCTTTTGAGATCCTTCCTGCTGTCCTCCTAGAAGAGACAATCTCAATGCTGGAGTAGGTGGCTGGGACACCCAGTCATCCTCTGTGGGAAAGGAGGCAGGTCCTGTGCCCCACTGGCTTTAGGCAGGCACAGCAACAGCAGCCAGATAGTTTCAGGTGCTCTCCACCTCATTTCTCACTCCATTTAGATTAATCATATACTACTACCTCCTCGGGTCACAGACAGGGATTTTTCCCAGGCATTCTGTATGAACTATTGTATCTTCCCATCTACATTAACTAGCAAAGTCTCCCTTGCATCAAAATCCATGAGCAAAATTACTATAGGGTATAGGATTAAGAACACTTAAAACCCAGCTGTGCCTTAGAGCCCCTGCCTGTTCAATTCCCACAAAAGGCAGGACCCAGAACACCATTTACTGTAGGTCCCACTGAAATAACAGTGCTTAAGGACCATGCTAGTTCCTTAACTGCAATTTCCTTGTTATAGAATACTCCTTTACTCACATGAGTTGATACTACAAGCAGGGAACCTCAGCACTACCCTGCCTTTTGAAATCTAAATGTGTGCCACACTTGTCCCTTCTTAAAGTCCTTTTACCACACTGATGTTTCCCTTCCCCTTGAGGCATTTGAACAGTGTGTCAGAGCACAAGGAGGGTGCAACTCATTAGTCTTTTTGATAACATCTTAGGACAAGGAGAAAAAATGTCACTTAATTATGAAACACAAGAAATAGGAAATAAACCAAGGGAGGGATAACTATAAATTCTTTAAAATAGTACTGATGCAGATTATCAAAAGAATAATAATGATCTTCCTGTAAACAGCTTTTATTGAGGGTGCATATTGCATATTCTTTTGAAACAGGACACAGCTTAATGAATAGGCAGTATCTTTTCAAATTCCATTTTCAACTAGAGTGTATCCACTTAAACTTAATTAAACTCAGGCCAATTAATTAAGGCAGTTAAGAAAAACATCTTAGAAGAAAGGTGATGTGATGGAGAAAAATTATTATGTCAGTGCATGATCTGGGCCACGTTCAAGATTAAATATTAGCAGCACATGATCACAGAAGTAAAATGTGTCCTGTTAAATACAGTTTTTCCTTCTGGCATTTGTGGGGTTATATCAAGTTCATTGTGTATAAAAATGTAAATGCTTCAAACCAAAAAATTTTTATATATTAATTTGTCAGTCCAACACAACTGAACATCTTAGACTAAATATCACTTCCTGACCCACACAATTCTGGCTAATTAAACATTATTCCTATTTAAAAAAAAAGCCCCAACCCTCCATTCCTCATTGTCTTTAAACCAGCAGCTGCAGTTCAATTTGTTGCTCCTCACCCACATGGAGCTCTGGATAATTTGCAGCTTGTCAGACCCATGGTAACTGGGAGCCAGTCTCCTAAGGGTGTTCCCCACTGCTTAGCTGGGATTCTCACCCTCTTAATCCCCATAGATAGATGAACATACAAAATTAGGGTGGGCAGCAGATGAAGTATAACTCCTGTAAGAAAAGCAAGTATTGCTTTGTTTAGTTTTGTGAACACTAAAATCTTTAAGGTTACTTATAACCAGAAGTACCACACTGAAAATACCAACTCGTGGAATTCTCTGGACACACGCTCAGCTCACACCCTATTTCAGTTCCAACATACAAACTTTTTCTTCCACAGAAAAGTGCTTTTCTAATATCCAGAAGTAAAAGAATTTCTGAAAGACCATTCTGTCTCCAAAGAGACCATTAGGATCAGTTTTCCATTCTGAACAGAAATTCCTATCTTCTCCAACAGCTCCAGCTCCTCCAAAATAACCAAACTATGCCGAGCTCTCCAGCATGCTGACCTGCCAAGAGAAACACACACCTCGAAAGGAGGAGCAGCAGAGAACCAACAAGTATTATTTAATGGCAATGAAGTTTGAACGAGCACAAAAATATTGTTGCTTTTCTTGGAACTAAAATTATCAAAGATTTAGCCGAGAAATCCTCTTTTTTAATTAGGCTGCTAAAATGAGCTGCCTTTACCCATTTCTTCTCTCCACAGATTATCTTTAAAGAGCTGCTATCTGCCAATTAGAAATGTTTCAACACTTTAAAGACTTGTATTTGTGCACAACAATGCTGTCCTGAATCTTCTAGTTCAGTACTTCCCAAAGTTTTGCTATTTACCACCTCAAAGTCTCAGTAATTTTTATTTGCACATCTTATTGTCAAACTTTTGATTTAAAATCTTAGAGACAACACAGTCCTATCAGTCACTTCCCAACATAGCAGTGGGCCATATACACCAGCTCTTTTGTGCCATGTATAGTCAGGAAATATAGATACCATATACACTTACATGGAACCTAGTGTAATTATGTACAAAATATCTAAGGAAGGTGTCACCGTGCCAGCCTGCATGATACTCAGAAGGGATCTAAGTTATGAACCTTATTTTTCAGTTATGACCCTTATTTTTCACAGGTACTCCTCATCTCAGACACGAAAAGTTTAGAACAACTTTCTCATTCATACCAGGTCAGAACACTCTGACTAGAGACCACACACAAAGTGCGCAACTGCACAGCTCAGGTATTGCCAAGGCTACTAAGATGCTGCTGTATAAATTACAAAGGTCATGGTGCTTTCAGCCACCCTCTAAGAAGGCCAGAAGGCCCCTCTTCTAGTCAACTGCAGTGGAAAACAGGGTTCTGGAGGCACATTTATTGTCTGAAGAGTTACAGCACAGCAACAGCCACTTGCAAGGATCTGAAGTTACTTCATCCCTGTACATTAATTTTCTCTAGTTTTACTCCTTGACAACTCAGTCATCTGTTGAAAGATATTTTTCTCTCCTGGTGACAAAACTAACATCACATCCAAGTTGCAATGCTGCACTCTTCTCAGTAGTAAGGGCAAGTGCTGCATGAGACAGGACCTTTGACACTGGGATTGTGTGAGGTGTTCTGTGATAGAACTTGTAGCACAAAATCTTACAGGACTTTGACATCTTCTATTTTTTATGATTTTGCAACAAGAGGAATGAAATATATATACCAGCTTTATCAAAAAAAAAATCCCATGTAAGTTCATTTTAAACATAATACATAATGCAAACTCTTCTGCAAATGCCAGAGTCTTTCTGTGGACACACACAAGCTCATCTTGGTACCGCTGGAAATCAAATAGGAAACACTCTGAGGCACAATTGTTGAGTTTTCCTGAGGGACAGGTACAGTTTCATGGCTTAATCACTCCAACTTTCTATTTTTTTAATCATGCAGCTGAATTAAAATGATCTGATACTACTTGTGCATTCATTTTAATGAGTCCCTGGAAAGAAATGCCCGGAGTGAAGCGTGTCCAGATCTCCCAAATAAGCAGGAAAATTTCTGCACAAAGATCAGAAACATCTATTTATATACATCAGTAACATCTTTTTGAACCTGAATCTCTACTCTACTTCAAAGAAAAAGTCTAAAAATCAGTGCCTGAGCTAAGAAAATCCTCCAAGCCCAGCTCCCCCTCCCCAGCCTGGCTATATTAATCCCCTTTCCATTCAGCTGCTCCAGTTCTTGCGTAACGATGCCATTTCCTGAATCAAATCTCCACAAATAAACCTAAAAGCTGAATAATACTTTATTAAGCTTTATGACTATTCCCTTTTGAAACTGGGGTACACTGCCACAATTCAGCATCATTTTCTTAGCACTTCTGGAGCAAGAATCAGCAGCTCTGCAGCAACCAACAACCTAAAGATCTCACTGACTATGAGCCTCCTTCCTTCTCCAGAGGAGATTTTTACCAAGCTACCAATGTTTTGTTTAAATCATCATCAGTTCATAAGGCAGCCACTTGTTTCTCTGTGGATATGTCTTTGGGCAAGCTGGTAGGGAAACCCTGAACAGGTATTTTTAAAGGGAGCAGCAGCCTTTCTGTAGAGCACAAAACCACATCTCTTTCCTGAGCGTTCAAACCCTCGGTGCTCAAACCTTAACCTAAGTGGTTATTCCAGCAAAACACAAAAATGAAAAAAGTCTCTGATCTATGAAAGATGCTACTTTTGATCTGCCTGCTAGGTAGTTCCTTTCATTACTGGTATTCCTTGTGAAAATGCTCACTAGAGGTTAAAAACAACCCCTAATTTGTAACCACTGTGCTGCAGTTCCTGTGTATTAGATATTATCTCAAATGTGCTACCTGAGGTGTGACTTGCAGGGTGATGAGGATGGCACTTCATGGCAATGCAGATTGTAGATGGACATGGTCTGGAGGAGACCTTTGACTACAAAAAAAAGAAAAAACTCCTCTTGAAGAACTACTATGGGGTAAAAATGTATTTGACTTCAGAGGACACCACTTATTTCATGATGGGTTCATTAAAGCTGATTATTCACTCTTGCATTTTTACCATCTACTCAAAACCCATGAGATCTCTTTTCTCAAAGGCACTGGAGGATAAAACCAGTATCACTAAAAAAAGATGAATGACCTGTTGTAGGTTTAACGTGTAAAACATCTTTGTAGAAATCACCAGTAAAAAACACTCAGTGACATTCAACAGGACAACACCGTGAAACTATAAAAGTTCATTGCACAAGGAACAATAAATAAGAACTTGAACAAGAAACAAAAGGGCACAAACTTTCAATGTCCTTAGTCTAACTTAAAGATTGTTTTAATCAGCCACACGACACCAAAACATACTATTTGCTTGATGGAGGGAGCACTCAGCACCTTTATAGTCTCAGTTACTTGTCGAGTGCCAAGACTGGAGGATGCCATGGCAAGATGAAAAGCCAAGTGGTGGAAAGAGCTGAGCCAACCCCCTCCCCCCGTGCCAGCCCTGCCTAAGCAGCACTTTCTAACCAAAGAGGAACAGAAACAAGTGCAACTTCTAAAAACTCATCTTGAAGTCCACAGACCAGGGAGCAGCCTTACAGCTCTTGCTGTGGGGCCACTGTGATCAGCATCCCAGCACCTCCCTCCCTGTGCCCCCTTTAAGGTAAGTCCTCTGAGATGAACCTGAAAAATCAACTGTCATTATAGATTTTTCATTTCCATTTCAGATTAGATAGGTACAACTAAGAAAAAAAACCCCACAGCACCTTGGAAGGCTGAAAACAGAATTTCAGCTCACAGTGTTCTACAGGTATCTCTAATTCCTAGTATCTTAGAAGTCTTCACATCCGTATCAAGCTTTTAATCTGAAGCTAAAACTGGGGTGAAATTCAGGTAGTATGAATACAGCAGGGCACAACATTATGAACAACAGAGCCTTTTTCAGCTTGCAAAAGCAAAAAACACATTTACAGGGTTTTCTGCTCTGAAGCATCTGAAATTATTCAGCAATAAGTTTACTTTCAAAATGCTCTATTACTGCACACTCAAATATGTCTAAAGCAGCCAGCTTCTGGATCTTTGTTTTTCCTCTAAAGAGCACGCAGGCAGCTGAGCCCTTCTGAGCCCATCAGCACATCAACAAAACACTTCTTAAGGTGCAGATTTACAATATGCTTAAGCAGATAAATACCTGCACTTCTGGTGAAAGGGATTATCCCTCCTCTTTGGCCATGTGCTCCAGCTGTGGCTGATGAACCACTGGTGGGTTGTGTAATCAGATAGATAGAGGTGGTTCCTAATCTGGCCAGAAACCAACCCTGCACACCAGAAAACTTTCAGCCAAGATTAGGAACATTATGCAGCTGGTCCAGTGCTAATACTGCCCAGACCCCCTTTCTCTGGCTCTACTGCCTGAGATCAGCTTAACACAATCGTGAAACTGCATCTGCTGAACCACAGTCAAGTACCTCTGGGATGTTCACTTGTAAACAGCTTCATGCTTTTAATATTACTCCATTTCAAGATTATACAGAAGAGGCAACTCTAATTTCCTAGACTAGAATGGGGGAAATGAGGAACAACAGGCAAGTGTATTGGAAATTAGGCTCTCTCCTCTACTCAGAGATGGCTAAAAAAATAATCCCAGTTTTCCAAGACCTTTTTTTCTTTGCTCTGAACTTAGGAGTAAAATCTTCTTTTCAAAGAAATAAGATATTCCACAGCATTTCTCAGTTTTGTGCTTATGCCAAGCAATACCACCATGCTAAACAATTCAAAGTTAAAAGCTTCAACAACACAAATTTCAATTCTTTTGATAAAAAAAATAAATATGTAAAGTAGCTCAGGAAAATGAATGCATTTTTGTGAATCATTTTGGTCATAAAACTGACATTTTTCACTGCAAAAACTTCCATCCACCTTCTCCAAACATGAACAAATAGATATGTATTTCCACCCTGACACTTAAAAGTTTTCCCATGACCTCCAGCGCTTCAATTTCCCTTTAAGTCCCCAAAGGATAATTCACATCATAAAAGCTCCATCTGAACAGAAAGCAAATCCATTACTGTGTAATCTATTGGATAATTGATCCACAAGCATAAAATATTTATTTACATCTGGCATGTGGATATCAAACACAACTTGGTCCAAAGCCACATTTCTTGCAAGGATTATTCCAAGCTTTTGCAGGAAGCCAGAGTATGTTTTGTATCAGAGCAGTTTATTTAGAATATAATCAATCAGTTGAAGAATAATTGCTTCATTTACAGATCACATAATCAATAAATTCTCACGGAATCACCTCATTAATTTCTCCCCCCAGCCCTCGAGTGAAAGTCACAGCAAAGGGAACACATACTGGCTTAAATTGTGGCTGTTCACCCTGAATAGAAAAATGGAAGTAATTTTCTTACCCTGGCAACAACTTGTGTCTTGAATACGCATCAATAGTTGGCTTTCAATGTTGAGGATCAGGTTTGAATAGTTCTCTGAACAAAATCCAAAAATCAGCAGCTGGTTCCTAAAGGAACTTTTCTTTTGGTAAGAAATATTGTACCTTTTTTTTTAGGCTCTGACAAAAAGGATTTAGTCATTACAGGAGAGATTTCAGATTGGCCATTTTTTGTGGCTCTGAGTTTAGACCAAGTCACCAGGATAACAAATTCACCAAGCCCCTCTCCCATACTAGCTAAGGTGAACTTATATTCATATCCAATATATGGAGACAGGACAACCCATTTGTATTTCTACATATGTAACAAGGAAAGAAAAAGAATTAGAAGTTACCAAACTAGAATTGCTGCTGCAATTGCCTTCTGTCAGCTGGGATTTACAGTCATCACCAAATTTATCTGTTAATATTTAGTGAATATATTTGGCACATCAGAATAAATCACCAAATAATCCTGCCAAGATGTTTTTGTGACAAAACTCCTTCGATGAGAACCTGACACTAAACAGGCTTTTTATTCTCATTTTCATTAATAAAGCACCACCAGCAAGACTAACCAGGAACTGCAACAAGTCACAACCTTATTTGTGAAAAATGAACCCTTCCAAATACTATAAAGATGATCAAAATTACCTGAAGGCTGATGCAGCCTAGAAGAAATACTGATTTTGAAGAGAGGGATTAGTCTGAGGAGTTTCTCTTTTCGTTCTACACAGCAGAAGAGTATAAGTGAGAAGGTACCCCAATAAGCTGATTTCTCAGCTTATAAAAAATAAACACATTTTCTATTATATTTCTAATTCCATGAAGATGAAACTTTGTGGGAAGCACCATTTTAAACCCCCAACCAACCATGATTTGTCCAGATCTGCAATACCACTTGTAATATACTCACAAGACAAATTCTGCTTGTGTTTTCCAGCATTACAAAGTAGATGTTTTTTCTTGCATTAACAACACTTGACGATAAAATAAATTTAGTCTCTGTGCAAAGAGGAGCGAATATAATGGTTCCCCTAAGGCACAACTTTGAGGTATGGGGGATATTAGCTCAATTTCTTTTTCATATGCTGGAGAGAAGGATGACAGAAAGAACCAGCTTCCAGTTGTCATGCTCTTAATCCATCTAGTCTATAGATGGCTTCACTCCAGACTGCTCTAATCAGCTTGATTACAGCACAACACTGTCCTCATAACCTGCACTCTGCAATCTGTGTGGTCTAGTTCAGGGGAAGCGTTTTGGGGTTTGAATTATTATTTTTTTAAAAACCTAAACTAGCAAGAAAAGGTCATTTCATGTAAAGAACCCACAGGAATTTCATAATATTTTAAATACTTGTGTGTGTGTGTGCAGATAGACATTTGTGCGGGATGTGGGGGGGAAATTTGGGGTTAGTATATGAGTTTACTTTGGGCAGAGGAAGGCCACTAGTTTCCTACCAGGGTTTTTGCCAGATTGTTTTGTAGAACTGCCTGTAGTATTGATTGCCTGGTGAAATATGTAACTTGGGGAATTCAGGAAGCAGAATTAAGACATCAACAGTAAAAATTATCAAAAGGGGAAATGAATCTGTGTTGTTTGGGTGTGGGAGGATGAGTAAGTAGCAGTGGTCCGGTGACATAGGAGGGAAGGGGTGTGGGGAAGGAGGGGGACACAGGAAGAGGCATGAAGGACAGAATGAAGAAAATGAGGACAGATTGGGTAACAAACCCCACGCAAAGTGGCCCATTTTGGAGAGATCTCATCTAGCCTGCTAGGAATTCTTCTGCAAAGGACAGATAACATGTGCAACAGTACACAGGGCTTAAAATTCACAGCCTGCTGTTTCACTAAGCCCAAGCCTTGAAAGTAACTTCATTTTAACCACATCCTAGATTTCGTCACAAGTGCCACATTTAGCCTCCGGTTAATTGCATTTTTAAACAACAAATTACTATGTCTCCAACTTTTTCTTTTCACTCAAATAAAAGCATCAGAACTGTACACAAGTAAAGAAGATTTTCTGTTGTGACATACCCAACTTGGAACATTGTCATCTCCTCACCCAGCTCTCCCAAATCCTGCTGCCACCACTCTGCAGGTCTGCTGCTCCCTTGGGTCCACCAACACACTCCTCACCCCAGGTACAGAGCCCATGTTTCCATGGCCTGCTTGCCAGTGTACCCTGTGAATCTGTTCTCAGCACAAAGGGGGGAGCAACACATTGCTGATAATNTGGGCAACCTGTGCCAGTGTCTCCCCACCCTCCTGGGGAAGAACTTCTTCCTAACGTCTCATCTGAATCTATCCACCCCTAGTTTTGACCCATACGTTTCCTATGCTCATGCCTCAGCCCTATGCTCACCAGACTCAGATGAGCTCTTTCAGGCTTCAAAGCAACATAAATCTTTAACAAAAGCTATGGTTGAGCAGAATTAGCAGCTTACTGTTCTTTCATTATATTCATCACAGAGATACTGCAGAGGTCCCTCCCCCTTACCATGTTCCTGGTGCCAGCCTGACTCTCTCCTTTGTGCTGGTTCTGACATTTATGAGCCTCCTCACTGAGCCAATTTGAATTGCAAACCTCCTGCTAAAAGTGTCTTTTCTTCACTGGATTAATTTTCTGTTGCTTTAACAAGTTGAATCCAGTTCTGTGGAGGGCCCACAGGTGCTGGTGACAGGGGAAGAGGCAGCAGCATGCAGCTGGGGAGAGGAGGGACCATGGAAGGAAGAACTAGGCTATTATTTTTGGATTAATTTAGGTGCTGTTTCATGCCACAGCTGAGTGAAGGAAAGGAAATAAGATCTATAAAGAGAAAAGTACTGCTGCAGGGTAATTAAGACCTAGGAGTAAACATGCCAAATGGTGTTTGCCACATGACAACAAACAAATGTGAACCAGAATGTGAATCAGTACTTGAGCAGAGGAAGGAATGTTTTTGCTACTATTCAGGATGCACTTCAATTGTTTGGAGAAGGTGTGAGTCATTAACTCCACATGCACAAGTGAGACATCCAAAGCTATAAATACCTGACATACTTCAAGGGCTCTTTGGATTGGCAGCATGGAAATCTAGATGTACTTTTTCAAAATTACAGAAGCATGAATCCATGCATCATTTCACAGGTTTTGATTTGTTGTGTTTAGGCTCTTCTGAATTGCATTATCCAAGCATGGCGGGCTATAACCTTGAAAGGACCCATTTTCTTGCTTCTGACACTCTGGAGAGCTCCACAGCCATTTGGGATAAAAGATGAGAGGTGCACAGCACTTGACAGGCTGATATTTTAATGCAGTGGGTTTGTATCTCTGAATTTGTGGCTTATCATAGCCATTAAGTAAAATTACCTTTCTGATGGCAGCCAAGAATCTCATTGGCAACAGTTGCATGACAAAAACAATCCTCCTCCTCCTCCTTATTCTCTTTTGATTTCATGTCTGCTTGTAGGAGGTGAGCATAAAGGCAGTGAGAAGGTTTTACTGAGATCTTAGGGCATCAATTTTTATGATAACTGAGGGATTCTTCAGACTACAACACACAAGCTCCTCTTAATTTGTTTATAACTAATTTATATCTTTTAAACACAGGTTAAAAGGCTGGTTGGGCTTCAGAAGGGGTTTTCATTCTCAGGTAAAAACCTCCCCAGTATCACCAGTGCATTAATGCAGTAGGATTGCCAAGCACTGGTGAAGGGCTTGGTTGCTAATATAGATATAGCCAGTCTGGCTGCCTAAAGCCAAATATGACTATAATAACCAAAGTACAGATGATTTTCCTTCAGATACACAGCTTTAGCACTTTTCCCTACGAAAGCCATCAAATTCAGATGGTATTAAACTCCTACACAATCCTTCCAGTGAAAAGTGTGTTTTCTCCACCTGATGTGTTCTTCAAAATGAATCTTGCAACGCCTTCTACCTTGAAGAAAAGAGATTCCAAAGAATACTGATGGGCTATACAGGATCATACAGCAGGCACCTTCCAGAAGAGAGCCATAAAATACCCCAAGACACTCCTCTGCTGTGACTGACAAACTCCTGGGAAAATGACTGCACACCAGGAAGAGGGCAAACAAGGGCTTAAGAGCTTGGACACACATGAGAGTCACCCATGGACCCCTGACCCCAAATCTCAGAATAGAAATACACAAAAGGAACAACAAAAAAAATATGCTTGGCTCTGTGTAAGTACATAGAAAGTATGATTTTACAGTAGCATAAATACTGCATTACACTTTTATATCACTAGTAAGCTCCAGGTTTTGTTAAATTCTGTCCCTCAGTGCAGGCTTGTAGCTGTTGCAGACTTCATAGGACAATCTTCTCAGGAAGTGAGCAACTTTCTGTACTCTTGATAAAAAAAAATAAGGCTGTTTAAAAACCTAGAAGTCTGAAACAAATATTCGCACTTCCTGCTCCAGAGCAAGTAAATGAAGAAACACTGATGAGCTCATCCCCAACAGCTCCTGCCCAGCAGAGCTGCCCAGCCTGCAGTGTGCTAACAGAGAACCTCACAACTGCAGCTGCATTACCCCATTGATGGCTTCACACAGTCACCAGGGTCATGCTAATCATTTGTGTAATAAGAGACATTTAAAGAACATTTAATTAGCTTGTACTGTGCCATTTATGAATCTTCTCTCTCCTAGCATCCCAGCAAACTGCTCCTGTACTGAGCCCTGATGCCTTTGTCTAAGTGTCTGAAGGGCAGTGAGGCTCAAATAGCTGCTGCTGTGAAGTCAGGAGCTAAATTTGCAGCACATTCCATACAGTGGTTCTCTAAGGTGGCAGCGATAAGGAAAACATGAGTTTGTCTCACTCTGAAGAAGCTGAGGGTAGTGGCAGGGCTCTTCAGCCTGGAATCACACATCACTTCACACCCTGCAATTTTCTAGCGGATGCAGGTTTTCCACAGCAGGGCTCTGCCAGGCTGCTGTGCCAGCTAGCAATCTGCCACCAGCTCCTTCAACACACATGCCTGGACTTCAGCTCACACAGTGGGGAAAGCTAAACATGCAGGGGAACAGACAGACATGTATAAACCCATCGAAATGTTCAAGGGAAGCATCTCTTAAAAAGTCTCATTAAAAACGTGGCAACATGCTCAAGTGATTCTGCAGAAAGCTACCACAGAAAAGTGTTCCTGAGTTTGTGCAGCAGAGGTGTGCTCTCAAAGAGGCACAGCCTGTCACTGTTCTCTCAGCCCAACAACTTGGTCTTACAGAGGTGGGTTGGTAAATTTTCCTCCTGCATCCATGTATTGTTTTCTCACATTGCCAGTCATCTGAGGAATGGAAAAAATACATCATTGCAGAGTGGGCTGGAGGTATCAGTCAAGAACTAAAGATGCTCGTCAGATGGAGTGATTGATGAAGCTCCTGTCTCTCAGGGAGAATGTGGTGAATGACTGTGCAAGCTCATTGCAGTGCAAAGTAGAGCAAGTTGGGTTTAAGATGTTTAAATCCTTAACAGTGCTGGAAACTAACCTGCTTCACTCTGCACTGAAATCAACTATGAGGTGCTGCATCTTGGATGCAGGGGCAGTAACCTGCAGCTGAGGAATGTCTCAAAGGTAAAGGACAATATCCCCTTCATGGGTTCCACTTGACCTACAAAGAATTTATCAGTCTGCCAACAGAGAGCAGAACCAAGCCAAGGGAACGTGGCTGTCAGGTGTAAGAACTTCATAAACAGCTGAATCAAAAATAAAAGTGTAAATGTATTAAACATTCTGGGGGAAAAAAAAAACAAACCACCTTTTTTTTTTAATTATTTGGTACTAAGTGATCTTACTCTTTGAAATGTGGTAATGCAATGCTCATAGTGGTCAGCAATGGTCATCCACAAGAAAGATTCCTGGGAATGCACCAGTGCTCCAGGCTCTCAGCTTTGCCCCATTCCATTTTCTATGTCAGTAAGTTATTCATCTTGTTGGTTCAAGCTTTATCTTCTGATCAAGCTTTTTTAAGATATAATTTGGAAATGACTTTCTTAGAGGGACGAGAGCTGTCAAATAGGAACCCATATCAGATCAACCCCAGCAAAGTGGTAACAGCTTGGGACAAGTCAGAGCCAAAGTTGGAATTTCGGAGCATACGTGCAAATTATTATTTTTTTAAAACCACAGTGTTGACATTACAAGGGAAGAGAAGAGAGGAAAGATCCTATCTGCTGAACCCTTGATCAAATTACTTCATAATTCACCCACTAAACCTATCCTGTTTCCCTTAAGAGACAGCAATCTGAGACAGGACAAGCACAGGGATTTTAGAGCATTCAGGGAGAAATGGGAGCAAACTACAACGTTGCAACTAAATCTCTAGAGGATGTAGAAACACTCACAGATTAAGAGGGTAATTTTATGGAATTTTTCAGATATAAAATGGGGAGGTCAACTTAAAATTATCCGCAGTCTATATGCAAGATCTACAAACTAGGAGCATGGGAATATATAGTGTCTGCAATTTCCTGAGGTTTCTCTCAGCAAACTTTTTTCAAAGTAATTGTCAAAGATATTAAGACTCCAGTATTTCCAAGATGGTATCTGGTAGCTCTTAATTTATCCTGGCCTCTCATCTCTGAAGCAATTCCATTTCTGTCTCAGTGCTTAATTTCCATTTTACACATCCTATAATTGTGTTTGTCCTTTTGTCCTTTAAAGTTGACTTCTAAGAGATTCCCATCATTAACACATCTACAAACAACTCGTTCCCCTTCTGGGTCCTTTGGTTGAGAGATAGTTATTAAAATTATAATTATTTTTCCCTTACGTACTTGAGAAAGTTGAAAATTGCTTTAAATTGCTCTTTTACAGATAGTTCTGGGCTTGGACATTTCTTTCTCCTGGAAAGGATGTATGCTTTGCAAAGGGTTCAGATCCTTATCCTGTAAACTCAGTGCACAAGTTACTGTTCACTTTGTCTTCTCTCAAGTCCTAGTTATTTTAAACCTTAAATTCCCAGTTTCCCTTTGCATATTTAGGAACTACTCCCCTCAGCCCAGAAATCTTATGCAGGTTTCTACAACTCCTTACTAAGACTTTTAAACATTTTACTTCTGCCCTCTACTTTTTCTCTCCTTTCTTAAATACACACTATTCTATTCTTATTTTTGGAATGGCTAATGCACGATCTTTTTAACCTGTAAAACTAAAAGCTGGCAAGTCCTCATCAAGATGAAAAAACCATGAAAAACACTCACAACATTGAGCTCTATTTCATGATACAGACCCTTTTCCATATATGAAAGTATAAATAGTGTCCACAGCTGTGCAATTTATCCTTAGCCATTAAATGTCTCCACAATCTTTTGGTTTCTCAAAGTGCCTGCACTGCCTGCAAATGAGCTGCATTAATATAAACAGCACAGGACCAGCCAGGGAGCCTATAAAACAAAAGCCCTAGGTATAGAACTTCAAAGTGTCACCTTCAGATGTAAAAAGTAAGAGCTCAGGACCATTTCACAGCTGATCAGTTTGCCAAGAACACTTTCCAATGTTTGGATCCCACAGTCTTGAATTCCCAGTTTATATCCTTGAGGAAAAATGAGACTTTGTCTGAGAAGCACAGAGTCAACCTTCTCCTCTGGACGCTGACTGGAGATACTCTGCACCCTGCTGAAAGCTCCAGCATTGTCTTGTTTGGCCCAAATGCCCAACACCTTCCTAAGAGAAGAGATGATGCAGCAACCTGGGAAGAGTGTCAGATTAACACAAAGGATCAGGCCAATAGCTCATCACAGCAGCTACACATGGGCTCATTGTCTCAAGTCCTAATTAACACACTCACCACAGACTATACTTGTAAAGAACCCAGCACAGCTCACCTAGAGCACTTTGCAGAGGAGTAAGTGATACTAAAATAAGCTGTGCATTGCATCTTATCTCCATTTTAAAAACGAGCAAGTTTCTTAACCTCTTTGTCTCAAGTTTCCAAGGCTACAAGTGAGGCATGACAAAGGCAGGAAGAAAATCCAGATATTTTTTGGCTCCCAGGCTGTTTTTTTTTCTTTTTGCTGTTCAGCCATCTTATCTTCCTAAACTGTAGGCTTGAGGTATTTGAGCATACATATTATTCTATGTGCAGCCTGGTTTTGTGGTGATTCTAATCAGCTTTCCTTTTGGCAAACCCGGCCAATTTCTTTGGTGGTTAAATTTGATCACTTCTTGCTTATATGCACTTGAAAATAATCAAGGAAACAATACCCTGACCAGTACTAAGGAAAGGACACATTCCTATACAATAAAATTAAAATAAACTATTTTTTAAAGCATGCAAATAATGTGAGAGAAGACAGGAAACCACATTTAAAGCATAAATCAAACCCATTGTGTTGCAAAATTTCTGGAAAAGCCTTGAAAACTGGCTCTTTCTACTTTTCTCTCCCAGAATGTCTTTGTTCACTCCAAGAGGAAAAACAATGCAACAGGAAAAAGTGATGTTCCTCCTCCATGGAGAAATAAGAAGTCTCCTCCCCCTTCCACAGGGGATCACAGTTTGCCAGCTTTGGCAGCCACTGGAATATTGAAAATAGAAATGAATCCCAAAATGTGATTTGGCAAACAACCCCTGAAATATTCACTGAGTGTTTTCCCTTTTTTTCCACTTCCTTTCTACCATTCTAATAATATCTAGAGGGGGTTTTAAACACCTCACAGACGAAGTGCACACATGACTAACATCAAGAGCCCCATGAACTTTAAGACATATGGAGCACCCAGATCAGCCAGACCTATCTTTGTACCAAGAGTGCTCCTTGTATGGCCCCTTCCCAGACGGCTGCAACGTCCCAAACAGCTGCTCCTGTCCTCACACAGAGCTTGGGGTCTAGGGGAGGCACCCTAGATGCCTTCCCAGACCTGAGAGCACCACTCCATTGATCTGTCATTAGTAAGAGCCAACACTATCAAGTTTTGTGATGGGTTCCATCCATTTTTCAGCATGCACAGGCAGGACTAGGATTCCCACAACACCTACACTGAGATGAATCCTACAACACAGAACGTGTGGCATCTCATAGCTACAAAGATCATGCACTGAAAGAAAATAGGGGCAAAAGGTGGTAGATGAATCAGAAAGAGAAGAACCCTTCCCAGAGCTACCCAAATCCACTGCCAGACTGAAGCATGCGAGAGTCAGCATGAAAGAAACTCCTCCCAAAACAATTGTTTCTGAAAAAATATATTTAATATGAAACACCACTTGGCACAGGGTGGGAACAATAGGCCAGTTGTCACAACAACAGAAAGCATGTTTTACTAATGTAGGTAAGGAAGGAGATGTGAGGAAAGCCCCACAAATGTTTTCAACCAGAGGAGCAGATCATGGGGCAGGTATAACCACTATTTCACTGGACTTCAACCTTTACAACCACTGACTTCTCACTATACGAATTAATCCATCTCACACACTCACAGAATACAAGCAATTAGGTATTTGTGAATCCACAAAATGCTAGTTTTAATGTGCAACTAGCCAGCCAGCAGACTGCTTCAGGTAGTGGTTTCCACTCCTAAGATGGGCAAAGTGTCCTCAGTATATTTATGCAGCATCATCACATCACCAAAACGTTCCTATTCAGTAGCTTGCAACAGATCTCCAGAAAATTTCAGGAGCAAAACTTTCCCATTCCAAGAGTAAAGAAACTTTCCAATTGTTTTTTAACTGACATTTTGTCTGCTCTATGTTTCAAGTTTTAGAATTACTATGAGGCCTGAGAGCCATTTCTACTTTGTCATCAATGAAGCTCTTCAAAGGCAGCATCAGGAAGACTCCAAGATTGATTTCACAGATCATTGGTCCAGGCAGTGTTTGCAAACTGCTGACCCAAGACCATAGAGAATTGCTCTAGGGCCTTGTGGATCAAGAGGAGACTTAGGGCTTGCTGGACAATTGACATTGATTTGAAACCTGTCAGCTCTTCTTAAAAAAACCCAACCACCACCCTTGTAATAGCATTCATCCTAAATGAGTCATGTTAGCCCCCACAAGTAAATCAGCACATTGTTCTGATTCCCCCTCCCTCCAAATGCATCGTGTTCTCTCAGCACAACACGGCTGCACAAAGAATTCAGGACTTGCCAAAAGCTACCACCAAGCTCTAATTACAGCAGTCTTATTCTGTGTATTCTTAAATCAAACAAAAACTAAATCAGCCTGCTAAAACCAGCCAGTACTTCAAAATCTCCAATGCAGATTAAGAAATAAATCTCTGCAATAAAGTATTAGCCAGATCAGAACCTCAGTGAAGGAAAGAGCCTCATTTTCTTGCTGCAAGATAAGACTCTGGTGCACACATGAGAACTGCTATGTGAAAGCAAGGACAAAAAGCATCAATTAATTTCACCAAGTTATTTTAATGTAGATTATTGCTACTAAATGTTTCAGACAACTTAATGGTATTTCCACCTGGCCTTTTTGGCTGCTGTTTCCAACTGATTCCACTTGGCCTTGAATTGTCCAGGTTTTTGTCACAGTCAGCATTCTGTTGAGAACATGATGCCCTATTTTAGATTTCAAGTGTATTTTACAGAAGAGTTAAAAAAAAGATGGCATGTCATTCTGCCATTCTCATCTTATCAAGCTTTAGTCATGCCCTGACAATACCAAAAAACTGGAATGCATTTTACTGTGTTGCAAACAGCCTGTTTGAGTCTTTGCAACAAATGATGGAAAAAGTGAACTTGAGGTCAATGATGAAACTTGTAAAAATGAGGCTTCCTTACTTAAAAAGGATCTATTCAGTCTGTGACTTGGAGCTTAAAGGCAGGATTTTCCATGCTTTAAAAATGGGAAAAATCTATTTACTCTAGGTGCTCTTCTCCAATCTTGAAATTGAAATTTCTGATTAAAACAATCTGAAAACTAAGCCATAAACTAAGTGTCATCCCAGTTTCCAAGTTTTTCCTGTAGCTGAACAATACAGACATTAATTCCAAAGCTTACTCCCAAATCACATGCTAACTTTAAGTATTCAGCCATAAGAAAAGCAAATACCCATCAGCAGGTTTGACTGCAAGCTTCTGAGATGCAGTGTAGCTCTTCCAGTTCAGAGAAATATTTAACTAGCAAAAGGGATGGTCGCCCTGAACAGACCATAACACATCACCCCACATGTGCCTTGACAGCAAGTTATACAAGAAAAATGACAATACAACAGAGTTACAAAACCAGAATATAACAGTGCCAGGATAAGCCTCTAGAAATACACATGGTGAGATAAAGCCATAAATATTTATCATGTGAACCAAAGACTTAAAAGCTCTTAGCAGCAGTGGCCTAACTCTAACTGCTGAGGTCAAGACATACCCATACTGTATTGTGGCAACTAAATAAATATTTACCATGGCTGTTCCCAAAAGGCTGGGTTAGCAAAGTGAGTAAGACTATGAGAGTGTTCTGGGTCCTCTTTTAAATGCTGGAATAATTGACTTCAGGCGAGCTTTTAGTCCTCTTGTTAAATCAGTGAATTAGGGAGTTTGGGGTTTAGATTGGGGATGACTGAAAAGGCCATTCCACTCCACTGCCTAACTGCTTCCACTGCACAGGCAGCTGGGATGCTCATTAGATGTCTCCTCAACCAGCACTTTAAAGGAAAAAAAAAATAGCAAACCAAAGCCTGACCAAATTTCTTGAGATAAGAACTTTAGTCACACTCTGGAGACAGCAGAAGACCNAACATTCTATGATTCTATATGCTGCTATAAGGAGTTTTTAAATCACCACTACCTGCCACTGCACTACTCATCTGCAGATAAGAATGGACTCTTCCCGAGACATTAGTGTAACTGGAGATTCAACACTACTTCCTAAACCAGTGAGAGATACACACATGCACATCCAGATAAATCTGAGCCCACACACAGTTTTCACTATGAAAAGAATAAAAACACCTCCTCTCTGAATTAGTTTGCAAAATGCATTTCTTCCCAATGACACTAAAAAAGTTGATTTTGAGATATCTTTTCTTGACCTGTGAATTTCAGGGCAACGTCCTGTACAATGATCACGTCTGTCCAAAATCTTCCCAAAGATATTTGGGAAGGCCTCTTCCAAGTACCAAGGGAAATTAGATACCTTAACTTTCAAAAATACTAAAACGCTTCTCTTAATAACCCTCTATAAAACTATAAATACATGAAAGAGATGAATTAGCAGAGGCTCGTGCATGAAAGCACCAGCATTGACCAGTTTGCAGAGCCAAACAACAAAATAAGCCACAGCTAAAGTGGTTTCTTCTGTTCAAGGACTTTTTCTTTCCCCCCCCAAGAGGCATAATCTCTTTTAAGTCATCACCTTTTAGCCAGGTTCCAAAGTAAGCTCTTCAGCCCCAAGTTTGGTTTGTCCACTAGCCTCTAACTATGAAGCAAAAGAAGAAACAAAGTGGAGAAAATGAGTGATTTGAACAGAAGTTCCAACGCACGACACCTTCCAGTTTGTGCCAATGCTCTCTCAGGAAGCTGTAATTTTATACAGAGCAAATTCCAACTATTTTGTATCCTAAAAGTACTAAAGACAATATTTTCTACACAAAAGACTGCACATTTAAACCTCCCATAAAATCTGTGTAGGACTACAGGTCTGACAGAGCTAGAAGACAGGAACATCTCTCAGGTTTTACAGGGCTACAGGCAACAACTACTTTACTAAACCCAAAATAAAATCCTGAGGTCATGCTCAGAACTGTATGAATGTTATGCAATAAAAAGCACAAAGCTCAAGAGATTTGCTCATCTGAAAAATATGCAAAAATCCCCTTTCAAAAAGACACATTTATTCCAACACATCTTAGAGAGATAGAAGAGATGATGTTCCCTCTATTTTCACCCTGTGTGCAGCTTTTCCACCAGGACATGCTTATCCCAGGCCCTAGCACACCCTGTAAAACAGAGCAGACACGTTAGGGTAGCACCAATTAGCAAAGCAGCATTTAGAAAGATACTTATCTTAATCATGAGAAGCCTTCTCTTTTCTCTCTCACAGAGAAAATAAGGTGGGCATATTTCAGTATATTTTTTTCCTTATACTAAAGGCTAGATTTCCAATTTCCCAGGTGTTGCTCAAATAATTTCAGGAATCATATCCCCTTTGCTCTCTGTGTATTTTCTCTTCTTAAATGGCACTGTCATGTAGGAGTGAGGAGTTAATGTGATACATAGAGTGTGCTCCTTATCAGCCTGAGAAAGGCACCTTGTGAAGATAGGATTGTCCATTCTCCTTGTACTTTTTAAGCTCTCAGAATACAAGCTGAGGTTTAGTCCATCTCTCAAACTAATGGATGGTTTATTTTTTGTAGTGTGACAGCTCTGCCTTCTAAACTAGACAATAAAACCACTGCCAAGGAAAAACCAAGCATGTTGGAGAAAACATTTGAGATACAGACTGATGAGTGCAAGAGCACCTCTGGGACAGCAGGTCCCATGCTGGATAGGCCAGGAGGGCTGCAGGAGTTGGCCAGGCTCTTAACTGCCCACTGGAAATCATTTTTCATAACTCCTAAGCAGGTTATGCAGGTAGGGCACATATTTTACTATGCATCATCCAATGAACATCTATCTGTATCTAACACATGGTTATATTCCTGCAGAATTATCCCTGAAACTTCTGGGAGAGCTCATGGGAAAACAGTGATGGAAAAGAGTAGAAACCTTGAACCATGTGGCAAAATCAACCAAGGTGAAAGTAGTTGAGATCTACAGATTTAAAATACTTATTTTACAGATATTTCATAAAGTGGCAGGAGAGAGCAAAATAAAAATTATAAGAAACTCTCTACTGCCTCACGTTCATAAAAAGGAAAAAGTTTTAAAATGATGATCAGAACTTGAAACAAGTTTGAATGAACAATCACCTCACTACAAGCAAGGGAAACCCAAGAAGGAACATCCATCTGCTGCAGAGAGACTGACTCTGGTATGAGGCCCTGCTGATGAATACTCCTCTGGAAGGGATACGCTAGAAACACACCACTATGATTTTTGGAAAAGCAGAGCATACATTTGCTTAGAAACTGATTCCAATTTTCAATTATTTCACTTGTTCAACAACTTTTTTTAAGCCCAGCTGAGCTATTTTCCTCCAGCACAGTCACTGCAACTGCAAACCAATACTGGCTTCTTAGTTTCCAATGCATTTTCAAGCTTTTTTTGTGATTGTTGCTTGATGGAAAAAGTATACCAACTCTTTCAGCCAGCACAATATACAGAAATTTCAGTGTTACCCATATAATACAATTCCAGGGACTACTGGCTGAACTTATAACCCCCTCTCAGGAAGCAGTGTTTGACAGAATACAACGTTATTCATTATATGGATGAATATTTCCTTCTGCATTATACAGATTTCATTTTGTTTGGATGTTTACAGCTTCTATATGAAGGTGCCCAAAGTCAGTGTTCTCTGTAAACAGACCATGACTTAACATGCAGAGAACCACAGATATACAACTCGAGGGAGAAATCCAATTTTGTAACAGTGTAAGTCTCAAGAAATCCAATTCCCTCTTACATTTAAATGCTGTTGCTTTGGCATTTCACCTGTTCTCTGTTATTTCCCATAAGAATTATTAGTGTATGCATGAACCTTCCATCAAGAGCCCTGGCAGCTGCATAGGAATGTTTCTGAAAATCCAGTTCCAGCCTTTTCCATGATCTCCTCTGGAGGGGCTGAGCAGAACCCCCTGATAACCCGTGCTCGTTATCTTTTTCAACATGTTTCTATACAACCCTGTTTCTCAGTCTGCACACTTGGTTTCAAAAGGTCTGTCTGTTGCTATCTCCATTGTTCAGGAATAGCTCTGTTGATTTACACTGATAAACAAAGATAATGTACAACCATAAGCAATAGAGTCAATCTGCAAAGGACAGAATAGGAAAAAAGCCTGCAATCTTATCACCATTATGTACTACAAAGAAAAATTAGTCTTATAAGAAAGAAAAGAGGGAGGGGGGGGGAGAACTGGCCTTTTTTTTTAATGCACCACTTCTTGCTATTTACAAGAAATCCCATTTAGTATCATTTGCAATATTGTATTGAAGGACTGTATTTACTGAACACCATGCTGGTGCTGAGCAGCAATACCAACCAGAAAGAAACCCGACCCAGCTTCTCTCTTTGAAAGCAACTGCACAAACAAGCAAAACAATCAAGCACTTCTCACATTCCAACAAGCAGAAAACCAGATAATTACACACAGCACAGGAGGACTCACCATGACTAAAGCTCCAGCAGCTGAGGAGTCTCGGTCTGACCGCTCTGCAATCTCACCTTAAACCTGCAAAGCTGTCGCAGGAGGTTTTTCATGGCAACTGTTACTAACAGTATCTCTCTAGCCGCTGCTAAAAACAGGTACTTTAGAGACCAGAGAGCAACGTGGCTTCCCATGTACCCCTTTCCAAACAACTCTCTGCAAAGAGCCCCCTTTGGAAGGGATCTGCTCCCGCTCTCAGAAGATAAGGGGGTTAACTTGTAAGGAACCCTGAACCAGCACCCGACCTGCCATCAGGTCCATGGAGCAAGATGACAATTATGATACCACCACCAGAGCCAATACAGATTACAGGGTAAATGAAATGTACCTTAAGCTCTGCTTGTACTGACATTTTCTCTATCAGGGAGAAAGACACTACGTGGAATTCTTACTAGGCAAAATCTGTAGGCACGGGAGCACTTCAAGCTTCAGCAAGCTCTGTCCTAACACGCCTTTGCTTCCTGCACTTCCCAAGCAATCTTTTCTAGCCAGAGATAGTGACCTTTAAATATGAGTCTGCCTCATTTTAAGGACTGCTGTAATACTTGCACAGATACATATTGACAGCTTCATTAGCAGCAGAGGAGGTTTGAGACTTAATAATCTGATATTCCATTCCTTTAAAGAAAAAAAAAGCACAAAAATACAATTTTACAGCTATACACATTAAAATAATCAACACTCATACCTTGGATGTATATTTAAGGCCAAGTTCAGGGAGCTGTTGTGCTCACAACAGGGTGCAAGCTGCTGCACAAGCAAAGCCCCTGTGACAGACCATAGGAGAGGCCTGATGGGCCCCACATTCTCCACATCCCTACCCTGAGCCATCTCCCTGCTCCTAAAACCCGAGAATGTCCAGAGTTTACAGTACAAGTCATTAAATAAACTATCTGCTCCAAAGCTCATTCCAAACAGTAGGAGTCACACTCCTCAGCCACACAGTTACAGACTTCAAGTCTGAGACTGGAGAATATTGTGCAACCTGTTTTTAAGCAAAACTACCCAATGTAGCTGAGGGAGGCAGAGAAAGACAATTAGCAAGGCTTAAAGCAAATGGAAAACCAATTACACAGCAGGACTTGCTCCTCCTCCGTGGAAAACTCCTGTACCAATATTTATTCTCTCTGAGCTTGTATGTATTTGCATTAAACTTCAAAGTTTATTAAAGCAATATTGATGTAATTCTGAGCCTCTACCCAGAGAATCTGATTTCAGTGGAGTTCCAAACAGGCTCAGGGGTTACCCTGCAGAAGACTATTAGGGGCTAATACAAAGCAGAAAGACAAAACTTGCCTGAGGAAAAAAAGGATAAAAGACTAATAGTCACCCAAGGATGGTTTCAACTTGAGAGCAACAGGATTTGTAGGTGTCTTATTACCATCACACATGCATGTTTCTGAATTTACTGGTCAATTTGAAGGGAGACTATCCTTTTTTTCCTTACTTGTTCTTCCTTCTTCTTGCTGCATTAAAAAAGCCCCCAGGAAGGAGAGCAACAAGTAGAAAAGCAAAACAATGATACTAAGAGGCTATTTGGCAGCTGAGAACAGCAAGAGCATCTGTGATATGTAGAGACTTACAGCACAAGGGACTATACATGAGGCCAATCTAGAAGGATGTCTGTATTTGTTCTGTTTATAGCCTACATTTAATTGTCTTTTAAATGCGTATAAAGGTTTTTCCGACAGTAAGAGCCTCAGAGTTGGAAGACTTGATATAAATATATACATGCAGCATTTACATCTTTTGTATTATAGACTGTCCTCCTCCTCTGGTGAGCTTTGTAGAGAGGCCTGTACAAATACAGGCACCCATCCAAGAAAGAACATTTTGGGACCGAGATCTGCACTTAATGGTTTTACAAAAACACATAAGGTCAAACTGTGAATGTTTCACTAAATAGCTTCCTACAGAACCTCTAGAAAACAATAAAAATCTGCTTAAATATCAGTAAGGCTTCATCTGGCAAATTATGTGCTAGTAGCAATATTTTCTGAAATAGCACTAACTTTATGAAGTCAGTGATCTTATTTTTTAGCACCACACTGAAGTGGTGTCTCAGACAAGATGTTACTAAAACAAGCATTGCTAGAAGCCTACAATGTTTAGCCTGGCATGATTTTTATCCATTTGTTTACTGTGATTTCAATAACTTCACTAAGACTGTCTCCTGCAGTTTACCATCACTGTATTAAGATGGTTGAGCATTTATATAAGGTTTTATAACCAAAATACTACTCTTAAAGACTACAAATGCAAAGATTTAAAAATGTATTTTCCAGGTAATATTTATAATTTTGTTGAACATAAAAGAAAGGATTAAAATACTTTTTCCCCATCTTGAACATTTAATTTTATAGGGAAATGAAACATCCCTGCTCTAAAACCTGGTAACTAAGAAAAAGACCCCTAAGCAAGAAGAACTAGGAACTCCAGAGGCATTTCGAGGTACATAAAACAAATGAATGCTGTTAAATACTTTTTACACACCATACTTAGACATCTTTTAATCATAAATCTAACTATTTGGTGATCATAGTACAGGTGTTCTACCAACATCTACCAACCTCAGCCAAGGCCAGGTGCATGCATTGCAGGTATGGGTAGTGAGTCCTCTAAGGGACCTTGTATTTGGAGTTTTACAGATAGATTACAAAATACTTCTCCAAGTGACGCAGTTTAAAACTGATTTTGTACCCCTCCTGCCCAGCATTATATGATTACAGGGAGGAAACAAACAGTGAACCAGGCTCCAGAGGGAAATTCTGTTGTTCTTGGTGTCATCTGAACAGACAAATCCTCAAACATTTGTGGTAAAGATGTTTTGTAACTCAGTGAGTTAACGTGGTGACTTCTGTAATAGCTGATGGAGTCCCATAAGAAAATCATTTAAAGAAAGTGACCTCAGCTACACCCACTGTGTAGCTTTCCTCTATCCACAGTTTCAACAGTCAGGCAATCTCAAATCAACTCAGTCCACTTAAAGAGATATGGGGAAAGAAATTGCTTTAGTGACTCAGCCACTTACCTATCTTGGGAAAAAGGGAGACTGACAATTTCTCACATGGTAGATAATTTCTGCTTATGATTTGGAAACCCCAAAAGGAAACACAGATCCTACAAAACGAAACCACAATTGATTGAAATTGCAGCTCAAAGATTGGGCAGCTAATTAGAATTGCTACCAAGTAAAAACAAGTCATTTATCCTTGTCACTAATGTTGCAGAAATACTGAAACTCTGATATTGTTCTCAGTGTGTGCTGCTAACTTTAAACCAGGGAGAGTCAACCAGCAAGTCTGAGTTCAGTTTGCAGTCCGTACTTTTCCACTCTAAATTTAAAACTGTATGGTAATGGAAATTCTACATTATTGTGCTGATACATATGAAACAATGGAAGTATTTCAGCCTTAGGCCAATGTAAATCCCAGCGCAGGGCTTAGTCCTTAAACAGTAGTCATGTGTGGGAGCACAGAAGGGTGGGAGAGCTGGTCCTGCCAACAAAAACTCTGCAGACAAGGTCTCTGCACCAGCCTGTCACAGAGAGCAGCACCATGCTCCATCAGCCCCTTCTGGTACCAGCATGAAGAGGCTGTGGGCTGAGGCCATGCATTTCCTCCTCTAAAATTCACATTACTTTACATACACAGAGTGGATTTTGCCTGGCTGGTGATTTTCTGGCTGCCACCACCAGCCAGCAAACACCACATATGGCTTGCAAGCAACTTGACATTTTCTTGAATTTGCTTCAACTAATAAACCAAACCACATTTCACAGACTATGGGGTTTATATTGCAAGCAAGTTAAAAACATCTGGAGTTATCACATGTGAACAGCAGAAAGATAAGAAAGTTTTCAGTTTCCCCATGTCAGGTGTTTTCTTTATGACCTCTCTCCACGTCACAGGTATTCCACAGGGCTCGCAGTGCTTTTCCCAAGCACACCACTATTTATCTCCTCCTTCTGCCTCTGTCATTTCCATGTCGATGCTGTGCCCGAAGGGCAGCGATGCCACCCCGGCTGCAGGGGAGGGAGCAGCTCGGCAGGAGGTGGAAGCTGGCAGGAGACAGACAGACCTCAGCTCCCACCCGCACCTCCAGCCCAGACTTTTGTGGCTCTTTTTTCAAAGGCTGGGGAGAAAAGGGTCTAGCAGCCACACAGACAAAAAAATTCACTAGTCCTTTCTCTTTCTTACCACCATCTGAAACCCGATCTCATCAGAAAGCAGCTGGAACAAGCAAAGCAGGGACAGGGAGTCAGGTTCCTTCAGAGAAAAGGGGAAAGAAACCATGGGCAGCTAGCAGGGATGGGATGGTCTAATTCTAAACGGAGATGAGGATGAGAGGCAGCTCCAGGGAAAAGGGAAACCTAAGAGCAAAGACTAAACAGGAAAAAGGAAAAGGAAAGTAGAGACATAGGAGGATAAATCCAGGAACAAGGGAAAAGAACACGCTACAACTCGTTAATCTGGTGTAAGCTTTTCACACACATGTTTTTCCTAGCACTGTGCAGAAGGTTAACAGCAATTACCAATGTCTGTGACCCTACTCGAGAACTTAAAAGTTATCTTATTATTTTATTACCCTGTTTAGGCAAGAAAACATTTAGGAGCCATGTAGCCAAATAGCTTAGACATCCTCGCCCCCCACCCCCTCCTTTTTAAATGATTGCTTACAAACAATTCCTTTATTTGGCAAGCAAATAGAAAAGAACAAATATTTTGGTAAATATGTTTGCAAGTAGATTTTCTCAAGAGCTGGAAAATCAGCAACACAAATTACCTAAGAAATTGAGATGGTATTTTGCCTCTTCACTCTTTCACTGAAGCAACCATAAGACTCAGGGATACCTGGGGAACGCTGGTGTTTCAAAACACCCCTATATTTACTTACATGGTTAACACATGTTCTAAAACAGAAAGAAATGAAACCCCCTGTGTCCACAAGTGAAACTTGCTCTCTTACCAACTGCTGGAGCCAGGTGAAAGTGCCTAGGGGCAGAAAGGCCGGGCAGGAAAGGCTGCTGGTCCTCACCCTGCAGCTGGTACCTCACACCCTACACCTGCCACTCGTAGTTGGGGTGGGGAAGAGGCATTCGAGCCAAGCAGAACCAGCCAAGAAATTCCCTCAGGAAGTCAGTGAATTATGTTATCTACGTGAGATACCCTAACAATAAGGTAAACCCATCATGGAATGAATACACGAGATTAATCATGGAAAGTTACTCATGGAAAAATTGGTAATTCACTTCTTGCATACTTCTACATTTTAGAGAACAAAACGAGGTTTTCCTGCAAACATACTGGAGCAGTAGCTCTGCCAGGAAGATGCTTCATCTGGATAAATCATCTTAGTGACTTTACAGACAAAACCTTTTAAGCCACTGGGAAACTAGATTAAGAGCTTTAACTAGTCAAAACAACCAAATAAAATATCCTCAAGTATTTCCTGCTGTGCTACACCGTTGAAATCAAACTGTGTAGATGAGGCTCTAAGTCTAACAAAAGTCACACAGAACTAAACGCATCTGATTTGTAACAAAGGTAGTTGTTCTGCTGGCATTGTTATACAACTTTAAGTAAACTTTTTAACCTAATTATTAGAATTCCATAAAGTCTTGGCTCCTGAAACATCTGCGTGTTCTTTCCTTCCTGCCCAAATATCTTGTGTATTCTTTTTTCCCCCAAAATATCCGAGAATAAAGTGCTTTCACAGACATCATACAGCCACAAGAAGTTAGGGGGGAAACTCTGGAGCCCCTTATGAAGTGATTAAAGACGAACAAAAGCCAAGCTCTACGAAACAAACCGGCAAAGACCTAAAGCAAACAGAAATTACATTCTCTGAGCGTGGACCCCTATGAATTTCGAGGTCAGAAACCCACCAGGCACCGCTCCTCCTGCTCCTCGCTCTCACCTAAGAGCAGCTCGGCCGTTCTGCGCTCGGTATCAGCTGCTCAGCGAGTAACAAACCCCCGCAGCGTTTCACTTGCTGTCCCAATACAAACCCCAGTCTCGCCTCAACTTCACCCGCAACAAAACCAGGCAGACAGACCGACCTCACTAAAAGTCCAAAATAACTCCCAAGAGAAGGGGAACCGCCGTAAGACTTCAAGGAGGGTGGAACGTAGCTACACACGCGTCCAGCAACGCGGAAAGCCTTTGCTGTGCGGGGCTGGCAACAGAGCCGGGCAGCGTCCCGGCAGGGACGGCACCTCCGGCGCTGGAGCGTTCCTAGAAGGTGCCGGCTGGCAGCCGTGTGGCGCTCCCCGGCCGGCCCGGCCACCGCGCAACCGGCCCGGAGCACCTCCCAGAACTTCCAGCCGAGCCGCAGGCAGTAGAAGGGCCCGTATGCCGCTGCGGGGGCCCTCCAGAGACTGCCGGGGGCCCAGCGCCGCGTCTGGGGGCGAGGGCGTCGCACGGCCCCGCGGGGGGCCCCGGGGCGCCTACCGGCGCCAGCCNGCCGCGGCCCGGCCTGGCCCGGCCACGCCCCCCGCACGCGCAGCGGGGGCGGGGCAATTACACCTCCTTCGCCCCGCCCCCTCTGCGCAGCGACGCCGACCATTGGCTAGGGGGAGGCGAGGGGGCGGGCCGCCCGCACGGGTGGCGCGAGGCTCGCCGGCGGCCGAGGCTGGCGCAGGAAGACCACAAGTCCCAACGTGCCCCGCGCGCCGCGCTCCCTTTAAAATAGACCCCTCGCGGCTGCGCGCTTCAGATGCCACGTGTCCTTCCGCCTGCGGAGGAAAAGTAGTTCCTGTGTGTTGTGCGGGCTCCTGTCCCGCGCTGGGCTTCCTAGGGGAAGCGGGGAGAGGGGGTGGCGACGGCGGCGGGTGGGCCCGGCCAGGTTTTCCCCAAGGGGCTCCTGTGGGGCCGGTGGAATGACCGTGCTGAGGTAGGAAGCGGAGTGATTCAGAGGAGCGGTAAGGCGGCTGTGCGCGTGAGAGTGGCGGCAGCGTCTGCGCGGGGAGCGTGATCCGCCGGCGAGCGCTCGGTCCCGCGGCAGGTCAGTCAGCAAGGCCCGGCCGCGGCCCTTCTCCTCCTCCCCTCCTCAGGAAGGGGCTCCGCGGGCGCCCCGCTCCTGACCGCGGTGGGCAGCGCGGAGCGGTCCCTCCCGCGGCGCTGCCGCCCGCCCGGGGTTAGCCTTCCCTAGGCCCTCAGCTCGCCGCGGCCCACCCGTGAGGGGGCCGGAGGAGCCCGCGCTGGGTGGGGGTCTGGGCGTCCTCTGCCCTCCCGTGTAGCCCTTGTCTCCTCCCTCGGGTCCCGCAGAGCGCTCAGAGGTAACGATATTTGATGGCTCCCCATTTCTGTTTACTTTCTGGGGTTTTATGCCCACTTAACGCAGGCCGTTTATCATAGCGTGGTTTTCTGGTAATAGGTTTTCACATTCACTTGCCCGTTCCCGAGGAACGTGAGTTTCTTACGGCTGAGGTGGGGAGAAAGCCCCAAGCCCGGGACGGGGAGCACCGGAGCCACATGCCTCGCCAGGCGCCGCTCGTTCCAGACCTCGGGAGTGCCGGCCCTGGAAGGGACATCGGCCTGGCCCCGGGGGCGCGGGGAGATGGGTCAGGAGTGTCCTGGGGGTGGACCCTTGTAGGGGGCTTGGGGTAGGTGAGGAGCTGGAACCCCTCCACCTCGCAAGTGAGGATTGGTGGCCTCTAGGAAAATGAGGAAAGGCAGGACAAATATAAATCCTAGGTGTTACTCAGCAGAGAAAAGGAAAACCCTGTTTGTGGAGGATAGGAAATTGAGCCCAGGAAAATGATGCAAAATGATTAATTTTTTTTTTCTGTCCTTAAAAATCTGGCATGTCTCAAAAGTTGAGGTTACTAACATCTGGGCAAGGAAGTGGTGCCTGAGGCAGAATATTCAGCTTAGTTTTCAAATTCCAAATTTAGTGTTTATGGGATACTAGTGGTTTTCAGAATAAAAAACCTGAAGATTTTTGGTCTGACCCCACCATCTTGATTGTAAATTGAGGTTTTTTTGCCTTTGGTTGCTCATGGTGTGGTACATAGAGAGTGATGCATCAGGTGCACCTTTTATGGCTTAGCAAAAGAAGAGATTTAAGCTTCTTATGCTTCTATGGTGCCTGAGAATGGGGTTCAACTCTTCTACAGGTACTTGGCTGTTAGGAAGTGATGATAACAAACTCTAGTACTTTACAATAAAGCAATCAAGAGGAGAGAGATTCTCACTGCCTTTCATGTTCTGTCCTTGCAGGACATCTTCTGCCAAGCCCAGGCTCTGTCTGGTGGCCAGGCACCCTGCAGAGCACTGAGAAGAGCTGCTGGACTTCTGAATGAGAGCAGAGACTGTGAGATGTTGTGTTTTGTCCCTGCATCACAAAGTTATTCTTAGTCACAGAGCACAGGAACCAAGAAAATTGAACACTAGTGTGTTGAGTTAACTTTGTAAGTTGCCTTCGTTAATGCACCTGCTCACAATGTGTGTAGATGAAGAGTTACTTAGTACCAAGGTGTGTCCAATTAGCAATGAGCCTTCTCACCTCCCAGAGCAAGCTCAGCCCTCCACAGTAAGAGCTCCTCTTTGATTAATCAATATTTGCTCTAGAGCCAGCTCTTGGATGAGGTTTTCTCAAGCTTCCCACTGACTGGGGCAAAGGTTGCAGGCAAATTTAGAGCACGTTTTGCTAAAATAAGCTGATAGAAGTTTTTGAATTCTTGCTGTACCTCCTGCCCTCTCGAGGCTGTGGTTGGACAACTTCCCCCAGCAGTTGAACAAGTGCTCCTGCTGTTACTGAAGGGCACCCAGAGCTGAGCTGGTTCTTGAGAGTGTTGTGCCTGGTGCTGTGAGAATCTTTTTGGTGTTAGAGCACAGGTGAAGAGGCTGCACTTAAAACAATGGGGATACTCTGCTGATAACTATCTGTGAGAGAGAAGGTAGAAGGTAACTCAAGGAAACGTGTGTCCTATTGTGAGCTGGTAGGTGAATGATGAAGAGTTATTTTTTCTTATCGCTAGCCATTCACCTACCCTAACAAAATGGCCTTTCTATCTTGAGTTGGCTGCTTTTGGAGCCCTCCCAAAGCTCGATTGCTTTCTGTGTTTCTTTGTTTTTAATTTTTTTTTTAACTTTCATTATTTTCCTTAGAAAGAGGGGGGACATTTCTTATATTGATGGGAATTGCTAAACTGAATTTCTTGACATGAAGAGTGATGGATAAAAACACCTCGACACTGTTTGCTAGAAATGACTTCACTGAGAACAGTTTGTTTGCTATTTTCCTGTGGATTTGTTCATGGAAGCAGTTCAGGCTAGTTGGTGTCTATTTGAAATACATGACACAAGGGCAACTAAAACTGTTACTAGTAGTGTAGGCCAAGCTCTGCCATGCTGTGGTGGTGTCTGACTCCAGAATGGGCTTGTTCCTGCAATGGGTGGTGCAGCTGTGAGCTCAGGTGGCAGCTGTTGGCTTTGGTTGTGGCCTTGGAGTGCTGGGGGCAAAGCAGCTGGGGCTGAGTTTGTGTGTGCACTGCCAGTGCTGCTCCTGGTGGGACAGGTCAGATGTAAGCAACTGGAAACAGACTCATCTTGTCGTCATCTCTTCCATGATGGGATTGTTGGGATGTATCCATTAAAGCTTTTAGAATGCATGTTAATCCCACAGAGGGTTAACTCTTACTAAAGGAAAAGTTTGCATTGTTCATACCTATTAGGGGCAAAGCCAGAGTGACATTCTTTTTCTGAAGGGCTCCCTAATAACAGCTTGATAAGGGCAGCCTTTGGTGAATTGCAGCCAGAGCTGCATTTATCTGGGAGAAATCTTTGCCCTGTGTTACAAGGGAACAAACCCAATTATGGCAAAATAACTGAGTACTTGTAAGTTTCAGATTTATTAGGAAACCTTCCTTGTTCCTTTACCTTACTCTCACAAATGCTGATGCACTTTGAAGAGGCCTATTAACAATCCTGGTCCTAGAAACAAATGGTGCTGCTCTTCTTTGTAGGAGAGCAGGGCAGTAGCTGACTGATTTCAGTCATTTGGACCATGCATCTTACATGGCATACAATGAATAACAAAATAAATCTTATCCTTGGCTGCTCCTGGAAATTCTTATGGCTTGGATTGTTCATGCTGTTTCTTCAGGTAGAAGGGGATCTAAGACTTTGGAATGTGTCTTTTGGGCATTATGGCTGGGACAAGTAATGAGGAGAGCAGCTGAAACCCTGAGCCTGTGGTTCAGACAATGGAGATAGCATGAAAATGGGAAGAGTTGCTTTAGTCAAAAGACTGAGTGGCATAAGGTTTTGTTACTGATGATAGAAATGTGTGAAGTGCATAAGAGAATGAGGATATTTAAAGTGTCAGTTATTAATTGAATTCAAGAGACTTAAGGCTGATGGAATTTACTTTTGAATGCTTTTTCCATATTCTTTTTTTTCCCACTAAGTAGTGCAGAATGTGGAGGATTTCTTGGCAATTTAGTGAATTGCCAGGGGGAAGTCTGCTTTTGTCCTATTGTGTTCAATCTGAAAAGATAAATTCATAGCTTTAATTACACAGTGGTGTCTGAGGGATTGTTTGTACTCTCAACAGTGTTCTTAATTGCCCTTCAAAATATTTGTCATCTCCAGGAATTGCTGGGACTTTAAGCAGTGGTGTATGTGGCTTGTGCCTTCTGCTTGGGGGTGTGATTCTGAAGGAGCTTGAGCCAGTGAATCTTTGCTGCTCTTGCCCTCTGAAGCTGGCACTCCTGCATATTTCTGGTGAACTGTTTCAGAGCTTATGTGCTAAAAACTTTTATCTAGCTGGTAAATTAGTCCAAGGACTTGGACAGGTTGAAAACCAGCAGTTTGCATGACCAGCAGTGCCTGTGAGGGAGGTGAGAGTGGCTGGTTAGGAGGAACATAGGATGCTTTAGCTGGTATTACACGTGACTCATGCTGCTGATGACATTGAGATAACGAATATTTGATTAAATTCTCACTGTTTCAATATGTAGGAAGCATGACAGGATAGACTTGAACTATTTTTCTGCTGAGTTTAATTAAGATTGCAGCAATTCGTAGAAGATGTGACAAGCCAGTGTAATAAGTATCCCTTGTTAGAACAGCTGAATCAGAATTCATGGAATTCAATATCCCTTTCCAGACTTATGGGAAAGAATCTCAGCTCTCATCAGGAGAATAAATATTTAGCTTTAGATTGGCGAGAAAAAAATCTGAAAATGTCAAGTCATCTTATGAGATAATCCTAACTTTTTCTGGTAGTCATATTTCCTCCCACTTATGACTATTTTGGGGCTCTCAGTTACTGGAATAGTTTAAAACATTCATCATTTCTGACAGCACTAGACTTCTAGGGAGAGAGCTGAATCTTGGGCTGCAGGCTTGTAGAAATGTAAGTTGCTAACTCTTGGCTGTGCCACTTGCAGCCCTTTTTCTTCTGCCAGCCACGATGCTTGTTGAATCCTTTGCTGAGCCATTTCACCCTCTAATCTGGCATAAACTAATTTGATAAACTGAAGCTGTTCTGTTTCTTTAGCTGCTGAAACACATGACTAGTCCAGGGAACAGGGTTGCTGAGCTGAAGATGATGCCCTATGAGTAGTTAGTAGTTAAAGAGGCTTAGGCTGCCAAAAAACTATAGCCCTAGGCAGGGGAGAGCTATTGTCAGCCCTTCCTAAGGCTTGGCTCATCTTCATGTGCCAGATGACCTTCTCTTGATGTTATATGAAAACTACTACATTCTGCTAGTTGGCTACTACAGAATGAGTCCAGAAAGTTCTCTTTGGTGTTTAGGGGTATCTTGTGTAGCTTAATATGACAGTGGAAGTGGGAGTTCCCTTAGATACTCTATTTTTAATAAGCTCTGGTATTTATTTGAGCCCTCTGAGTCCCTTCAGCTGTGTATCTGAGCTGGTGGAAGATACCCAGCTTCCCCTCTTCCCATCCTTTCTCCCAGAGGGAAGAGTTAGGGAGTTGGAGCAGCTTGGAGAAGTCAGTAAGCTGTGGAGATGGCCATAACCAGGTGGGAAAGAAGGGAGCAAGACCTTCCCCTCCCTGCAGCAGTGAGCTGTGACTCTGTAGCCTACCTTAAATCTAGATTGCATCAAAATGCACAAAGCTTGAGAAAGAGGCCTGAAAGTTGGCTTCACCTAGTGCTCAACTGCCCCTAGCAGGATTTTGCCCATTGCCAGTAGTGTGTAAGTCATTGTGTGACATTATCAGGATTCTCTAAACTGTTCCCTAACACCAAACACTTTTTTAAGCTGAGTGTAGGAAAAAGAAAGGCACGAAGAAGCTTCTGAATCATACTAGTTTGATCCCTGTCTTTCTAAATGTCAATGTAAAGTCTCAAATAGTGTCTGATTCATCCTGCTTTCTGAAATGTGATGTCTTTGAACAAAATAACATCAATTTAAAACCTCTTCATTACTTGGGGAGGGGTAACATGACAACTGTTTTTTCAATAGCTGTGGTTTAGCTTTGTTTTTAAAGACTCTACCCAAGCAAAGCAGAGTTTTTCTTTGGTCACACTTAAACTAGTCTAGCTCAGGACAGGTACAGGCTGGGGAAGGCCTTCTTGAAAGCAGTGCTGTGAAGAGGTGTTGGAGGTGATTGGGTAGTGCAGCTGGCTCATTTGTTTACATTTGGATATAAAAACCTATAGAATTAGTGTCTGCATGTTAAATTTACTCTATGAGACTTCACATGAATTGTTTTGAATGAGTAGTGGTATGAAAATAGTCCTAATATCAAAAGATACTTTCCTTACTTGAGAAACCACTTCTGTTAATATTGTCCTAACCTTGTCAAAGCTTAAAATTCTTTACAAAACAATGTGTATTCCATTATAAATGGCTTACTTGCATTTTCTCTAGAGGAAAATGCTCTAAATATTTGGTGAGAGTTTTTTAGGTAAGTTACTAGCATAATTTTATTACCAATTGTAAAAACATACATTCCATCCCAATGCCATTTCGACAAAATATTTCTCAAGGAAATTACAGAAAAGACATTTATCAGAAGGGTTTGCAAAGCATGTAGAAAGTAACAGATGACAAGAAACTTTCCAGCATGTTCCTAAAGTTTATGTTCTTGCCTTGCTGTTGTGTGGAAGGGCATTGGAAGGATTGATATGCTCATAAGCACACCCAAAGGGTTTACCTTTATATAGGGAGGAGGAGTGGGAAGACAGGAGATTTCAAATGCATAGTAAAGGCTAGAAACTTAAACCAAAACAACTTCAGGTTTTATCTCAGTTTCCTTATGTTATAGACTTCTGAGAATTATGTTTAGACAAGTGTTTTTCCTTTATTGATGCACAGTTCTTTATTCTCAAGTCCGAGGTTGGTAATGTTTGTCAGATAAGTGTCTATAATTGACTTTTATGGAGACATTTAAATAATGCTGTATAAATGTAGGAACTTACTGGTCTCGAACTGTTGTGTAGATGGGGTTTTTCCTTCCAGCTTGTGTGAGTGTGGATCAGTGACTGACAAATAGAAGACTCTGGGCAAGTGGTGAAGCAGGATTGTGATGACGCAGTCTCACAGCAATTAACTGCAAGTTATCATCAAAAAGGTTCCCTAGTCTCTCATATGCAGATAAGTTTTACTTAAACAAGTTGTGAGTTTACAATAGGAAATGTATCAGTCACACCTCCATTTCTGAGACCTGTGTGTCTGATTCTGAACTTACTTGGTAGCATCTCACTACTGTGGATGTATTTTTATACTATCGTAATTAAATACAGAAATTTGAGCAACTGGAGGTTTTTGCAGATCAGAGAAACCAGTTTCCTGGCATTTGCTGTGACTTTCTACTGACAAATAACTTGGTGCTTAAAAGATAAATGGAATGCAAAGTAATCACCCCAAAGAAACCAGACAGTACATCAGCAGGAGCTGACAAGGAATTAGAATGGCAATTTATTTGAGGGAACAGAGAAGAAATGACAAATCAGTGACATGGTTGACAAATCAGCTGCTTTTTGGATGTTGAACGTATAGGAGGGGTTGTGAATGTATTGTGTTAAACACTGCAGCAGCAAACCATGATTTGTTACTGCCATTGAGTAATTCCAAGACAATGGGAGGCTTGTTGAAATCCGTGAGGAGATGGTGCCACGTGGGAAGAAGGTGATGGAGTTGAAAGAAATTGTATTGATGAGAGGATGCAGAGAGTGATAAGATCTAATTTTTAAAGTCATAATGAGAAATTAAGGCATCAGATGCCAGTTCTTAGTGTAGAAATGAATTTGTCTGAGTGGTGTTATCTCCACAATTGTGTTAGCTGAAGCTAACGTGCCTCTAGCCTTCATTTTAGGATTAAATGCCCACTTTGAGATTGCAGTATGGTCAAGCAGCTGATTCTGGAAGGAATCAAGAGACCCGAATATTCCGAGTTCCTTCCTCCAGTTCTCTGGCAATTTTTTCACTTGACTCTGCTTCTGGTCTTTGTGACCTTTCCCTCCTGCAGATAGACCCCTGTTCAAGCAGAGCAGCTCCCAGGCTCACTCCTGGCAGCAGTCCCTCCTGCATCTCAGCTGCTGTATATGCAGCAAGGAGGAGACTTGGTGATTCAGGCTGGGACGGCATCTTGCTGTGAAGCTGGTGGCACAAGTGTTAGTTTGTGATCCTTAATCTCTCTTTGGCATGTCTCTTCCATTTCTGATATAGTGGAGACTCCATTTCTGTTCAGACTTAAACCTCTGTTGTCCTACAAAGAATGGTATCTCCTCTGTGAGGCTGGAAATGAGAACTTACCTTCTGCTTCTATGCAAAGAGGAGTTGATGTTACGGGATCTTCTTGTTCCCTCAGTTGTCTGTGCCTATAATCCTGCATGTGGTGCATTGTGCTGTGTCCTCCACTTGAAGGACAGACCATATTGAACAAGGGGACTAATTAGTGGAGTAGCAAGCACAGCCCCAAGCTAAGCTTTTCATTTAAAGAAAAGAAAAAAACCTGCTTAAAACTGCTCCTGAATCAGACCTACTTGAAATCCCTGAAGTTGGGTTCTGTGTAGTGAGCCCAACACTAACTCCTCTCTGAAATGACAGCTCACCATTGTTTAAAATGAGTTGACAAGGTTTGAATTGGGGTAAATCCTGCTTGTTGTACTCAGAGTTGAGAGTAAATCTGAGCTCGATGCAAAGGGTGAGGGAATCTTTGTGTAGGAGCAGTATAATATTGGAAGTCCAGCTCTGGCTTCAATAACTGGGGAGAAGATCCTGGATTCCTTGCTGAGGTTGCTCTTGATGGATTTTTCTAGTTAATAGATGAACAAAATGAAAACTTACTCCATGTCTCTTCTGGTGGTAGAGAGAAGAATTGTCTTTTTATTCTTCTGTCCCTCAAGCTTTGTGTGGATTGGGAGAGGTGTTGTCTGGTACTCCTCTATTCCTGTGACCAATGTAGAGAATTTTCTTATCTGCTTTTATATTCTGTATTCTATTCATCTGTGCCTCTGTCCTGAGAATAAATGGGGCTTATTTCTCCAGCTGTTGGTAGAAAAAACAAGCAGTGAGGGCATTTGCTAGTTTACTTCTGTGTTGACCTTGAAGCCTTGAGCCAGGCAGTCTACCATGGTGGTGTCTACCATAAAGAAGACCTTCATTTGGGTTTTGAGTAGGTGTTGGGCCAGATGACCTCTAGCAGGACCTTTCTAGGCTCAAGCAGCCTTTGAGTCATTAAATGTGAATGATATAAGTGAAGAATTTCTTTGTTTATGGAAATGGGATTAATGCAGCGTAGCTGAAAATGTGAACTTCTCACACATTGTTTCCTTTTCCTTCACAAGTGGGCAGGGACAGCCCAGTATAAATCAGGTGATATTAGGAAGTGTTTCTGAGAAAGGCATTTTAATTAGGGACACAGATTCATAGTGATTAAGACATGAATAGTTGAGGAAAACTTTGGTGAGGTGGGTGACTGGTTCTGCTTCTTAATTGACCTGTTAGTTGTGAATGAAACCTGCTTCAGTTGTCAAAAAAAATCGTTTTTACAAGCTGAAATTTACAACAGCCTTTCTTAATCAGCTTGATTACTTGGTGTAGTTACAAATAATAGGCTGGTTTTATTTGTCTTGTACCTGCTAAACTCCAAGACCCAGGAATATTATGCTGTCTTGGGGAGCTAATAAGTAGTGCCTGGTGCAGGAGCCTCTCAGGGCTCTTTATTTACACATTGCAACCTGCTCCTGGAGGTTTACTCATTACTGTTCCTTGTCAGGAGGCAATGGGAGAGGTGAGTAGCCAGTTCTGAGAACTCTACTCATTGCTGGAGCATCAATGTGTGCTGCTTAGGGCAGCCTGATAAGGGTTGCTGAAAGGTTTACTTACCTAAGGGTTACTGAAGGGCTTCTTCTGGAGTGGATATTTTATCATGAAAACCAAAACTCAGTCGAGATTTGAACTGAACCTGCTGGATTCTTTTTAGTGAGCTTACCATGGAGCTTTGGAATGCCCTGGGCATATTTTGTCTACAGTTATGCATAGATGACCCTTTCTAGAGGTCAGAAAACAGTTCCAGAGTGGGAATTAGCTGATTTGGGAGGTTATTAAAGACCAGGAAAGTCAAGCTTCCATTACTGTAATAAATGCTTTGTCTCAGGAAGTCTGTAAGCTCAAATAGGATTATTAAAGTTTTCATAAAAGCTGAATACTTTCTGCTTTAAAAAATGTAATGTTTAAAGCAATGCCATGCTTTTGTGCCCTTGCTCTGGGAGGTGTGGGGAGGAGCAAAGTACAGATGGGTGCTTTTTTCAGAGGAGCCTTTTCTAAATGAAAAGGGAATGCTGGTGGCTGAGAAGACTGTTGTCTGACTGGAGAGTCCCATTGATTGAGGTGATGGATCCTCAGGTAATCAGTGTCCTCCCCTCTAACAGGCTAATCAGGGTAACCAAGGAAAGGAAGTTTCTGAATTTGGACATTATGCTGCACTTCTATTGTAAAATATTTTGGCTCCACAGATCACAAAAGACAGAGCAATTGCCTAAACTGTTGTTCTGCACCAGTTTGCTTTGCTGTTTCTGATCAAAACAATGAACTTGGGATTATGGGGTTGTACTGAGGTGAAATCTATGTTGTAGCCCTTCTGAAAATACAAATATTCTTCCATTTCCCCCCTGTTCAATGCTGTGTAAACCAGAGCATTGCTGACCTTTTGTCAAGGGTCAGACAGACTTTAGTTTTTATTTCTCTTTGCACTAAGAACTGCATAGTGTGTGTTTCAGTCAGAATTCTAGGTGTCTGAAACCATGCACTGAGTAACAGTTAGTTGAGATGTTCAAAATAAAAGGATTAGGATTGGCAGCATTTTGAAGTCTTTCTGAATTTTGGTTGTATTCTTAGCTCTTGAAGATTTCCTATGGGACCTTCTTTAAACCAGCTGTGCATCTTTAGGCATTTATAGAGGTGTTGGGATAATATTTCTGCTTTAGCTCAGAGGAACCATATTTACTTAGCAGATATATATAGAAATGAAATCATCAAGAGGAAATGTAAAAGCAATGTAAATCTTTGCTGTTTGCTAAATACAGTAAATTCTCAAGCTGGAATGCCAAATATCTTGCAGAACATTTATAATTAAATGTGAATTAGGAATCCTACCAAATATAAGTGCTTGAGATTGTGTTATGTGTGAGACCTCCATTGGTTCTGTTCAGTCTTGGGCCTATTTGAAAAGATTTACATTCTCTTTTAGGACTACATTTATTGTGCATGCAGATCAACCCTATTTTGCAGAGTTTGTGCATGTTTCCCATCTACAGTTCCTTGTTTCCAGCAGCTAAGGGACAGATGTAGAAGAGGGAAGTTGGAAGAGCAGATTATTATAGGTCTTAGCTGCACTTCTCCCAGGTTCTTGTTTCCTGGGTGTCTCCAAGCTCTGGGCAGTGATGCTCTGCTCTTAGCCACTATTTTCCCCTGGCTATGATATGACAGGATGGGCACAAAGAGATTGCAGTATCAGTAGACAGTGGGAAGAAGTTGTCTGCTGTCCTCACAGCAGCTTGTTTGGACTTCTGGAAGTGGCTTGGGGATCAGATGAAATATTGCAAATAATTACCAGTTGTTTTGAGCACCCAGCCTAGGATATTTTGGCATGCTGTTGGCATTGCTTCTTTCTGTTCAACCCTACTGCAGCTGCAAAATTAAATATTTTCATTATGTATACCATAGGTCTTCCAGAATTGTGCTCTCTGCCTGCCTCTTCCTCAGATATCTCTGGATATCTGATTTATTGCTTAAAACTCAAGGGCACTCAGATTACTCCAGTAGGTTCATCCCATTGTTATTTTTTTCACTTGTTTTCCATTCGTGATGCTAAGAAGCATGATTTCCTGTTGCCTTTGGTGGCTGAGGGTGGGTAAAGCTTTATTCTAACTTGTCTACATTCTGCTGTTGCTGAAAGTTAATTTTTTTATGGACCCATGGAAGTATCTGGGTTCTTGTAGGATTTTAAAATTGCTGTGTGCTTTCACTTTTGGTGGTGAGAGAGGAAACCTGGTACGTGCCTAACAAAGTTTCAGATTTTTTAATGCATGTTTTGGATGTAGTGTTTCCCTGGAGTATTTATCTTTACACATTTCATTTGTGACCTCAGACAACTGTAAAATCTTGTTAGCAGTGGTCAAAGGAGCTGCTCCAGGAGAGGGGATGCTTGGGCAGGATCATGGCTGTTGTTTCTGTTTGTTTTCTTGTCATGAATCCAGACAAAGTTTTGTAAGCAGTGTCCACTGATACCTTAATACTTCTTGAACCTCATGTCAGTTCTTTTGTGTGTGTTTTCCCTGTTCATTTTTCCACCAGTCTTTCTGGGGTATGTATCATTTTTATCCTGTGATGCCAACGATGGGTGTACGAAACAATCCCAGATTAAAGGCCATTAGAAGAACCTTGGCTGAAAAGGGATTTTAATGCACTTCATGCAATATACATCCAGACTTCCATTTCTGATACATATTAATCTATTACCAAGAGAGCTTTAAGAACAGATTAGAAACAAACAGTCCAATCTAGATCTTCACTATCCTTGCTATTAGAAAGAATTTGCTAGTATTGGTTCTGTTGATCTTTCAAAGGGAAAAATAGCAGAGCAGAGTGAATGTTTGGATAACTGTTATTTTGCACAACTAAAGCTATCTAAAAATTGTGATTTCTTCTAAATGACAGTGCTCAAACTCGTTTGTTTTATGTTGGAATAGGCAATTTGTTTTATGTTGGAATAGGCAACAGCAAGGAAATGAGAGCAAGAATGCATGGAAGCTGGCATGTCATATTTTTCCTAAAGCTGAGGCTTTTCTGAAACCAGGCAGAATTAGTTGTCTGTTCTGTGTGAGAATCACTGACTCTTCCCACACTTCATTTCCTCTAACCTTTGTCCCTGTACCCATATCAAGTGCATTTAAAATATCCAGTTCCATGCTGTCTTTGTGGCTCTTGAGGTCAGAGTAGATGCTTTTGTGTTGGGTCATGAAGCCTGTGGTGAGTCATTCCTTTAAGTATATACTCCAGTCCTTTTTCAGTATTATTCTCACATCCTACTTGTTCAACCCCATATTCTGTCAAATGGGCTGTAATTACTTGTTTTGGTGGGTATGTGCATGAGAAATTCCAATCTGTATTCCACCCTGGCAGCAGCCTGAGTTTCCTCTCCCAGAATTGAAGTGAGCTAGAAGTATATGCTGTGCTTCCCTGACAGCTTTTGTGATGAGTAAGGCTTTGAGAGAGAGCAAAAGTGCCAAAATAGCTTTAAAACAACTTTTCAATCTCAGTAGGTGTATCCACTCTTCAATTATGTTATTCTCAAATATGTGGCTTTTCATTTCACTGGCCAGTCACAATCAGCACTCCCTGACATTCAGAGTTATCTCTAGTTCAGAATAGCTGTTTGGAATTTAAATCCAAGTAGTCCTCCAGCATTAATTAGTACTGTTTCTTGTTTCACTTGTGTGATGCTGGTAAATGTTAGAGCTGGGCAAACACCATGAAAAACTTCAATCCTTTAATTTACATTTTTTAATAAACTGCTTTGCTCGTGGCACTTCTGTGTTTGCATTCCACAAACAGTGATGTGATTGAGTCTTACTGACAGAAATGATCAGAGGAGCTGAACTTTAATTTTGAAGGCAAGTAACCATTTCCTTCCTGATGGGGAAGCTGAAGGATCTGGTAGAGTCTTGGAGGATTTATAATCGCTGTGGTTTCAGAGGGCTGGCTGTGCTGCAGGGTAAGTTGGTGTTGTGGGTGGTTTTATGGGGCATCCCTTTTTTGCCTTCTTCATGTAAAAGTAGCTATTGGAAAACTACTCTGTGAAAAACAGAGTGCTCAGATCCTGGAGAAATTGTCAAATGACAGAGCAGGTGAAGAGGTAAATTAAGTTGCCTGTAGTAACTGGAAATTCAGAGGAGATTTTTATGGACAAATTACAAGAGCCAATGTCATCCCTGGTAGTAAAATACTAAACTTCTTTGGTAGAGTGATTAATTAGAAGAAAAAATTCTCAAGATTTATTTTTATACTTACTTTTTGTGATCTGAATGGTTTATATTTTCTTATGCAAGTATTAAATCAGTTTCTCAAGAGTTGTATATGTTAGTTGCCATTGAAAATAATGCCACTTATATCATTAAGGAAGTTAATGCAGAAAAAAATGCACTATATTAACCCACAGATGCTTAATACCTGCAAGAAAGGGCTGGATGACCAAGCCTTCCTTGTGGGTGCCTGTACCACAGCTACTGATTTTAGCTCTCTAGGGATGGACAGCACAAGTAATTGTAGAGTCATCTTGGGGAGCTTTTTCCCTCAAGTGATCTAGAAAGCTTGTTTATGGCTGATGCAAGATTTCTTCCATGTATTTGAAGGGAGAGAGAATTCAGCGTGGGGCTGTTCTTGCTTTTGTCTGCAGAGCTGAGTATCTACCTTTCCTGTGGGAATCAGGGCTTCCAGAAAGCAGGAGGATTTTTAATATATATGACATGTCTTGTGTATGCCCCATCCTAGTGCATTTATATAAGTCAGAGTGGAATATGGAATCGAACACTTGTTTTTTAAAAATCTTTTTGTTTGGCAGCTGCTACTAAGGTTTGAGTATTAATAGCTGTGCTTGCATTTGTCCCAAAGATCCAAATAAAGCAAGCATGAAACTAAGCTTTACATTTTTCCTTTCTTTCCTTAAGCTGCTTGGAAATGCAGTGGAACTCTGGAATTTTTTCCTGCAAGTCTTTATTTTGGTCTCTAGTCTTTGTTTTTACTGGCAAGAAGTAAAAATAAAAGCAGTTGGCTGTTCTCTGCTCTACGCTTTCTGGTCTGACAGAAAAATCTTCATCCCATTAGGTTTGGCTTGCAGTTTTCCTCAAGTCACAAAAACCTTTGTCTAATTAGAGTTGCCTGTAGGGAAAAAGTCAAATCTGATTTTTGCAGTCAGGGATGTTGGATAATACACTTCTGCTCCAGCTTGATGGAAGAAAATGCTGCTGTCAAGAGAGAGAACCTGAACTTCTTCTGACAGCTCCAAAAGCATTGTGGTTTTAATTGGAGATGTACTTGCTTAAGTTTCCTTTCTAATTTTCTGACTACATGTGGACAGACAGGATGTGATGATCCTACAGGGTTTTCTCAATATATCGTTTGAGTTTATATTATTTACGTTATGAAGTTCTTGGATTCTGATGCTTAGATAGGGAATAGTGGTTCTTCTGTGATGCAGCAGAAGGTTATTTTTATTTGAATCTGTTATCTTGTGAACGGTAGGTTTTGAAGCTATTTGTTCTGGCAAAGAAGGATGAGAGACTTCAGGAATAGGAAATACAGGAGAAAAATCTTCCACTCAGCAGTAACGTTTCTAAAAGTAGAGCTGGCAGTGAGGTAATTGGAACTCCTACAATGTTTCATAATCAGGCTGTAAGTTGGATTTCTGATGCTGACTTCATATTTAAATATGCATAACTGAAATAAATATGTCCATATAACCTTACCTTTTAATTAGCTGGCTAAATAGCTTAGTAATTCTTGATTATTTTTTTTAGAACATTTTTTTTGGCTAAGATCATCTGATATCATGCAGTAATTGAAAAGGCAATGTTACTAAGGTCTCTTCTCACCCTCCTTTTCCAGTGTTCAAGGCCATGTTAAGACCCCTTGGGACAAGTAGTCAGTCAGTCTGCATTTGACAGTGACTTATTGCATGACCAGATCCATGCAGACACTGAGTCCCAGCCCCATTTCACATGTTGTGAGTCACTTTGCACAAGCAAAGCCAGTTACATTTTGTATTAGCAATGAACATTTTGAACACTGTAGAAGCAGTGACCAGTGTACAGTAATTTCTTTGCTCTAGGTCTGGAAGAGACTGTTTCTTCATCTGGGGGGAGCCAGCAGTGGCCAGTGGTGAACAGCAGCTTGGAGCTTGCATTGTTGTAGGAGTCTGGCCATGAGCATGTTCTACTCTGGCTTTTGAAAAATAAGAATGCAGATGTGCTGTGCTGAGATGGGCTGCTAGATAAAGTTGCTTGATTGCACATTTTAAATGGCATCTTTAACATGTAATGTTCTGATTCTTTGAAGCAAAGTTTGACTGTGACAGATTTTACCCTTCAGTTATTGCATGCAGAAAAGACTCTTAAAAAAACTTGGGCTTTAGATTGTGTCACCCTTGTGTTTGGGTCTGCTGCCCTATAATAGCATTGTTAACAATGTGAGCACAGTCACCATGTTTATGGAAAAGCATTTGTTCTGTCTAGCACCTACCAAGGATTTGTTCTCACCCTGATTCTACACCTACCACCTTTAAATTTTTCCTTTCTGCTATACAGATGTGACTAGAAATTAGATCACCTGGTAGCTTTGAGTCTACTCAAAATAAAACTCAGCTACTTATTTTTTCCTGCTAGAACAATGTTACAGTTCTATGACATAGCCCACAAAAGTTAACATGAGGAGAAATGAAGAAAGTTTGTTTAAACTGTACTTGTGGTTTTGAAAGGTTATTTGATTACCCACTACTTGATTCTTCCCTGTGTGATGTGTGTAGTAGCACCTACATCTTTATGCTGTGTAAGTTCTTTCATTTCCCAAGTTACACTATCACACCATGTTGGTCCACTCTGTAGTATTAAGTATGATAGCTCATTACATGCAACTGTAATGTCCAGCTAGAAAACTTAAACTGAAAGCTACAGAATATTGTTGTAGATTTTTTGTGCTGTGAAGCCTTTGTATTCCCTGACAGATGAGAGAAGGGAGGGAAAAGAAAATAAGTTAGGCCAGTTTTTGATGGTTTAGGATCATGTAGAATTTTCTCTAGGCTCAAAAAGAGGTTTAACTACTGTTAGTATATGACTGATGGATCTTTGGAAATTTTATCAATATTTAAACATTGAGAGCATGGAATAGTAGGAAACTTATTCTTCACTGGTGTTTTTCTTGGTCTCATCTTGGTTTTTCACACAGAATGCTGCTTTGTTCTCTGCAGCTCAAGCTTGCATTCTTCCATGTGCTTTTTTTGCTTTTGTTTTTTTATCCTTTTTATAAATACCAGTTGGTGTTGCACCCCAAACCAGACATCCAAAACCTCTTCCAGCCTCTCTAGGTCAGGTTGTTACTGCTGTTCCACAACTGACCGCTGTTATGCTGGGTGTAGGGAATACAAAGAAAAAAACCCCTAAATCTCAAGTTCCTGTGGAGTCTGGATTTAGGAGTAAAATCAGAACACAGGAGAGTCTGGGTCAGAAAGAAGCATTGCTGACTGTCTTGCCTTACCCATAGTGGAGTGGGAGGTATGTGTCTGCTGCTGGCACTCTGAGAAGAGTGTTTCTGGTGGAGCAGTGGTGTGCTTAAAATGGAAGCAGAATCTCTATGGAAACACCAAGGGGTGGCATGACAGTTTGGGTTTGGCCATGGTCTTTGCTCCACCCTACAGAAGTTGTAAAGGAAATAGAATTGAGTGCATGCTGGATCTTCCAGAAGTGATCTATCCCCAGATAAATCACCCTTCTGCAAACACTTTATCAAATACTGCTGTTAAACAAAGAAATAAGTGTTAATAATTCTGGCTTAGCTGGTTGCTTCCTTGAGCCAATGCAACTGGTTGTATAGCAGCACAGTGAACTCAGCTGCTCTAGTTCAAATCAGGTTTTTTTGGAGGTGGTGCTTACCTGCATTGCACTGCAGTGCTTGTAGAGGTTTAGTTTAACATCTCTTACACTTTTCTTTTTGTATTTGTGTAGACATAGTTAAGAAATGAAAATACCATGTATGTAGCAGCCATTAAAAAACTAAATGCACTTTGTTTCTTGGGCCTTGAATTCAGTCAAATGTGTCTCATCGGGCACTTTAGCCAGAGTTTGAATTGGCAAAGCTACACAGATATTCAGAACAAATCTAGATGGGACTTGCCAACTGTCCTTGTCCAGCTGTCCCCGAAAGGCATGGGGCAGTTATCCATGAGAAACATGACTGAAAGACTTCATAGGTTCCCATACATGCTCTGAGCTTTTGGGGAACCTTCTTGTTTTCTCGGATAGATTAGAAGCCCTTGTGAATGCACTGATGCTGAACTTTCTTTAGGATGTGGCTCAGTATCAACTGAAAGAGTTAGGATCTAAGGCATATGGGTTAAATAAAAACTAATTAAAGAATGAAGTGTGTGTTCTCCCAGCTTCCTGTGTTTGTGTTCTGTTTCTAAGTTGTTAGGGTTGATGTCTGGCTGCCTCCCCACAATTCGAAAGCAAGCTTAGGCTCTGCTGCTGGCTAGGTGCAGATGTGAACAGCCAGAGCAGGACCTGGTCAGAAGGTCACAGTGGGCATGAGGGTCAGAAGCATTTGGTAATGGTATGTCAGATGCAGAGGGTATGTGTGCTTCTAAGGCATGTGTGGGAGTGCTAAGTGCCAGCAGATTGATGTGGTAAGGCTCAGAAGAGATCCTTGACCCTAAGAAAGCTGCTGGGAGTGCCTGGATAACAAAGCAAGCTATTTATTTTTTCAGACATGCATAAAGCTTTACATATATCAAAATAAAAATAGATTTGCAAGCTTTTAGTCTTATTGTTTAAGCTTCCTTTTTTGAAGGTAGGAATTTAGGTTTTTTGACTGACAAAAGATTGTGTGACATAAAAACTTCATTGCTGTCTTGAGAACTTCATGAAGCCATTTATGTTGTATATTTAATACTTCTGCTTAAACAGTTTTCTGGGCTCATTCTTCAAATCAGTTGCATTTTCAGGTTTCCTAGTAGTACATAGAGGCCCAGCCTTGAAGATTCTTTTCTGTGTGTGAGGAAGTATTGCAGTTCCTTCTTCAAGAATTAAAATCCTCTCTGTTCCATCAGAGCATCTTGCCAAGTTTCCTGAAAGCATTGTATGACTTGAGTTTTCTCCCTTTTCATGTCAGAGATGCTAGTATTTGAAAGAAAGCACAATGTAGAGTTCCACTTGAGGGAACTGCAGATGTTGCTTGGAAGGGACATCTGGAGGTCATCTCAGTCCAACCTCCCACTCAAAGCAGGGCTCTTGCCAGCACTAGCTTGGGTTAGCTGCAGCTTTGTGGTAACTGAGCCGTTCAAATCTGCAAGGATAGACTCCACTGCCACCTCTCTGCTACCTTCCTGGTGCCCCACCTGCACCTGCAAAGCCAATGTAACTATGGATGGCTTGGTTCTGTCATCTCTGCCTCTATCAGGGTAGCTTTATGTGCCCTGCCAGAGTGAGTTTCCTCAACATCCCTTATTAGGGCAGGTGCTTTAGGTCCCCCACCATCTGGGCAGCCCTTTGCACAGTCTCCAGCTTTGCCACATCTCTGGTGAGGCTGAGGCCCTAAAACTGCCCTCAGTCCATGGTTTATAGTTAACTAATCCAGCCCTGCAAAATGGGCTGGAACTGCAGCTCATAATTGTAGCTGAGTTCATTAAGGCTTTTGTTTGGGGATTTATTTTTTTTTCCTACAGTTCAACAGTTCTGTATTTCAGTAAGAAAAGGAATGAATAAATTTAATTATTCTTTGGATTTCTTACCTCACGTTAAATTTGCACAGCAGACTACAAGAATATGAAAGAAACTAATTTTAACTTGGAAAGAGTTTGCATTGAATGAGAAGTACATTGTGCCTTAAACTGCTTCCTTCTGTAACTGTTCTGTGGGAGTTGGAGCTGGAAATGATCTAGCTAACATTGCTGTGTTCTCTTACTTAGCAATAACACTTAACTGTGTGCATGGATATAGTGTGAAAACGTGGACAAAACTATCAAATACAATCTTGATTTGAAACATCAGGGGAGACTTAGTTTCAGTCTCCTTTTGGGGTCAGCACAGAAACCTCTGCCATGAGGATGCACAGTTGAGGGGGCCTACAGAAAGCTGGGGAGGGACTTTTTAGGATGTTGGGTAGTGGTAGGACTGGGGGGAATGGGTCAAAACTAGAGGTGGGGAGATTCAGATGAGACGTTAGGAGGAAGTTCTTCCCCAGGAGGGTGGGGAGACACTGGCCCAGGTTGCCCAGAGAGGTGCTGGAAGCCCCATCCCTGGACATTTTGAAGGCCAGGCTGGCTGGGGCTGTGAGTAACCTGCTCTAGTGGGAGGCGTCCCTGCCCATGGCAGGGGGGCTGGGACTAGATGATCTTTAAGGTCCCTTCCAACCCTGATGATTCTATTCTATGATTCTATGAATGGGAAGGTGGCTTGGAAGTGTGGGATCTGTGTACCTATGTGCTGAGTATGATCAGGGATGGTTTCTCTCAAGGGAAGAAGTAGAATGCTCCAGTGTGATTTCCAGCACCACTGCAGCATGGGCACAGGGCTCAGTTAACTCTGAAGCACCATTTATGATGGTTCCTCTCTGACCTTAAGCACAGCTGCCTCTAGGATCTGTCCTGAGGCCAGCCAGCTATGACTGGCCAATTGGTTTATGTGTGTGGGGGGGGAAATCTGTTGTGTGTTGTGATGTTTAAATTGAAGTACTACTGAAGAGAAACAATGAGAGATTAACTCACCTTTTTTTGTTTTTATTTTACCAGAGGTATGGAGAATTTGGTAGCTGGCTCCAACCTTCCTCCACTTTTTACAGAGGAAGATGGAAATAAGGAAGGTAGTGAAATTACTGTACCTGGGTAAGCAACTCCTTCTTTCTAACCTTCAGCTGACAGATACTAACTCTAGACTTGCCAGAGAAATTATTTTGGTGGGAAGAGGGCTTTCTAATTTTAAAAAGCAAACAAAATCAACAAAAACAACTCCTACAACACTCCTTGGCCTTGCTAGATCATCACAGGGCTCTAGGAAAAACAAGGACTCTTCTGAACTGATGGAAATGATCAGACTTTTAGCATCTCTTTATCTTTAAAAGCTGACTTCCCTAGGATTTGTCTTTAGGACAGATTTAGACAACATGATGGGGGCAGAGAGGGAAGGTGTATCTGGCTACGGTGGTTCCTGCTAAACAAATGATTTCTATTAAAGATACAGTATTTATTGCAGATCTCTGAAAATCACTTGAGAAACTGCTGTCTGTCTTTTGTCCCACTGTCTGCTTTTACAGACTGAAACAAGGGCCTCTTTTAAAATTGCAATGACAAAAGAAGTTGTCTTTTAGGAATCCACAGGATTCTTGCTGTGTTTTGATATTTGAAGTTTCTTTCCTGTTTCGTAAATCACCAAGTAATAAAATTCAGACTTTGCAGGCAGGTGAAGCTCTGTACAAATGAATATGGACAGATTTACTTCAGGCAGGTCTGAATTTGGATTTAGGTGTCTGGGACTTCAAAGTTGCTAGTGCCAGATCAGGTGTATGTTCAAAGTAGGTTTGTGTTTGAGGTATTGATGTGTTGAATGAGCTTTCATCAGCTCTCCCTGCAAATGGCACATTGCAGTTGTTCCTGTATGTGGAGTTTGTCCTGCCCTGCTGCAGGGTACTGGGTAGAAAAGCTGAAGTGTTCTTGAAACAGTGAGAGTGATTCTAAGAAACTGTTTTGTTCCATTTGCTTTGCCACCTACCAAATGTCATTAGCTCAGGACTGTGTACACATTGTTCCTGTTCTCCCTCTCGGAATGTTAATAATATGAACTCAATCAGATAACAGAAAGTCAGGCATGGGTCTCTCCAGCACTCATGTCTTTAGCAGTAATTATGCCTTAATTGCTGATTGTAGTGAGTAATGAAAATGTGCTGTTCTCTCTGTTTAAAGACACATTTTCCTGTAGGCATTCAGCTAACAATTCTGTTACATCTCAATTTTCTATACCTGCATTCTAAGTTAACAGGATCCATTATTTTGAATATTTAAAATTTGGCATGCATGTAAGCAGCTGTGGATCTGAGTATATGAACTAAGTAGACTTGAAGCATACACTGCTGTTAATAGTAATTCTCATGAATATAACTGAGCAAGGCCAAGGAATCTTTAGCCTGACTCAAGAAGGGATTAGAATCTGAGTCCCAAACTCTGCTGTTGTTTTGCCCACTGGGCACAGTGGTGAGAATGACAAAACACGTATTCACCTCTGTCTACCTACCTCCAGAAATACCTCTGCATGCTTGCTTTATTGTTGTCTCCACACAGCTTGCCCTTTCTTGAGGTAAGGTTGATTGATACAGCTCTTCCAGCAAAATTGTAGTAGCCATTCAGGAGCCTGTGGAGAGCTGGTCATGTTTGTGTTTTCAATACCCACACCTATCAACAGCACATTATGATTTTGGATTGAACTTCATTCAACATAAAGAACCACAAACCTTTAAGTGTGGTTGTGGAGAAATACATTAGATGCCTCCAGAAAGGTGTTGAAGATGAAACCATTAATTACAAATCCCTTATGATATTTTTGGGGAAGTGTAGCTTGATGCTTTCTGGTCTCTGATCCAGATGTTTGCTTGCTTGACAGTTCTTTGTATAATCAAAAGCTTCACTGAAAATGAAACAAAATAACACTTTAAAAACCAAACTGTCTTTGGAAGTCCATAGTAAGTATGGTAGTTATAGCAGTTGCTTGGATGAACAGCCAGTTCTTAGAAAATGATTCTTTAAAATCTTTTTTTTTTTTTCCTTGCTAGTGTAAGAATTGAATATATTTGCAACATTTTTGCATGTTTTAGAAGATTAGGGAGGAAGTGATTTAGCAATGTGATGATTAAATTTTTTCTCTTATGTGCTTTTTCAGATTAACTCATTCTGAGAGTTCATTCAGTGGTGGAACTTCACAGCCTGTGAACAACCCAGATTTAGTGGAGGATTTGTCACAGGCTCAGCAGCTGCAAAATGAGTCCTCTAATACTGCTGAAAACACTGAGCAGAAGCCTGAGGAGGAGGTGAGATGAAATAATAGTGACTTCTCAATGAAGCAAAAGCATGGAGTTTTGTCATTCTGGTTTGTCCTATCTACTCTGAGTTTTATGGATAGGGTCACAAATTGTCACCCATTTGCCATTTTCATCTTTTTGATTTTCTGGTTCTCTCCTGTGTTGCACAAGTGCACACAGGGAGCCAAGGAGAGCTCATAATGTCCTGAGAGCAGCACACGTGTCACCAGCAGGTCCCCAGCCTTTCTTCCTAGGGCTGAATGTTCAACTGCCACAATTTGCCTTCTTGAGAGCCAAGAAAGTGACACTGTGCTACTCTGGTGTCTTTGAAAACATTATGCTTACTACTTTAGACTGTACCTCATGTACCAGCCCACATTTAATTTGGTGACTTAATCATGAACAAGTTTAAAAGTTTGACAAAAAAGTGGTTTAGGTTTTTTGGTAGATCTATTTGATAATTCCTCCTTGTAGTTAAGCTTCAGCTGTGAAGTCCTTGTTTAATTAAGTAGTAGTATTCCAGTAAGGAAACTAAAATTGACCTGATGACAGGAATATACTGACCTGGGGAGAGGTCTGAAGTACTGAAATAGTTGCATGAAAATAGCATAAGAAAATAGTGATGTCCAGAGGTTGATGCTGTAGGAGTAGTGTGAAGCCAAGAGGATGAGAGGTAATTAAGTTATTCCTGTGAGCTCACAGTGTGCCACAGGCAAATCTTAGAATATTCCCTCGTTTGGAGTTTGGTCATCTCTCTACTGGAGGCAATTAGTGAGAAGGCAAACCTAGAGGCTAGAGTAGAAATGGTTGTATACTGACCTCTCACCTGCATTTTGGGCACATAATGCAGGAAGGCAAAAGGTTTGACAGACAAAACTAGCGAACAATTAATAAACAATCTCTCCAAAAGTGCAACTGAGGCAAATGACTGGGAGGGAGGGTGTGTAAGGGTGAGAATATTTTAAAAACAGACAACTAACTGAAAGAATAATCATTTGCAGTTGCATTAGGTAGGGTGAAAATGTCATGGTTTATAAATCCTCATGGTTTTACAATCAAATTGATGCAAATATCACCCCTCCATGGACCAGGAGGTACTGCAAGCAGCTTTTCACAGTGAGACTTCTTTGGTTTTGTTTAGAGAGTAGTCAGGATTAGAGAGTAGTCAGGATTGCTCTGTAAGGTTTGAAGGTTACATCCAATGGGAGGATGTTGCAGCAACATACACCTGATGAAAATGTTTGAGATGAATATTTATTCCTTCCAGAAGTGGCAATTCTTTTCCTTCAATCTGAGTTTATTTTCCATTTTCATTTTGCAGCAGCAAAGAACTAAACGAGGAGGCTGGGCCAAAGGGAGAAAGAGGAAGAAACCCCTTAGGGACAGCAATGCCCCCAAATCCCCCCTCACAGGGTATGTGCGGTTCATGAATGAGCGGAGGGAGCAGCTTCGAGCGAAGAGGCCTGAAGTCCCTTTCCCAGAGATCACCAGGATGCTGGGCAATGAATGGAGTAAACTGCCTCCCGAGGAGAAACGGGTACCATTAAACTCCCTTTTCCCTGTTGGATGATGATGATTGTTCAGTGGGATGTTGCTTAGTGAGGAAGTCATCGTAGGCTTTTGATTAGAGTTGTGTTTAGAAATATATTTCCAAATAAGAGGTCCTCCAGGGGTCAGGTAATGAACTCTGGTAGGACATCTCATCCAGGTGTGACTGGAGGTGTATCCTCACACATTCAGAACAGGGAGGATTGCTCTAGTGATACATCCCATGGTTTATGTGATTCATCTGGATGTAACTCTATTGTACCTAACTCAGATACAGCTGGGACCTACCAATTTCCAAGGCCAAAGCCATTGGAAGGATGGGGCAGGAATTTATTTGCTGTAGGTGAGGAGAACTCAGCAGGATTTCAGAGCTGCTTGAAGGATTTTGTTTGCAGTTCTGTTTATTTCACAAACACATCAATGTATATAAACATCTAGTGTCATACTTTAAGACAAGAAGACCTGAAAAGACAGGTTACTGAAGCAGATGGCTAACATCAATAAGCTTCTAGACAATGTTTTAAAGTATTGCTAGCCCTAGAAAGGAAGCTGAGATCTGTGTGATGGACAGGACAGTGAGAGTTGCATGCTCTAGTTTCTAGCCACATCACCTCAGGAAAAGGTGGGGGTTTTTTCCACCATTCAGAATGTCTTGTCTTCTGATTGGAACTGCTGTGACCTTTTGCACTGATATGTGAGTGGAGACCAAGGCAATGTTGAGTGTGGTTCTTTACTTCCTGGAGTGAGTCTTGTTGTTGCTAATAGATGTTTTACCATCCCCACCTGATTGCCAGGGGGAGGTTACAGCAAAGCAGTTATAGAAGCAACTTCATGCTCTTATATGAATTTATCAGGACATTTAAGCTTTCAAAAGGACAAAATAATACTGCAAAGTTTCTATGATAGCTGGATGAAAAATTGGACAACACAAAGATTTTTTTGTCACTTTTTACTGAGCTTGTAGAATACAAGTTGTACAGAGGTGGTATGAAGTGGTGCATAGGCATAGAGTTTAACCATCATGGAAAGTGTGTGTCAAGGCAAAGCAGCTGATTTGATACCATATCTGTAAATATGTGTGAATGATGTTGCTGTCTGCTGGGAGAGAGGGGAAAGAATAAGGCTTTCTGCCCCATCTGTTCCCTGCCCTTAACTTATTATTACCATATCTGAGACAGATTTTATTTTTTTTTTAACTTAGGACAAAGGAGGTTGAATTCAAATCTCTATTTATGTGCTGCTTTTTAAATCCCCAGGGAATCTGTGTCTTGAGTAAAGCAGTGAGTCTCTAACCTACAGTGGGTCAGAGAAATCCTGCTGAGCACTTCCTTTCAGTTTCTTGAGAAGTTTTTTATTAAGGCAGTGAAGGCCACTAGTCCTTCAGAAGCCATGTGTCTAATATGACAGCCCCAAATTCTTGTGCAAGCTGAGTCATCTTTGTTTTGCTTAGCTAACAACTGGGAAATGGTTCTCCTGAAGCAAGCAGTGGAGTCATAGTAGCACAGTGCAGGTTGGCATCCCTTCCTGCAGGGGAAAGGCATGTCTGACATTACTTCAGGAGCTAGCAAACTATCTGATGTAGAGGCTGAAAGGAAAGTCTCATGTTTCTCCTGTTCAGCCCTTTATACTGGACAAGCATAAGGACAGGTCAGTTGAGCTAATTGGACTGACCAAACTGTGAGTCTCTCCCAGAAAAAGGCCATTACCATAGTCATAAAGCAAACACTCTAATAATCACTCTCCTTATTATCCCCCTGTCTGGGGAAATACCCAATGAGATGTATAGATCTGCACTGGAAAATCTAGAACATCTACTTAGAGGTAGTGCAGCAGAACTCATTCTTCCTGATTCAAAACAGCCCATCCAAAACACAAGTTAAGGAGAAACAACTCGTGTTGTTTTAACAAGCAATTAAAACTCAGTTACTGTGCTCTTCAGCAGCACATTGCTGGAGATGGAAAAGAAGAATTAATGTCTTAGGGAGGAATACCACGTCCAAAAGACATTCAACATTAGCAGTGCCCTCAGCAGGGTCAAAACAGTGTTGTCTATGTGAAAGTTTCAACTGTTATGTGCATTGTTATGATGACTTAATGAAGGTGAAAGGTGTACCAGGTGACTAAGGTTCACTCTGATTTAATACTTCCACTGAATTTTCAACTCATTGGGGGGAAAAATGGGGGAGACAACTGTTTTCTGAACAGGATCCCATTAGTGAGTGTTGCAACCACTCCTTAACTGGCTTTCAGTTCATCAGTTCCCCTAAAGATTTCTCATTCTGTTATGCAGATGTGTGAAATATCTTCAGGCTAGAGAAATAATTCTTTATTTTTCTCTAAATGCAGATAGCTTAAATTTATATAACGTGGGCTCTTTTATCTTTATGCTGCTCTTTTCCAATAGCCCCAATATTTTGTTCACCTCTCAGATGGGTCAAGTATGTGGTTGTAGAATAGTAGTGCTTTGTCTATGGGGCATGAAAATGAGTGTGTTGGAACCCCACAGTTACAGATCTATGTCTTAAAGTGTCAACTATGAAGGGGTTTTTGTTTGGGGCATTTATTTCTGGCCACAGAAAGGCAGTTCTGAAGTATTGGTCTATAAGTGTAGGTAATACTCAGAGGAGTAACTTAGTAGCAGGTTACTTCTAGGTCTAACAAAAAAGTATTAACAGAATATGATTTGAATAAAAAAGGAGAAATAGAGGACACCAGAATACAGTAATTTTATCCAGAAATCTTATGTCTCTGCATCTCACATACATTCTCATTGTTTCTTCACTCCTCTCCTGTTTGCATAGGTGAAATGGATCAGCCCTTCATCTGACAAGTTGTTTTTCTTCCCTTCCTCCTGAAGGGGGGGAAACTCCCTGAAACTCTTGGACTTTTTTGTTTCAGCGATACCTTGACGAAGCAGATAGAGATAAGGAGCGTTATATGCGGGAGCTGGAGCAGTATCAGAAGACAGAAGCCTACAAAGTCTTTAGCAGGAAAGCACAGGACAGGCAGAAAGGCAAATCACACAGACAAGGTATTGAATGGGACAAAAGGATGTGCCTAGCTAGAACAACAGAAGATTCCTGGCTAGTCTCCTAGCCTGGCACTCATTTAAAGCCTTTGCTTTAAAGGCTTGTTGAAAAGTGAATGTGTTTTTTCTCTGGCATTTGCATCAGCTGAGTGTGAAATGATGAGATGTATGTAAATGTAACGGTCTAGATTGTACTGGAGGATGTGCATTAAAAGCATCAAAGTTAGACACAGCTTCTGGGCGACTTGTTAGGAAAGCTGCCCAAGTTTTCTGCCTATGGCTGTTGTGTAACAGCCTACAACTGTTATGGTTGTGTAACTGCTTTAATTCTTTGGGGAGACTTCTTATTTGTTCTTTTGCAGATGGAGCGAGACAGCCGGCCCATGATCATGAGGTAAACCTCTTTACACTATCCTACATTCCACTACATCACTTGGTAGATTTTCAGGTGACTGAAGTGCTTAGTGAAGTCAATAAATACCAGTTTATACCAGCTGAAGACCCTGATCAGAGGTTTAGATTTTGAATTCTTCATCTTACAATGCAGTTTTTGATTAAAAGTTAGAAACACCTGAGCACTCTTCTGCTCACATTAGTATGATGAAAACTAAATTTAGCAAGTCTTGGGCAGGTACGAATGATCTAAGATAAAGTGGGAGTGTAGGATATGCTTAAAACATTGATCTCTTTGTGATGTTAAATAAACCCATGGGTGCAAGTCAGTATAATCAAGCCTTTAGGTATCTGGTGTGTTAGAGGCTCAACATGAAAAATTTTTGCCTTGGAATTTTTAAAAGAAGAGAGATTTATTTTTTAGGAAGTAAACATTGAGGCAAAACTTACAAACAATTTGAGACCTAGATAAACCTTCCAAGCTAGCACCTTTAGGTTGCTGATTTGAGGTACTGATTCTCTGCAGCACCATGAATGCTTGTGGCTTCCTTGAAAAGAAAATTGGTAATTTAAGCAAATCATCGGGAGAGCTCCCTTAAACCTCCTCTTGCCCCCCTTGCCCTTGCATATATATTGACAAAGAGTAATAATGTCTGGAGATAAGATGCCTATGCTTTAGTTGAGGCAGATCACAGATCTTGTGCATCCTGACTGACTCTGGTATCTCTCACTTTGAAGTGCTGAAACTTGCTCCAGTTATTACCTAGGGCCGCAGAGCTTCTTCACGGGTACCGATAAATTGCAAAGAAAAAGCAATGAAAAATCTTGTTTATACCAGCCTCTTCACTTATAAGCAATAGGCCTTTCTGAAAGATCTGTTTTTCTTTGTGAGGTTTTTAGCCTTGGGAAAGCAATCAAGTTGCTTTTTAATGTGTTCATTACAATAGTGACAAGGCTGTGCACTGCTGAGAGGCAACTTCTGGTTGTGTCTACTTAAAGGAAAATAAGTTTCACTTCCAGTAGAATGCTTTGGGAGTGTTTTTGAAAAGCCTTTTTATTAACCCTTGAAGGGACTACTTGCAGCAAGAGTGATCTTTAGAAGTACAGGGTCCCCACAAATTCTGATTCTGTGCTCACTGAATCTAAGTTTGTCCTTAATTGTACAAAAACAAATTAATGAAGGCTTCAAGTCTAGGTTGACTGTGACATTTATGTAAACTTTAAATCATACAGGTCGTCAATGACAGTCTTGCCTCTGATCCTTCAAGCTATTGTTGCTGAAGTCTCACATCATAAATATGGCTGAAAAGGAGTTGCCCATATCTTATAGGGGCTTTTAAGCTTCATCAGATAGTACTTACAAAGCTGAGCTAGCAACATAGTAGGCTGGCATTCTCTTCTGAAAGCCTGTGCCTTTGCTTAGCATTTTTTGTCTTTATATTGTAAAATTCCCCATGTTTATCACCTGATGTGCTTTCACATCTTTACTGCAAGGGAGTGAAATATTTTAATCCTGCGCAGGCAAGGAACAAGCAGGAAAGATTTAGATTGCTTTGAGAAGTGTATGCTCAAGTTGTTACTGCAAGCATGACTAAAGCTTTTTGTCTTGCTGCTTTCCCTTATCTGCATTGACTATTGTTACTGTGTATGTGATTAGTAGGTATGATCTGATTAAATTAATTCTTGAGAGAATATAAGAACAGAAGATCAAAGAAAATTTTCTGTCTCCTTTTGCTTCGCTTAGTTGTTCATGATTTAGTTCCTGTGAATTGGTGTTGAACTGATTTTAAATATTGTATATAGAGATGTCCTCCAAAAAGTACTGCAAGGAACAATTCAAATACTAATTACAATAAAAAATAACAGAAGGATGAGGCTTGGCAAGGTGAGAGAAAACTTTAATAGGCAGATATAGCCATAAAAAACATAGAGATACTATTTCAACGAGCTCATTTGTGGACATGAAATAGAACATTTGTTTTTCCTCCAAATCCTAACTTCATAAGTGACATATAGCAATAAACACTAGAACTATTGTCATCAGCAGTGATCAAACCCTTGTTAATTGTTCCCCATTGTTATTGCTTCATTCCTCAAGCTGTTTGATTCAGAGTAGCTCTAGTTTCCTGCAGTCAGTTACACACCTTTCTGGCAGGATTGATAAACATGTCAGGGAGATTAGGCATTATGTCTTTGAAGGTTGGAAAATGGCTGCCATAGTATGAGGCACAAGAAGAAAACAGTCTACTCTGAGAACAATTTTTTTATTAAGTAGCATATTTATTATATGTGTTCCTTACATTGTCTGCATCTGACCTTACAAGGAATGAGCCAAACCCTCATCCCCCCAAAATCTCAGCTTTCTCTTTACCTTGCTTTACCATTTGTTCCAGAACCTCCACAGGTCAACCTCAGTTTTAATAACCAGATGAGAATGGTGGTATTTATTGACATTCTGGAAGCATCTCAATCTTAATTAAGCCAAATAGGAACAACAATTGTGATTGTCTTGATTTGAGGGATAACAAAATGATAGGCAGCTTGAACAAACGTAGACATTAATTTCTAGCCATCTAGGGAGTGTTCAGAGAAAATGAATGCATTATGCACACTTCTGTGTGACTTGTCCTTTCTAAATACATACTCTTGAGAAGAAAAACCCTATAGTAGCAAGTATCAAAACTTCATTGCAGAGCATGTGTGGTAATGAGAGCCTAGGAACACTCTGCTGTGTCTCACAGAGCTGGGAAGGTTTGTTCCCCTTCCCTCTAGTCCTGCTAGTGCATCTTCAGTTTACTCAGGCCCAGTGAGCTTTGAGTTCACTCAGCAAATACAGAGCTTCCCAGATGTAATTCTACCAGACAGTAAAACCCAGCTTATCTTTTACTTTAAAAACAATCAATTGACAATCTCCCCAGGTAAAGATAGAGTATCTGAAATTCCATCTAGTCTTGTCTGTCTTGGTTGACTGCCAAATGTCATTCAGCTCACCCCATCTAGCCCCTTGTGTGGCTGACACTGATATGATAGTCTGAGCTCAGGTGCCAGAATTCCCTTATCAGCTGTTAAACATTTATGTTTTCTGCTGGGCACCAAATGAAGTTTGACACAACATAATTTTCTAGGATGAGTTCATGGTACATTATCAACCGTGATGTTTGAGGGGTTTGAAAAGCTTTTTGTTCTCCACAGACATTGTCTTGTGCTCAGCTTTGTTTCTGTGGAGTAACAGGTTGATTGGAGTTGCTGCAGCCTATCAAACCGAATTTGCTTTGGCTTTGTCAATAGCAATGCAAGTTTTAAAGCAAGCATTAATTCCTGTTCATTTAGACATGCAGAAATGCTGACTGAAGTATATATTATGTTAGTTTTTTAACTTGAGTTTTTGCAGCAGACAGCAGAGCAGTTCCTTGAAGCCCTCTCATTATTGCATACCTGCCAGAGCCAGGGTGAACAATGGCTTCCTAGCTGCAGAATATCTGTACATATTCACCTTCCTCCTTCCAAGACACCACACGTTCTGTAAGCAGGTTTTCCTCACAGACTCTTCCAAATCATGTTTATACACTTTCATTTCAATAGTGGCAGCACCCATCTATATGTTTCAAACAAGAAGTGGCTTGCTTGGAGCACTGTGCAGCTCCCATCTCTCTTGGAGCCAAAATGCACATCTCTTCCAGTTTGGAACAGACACGTGGGATTGGGAGACTGTGGGAAAGTTGCTTATTTTTCTTTTAGTTGCTGTTTTTCCTGGATGTTTTCTTTTTCACCTTGGTAGTGAAAGAGAACCATGAAATTTGTGCATTTTGCTTGCTTTGTCTTGTTTCTTGATATTCCTGTATAGACTATTTCAGAATGTGTCAGTTGGTTGATGGTGGAATGCTTTCTTCTGGGGGAAAAAACCCAATTAATTCAGGTAGCTTTAAAATGGAATGATTCTGATGTATCATGTCATTAGGGTGAAAGGGTATGTTTTAATATGCTGCATGATATTTCTTGATAATTGTATCTGGCCTTTTATTAAACCTGTATCTAAAAAAGCTGAGACCTACCCTTGACCTTTCTTGTTAGGAGCTGGAAGTGTCTTCCAGCCAGCTCAGTTTTTGGTCTCTCTTCTTTTTCTAACTTCTTGACCAAAACAATTTTATGAGTTCCTGAAAATGAACAATATTTAATTATGTATTATTCTTTCTTTTGTAGAAAGAAGCAGATACTAAGGAGAGATCTGTTTTTGATATTCCAATCTTCACAGAAGAGTTCCTGAATCATAGTAAAGGTAAATTAAAGTTTTGCAGGGTGTCCTCTTTGCTTTTCCAAAGCTTTTGCCAGGTGCTGTCTAGCTGAAGAGTCCTTGAACTCTCCCATCTCAGCTCAAGTAATGGCTTGTGTATCCTTGAGGAGTGTTTCTGGTATAACCTTGCCTCTCTATGAACACAGTGGCTGCAACAGCAGTTTTCCCTGGCTTTGTCTTCCCAAACTGTCCTTTTCAGGGGATGTTTCTGGTGTTTAAACTCCACTTGCTTTTACTCCAGTCAGTCCAAGTTGAATTTGCTGTCCGATAGGGTTAAGGAATACTTAAGATATAGTATGATGATGATTCAGGCTAGTTAGCAGTGGGGTTTTTTTTTCCTAGATGCATGGAAGTTTCCACTGATATATTTTCTGTTACTCCATTTGGTTTTTGGAGCTGCACGTTGCAAGAGTTTAGGATTTTTTGCCAGATTTCCCAGAGACTTTGTCTGAACAGATTTCAGGTTCAGATGCTTTTCCTGATGATCAGTGGAAATGTATTTTTGTAACTCATATCTTGTCTGTAGGCCTCTTACCACTGCTGCTAAGCTATGTCATACTGAAGGCGTTTGAAGCCAGACTTGCAATTTTCCTTCCTAATTAATTCTCCTATTCACTTCCATTCTTATGCTTTGAATGTCCTTTAATATCTCTCTAGAAATTAATCCTATTTAAGTACTACTATAGGCACAATCAGTGCTCCATAGTATGATGCTTTTCCATCTATAACCCAAACCCGCACCAGTGAACGCTCTAAAGGTTCTGCCTCATTGCTGGCCAACTGTGGCTACTGTTTTCTGTGGGTTTTTGACTACATGGGGATGGGTTGATGTTCACAGCACGTGAGGCTGAGCTGCGGCAGCTGCGCAAGTCCAACATGGAGTTTGAGGAGAGGAACGCTGCCCTGCAGAAGCACGTGGAGAGCATGCGCACCGCGGTGGAGAAGCTGGAGGTGGACGTGATACAGGAGCGGAGCCGCAACACGGTGCTGCAGCAGCACCTGGAGACCTTGCGCCAGGCACTCACCACCAGCTTTGCTGCAGTCCCGCTGCCAGGTCAGACAGTCCTACGGACAGAAAGTTTCACATGTTAAAATTCAATTTGTGATGTTGATATGATGTGAATTTACAACACGTGGCCTGCTCTTGGAACGCTATGGTCGTGGCTGTTTCTGAGCTTTAGTTGGGTTAGATCATGAAATCTTAAAATGCATGAAGGGGAAGGTTTAGTGTCAGTGCTTTGTTTCAACACGGCCTTTTTTTCCTTACTACTCTTTCTCTTCCTAATAAAGTGAGACACATATTCAGTCCTTGCTCGCCTTCACTTTTTTGTGAAGGTGTCATGGAATAGAAAAGACAGGACCTACAAGTTCCTTGATGAAAAGAAAGGTTGCATCTGTATTGTCAGAGCCAGGGAATCTACTTAGATATGATACTATGAATGCCCAGTAGAAAAAGTTTGTTGTAATCAACTCTGAGACCCAAATCAAAGAAAACCATGCTTCATTTGTCCCAATATCCCTGGAACTACCACTTGTGGAGTTAGGAGGACATCATTTTACAGAATCTGTCACAAGATTGCAAAATCATCTCCTAGAGCAGTTTGCCTGTTGGCACAAATTGTCCTTAGCACAGTCTTAATTTTCTGGAACTGCTGCAGCCATCTCAGTATTCTGTGGCTCATTTTACTCTGTTAACCATAGGTAGCGGGGAAACGCCCACCATGGAAACGATTGATTCCTACATGAATAGGCTGCACAGTATTATTATGGCCAACCCACAGGAGAATGAGAACCTCATCGCCACCGTCCGGGATGTGGTGAACAGACTTGAACGCTAGTGACTGGGTGAGTGTGCTTTCCTGGCCTGCTTCTGCTTGACATCTGCTCTCTACCTCTGACACATTCTTCTGCTGATCACCATAGCCTACAATCAAAAAGTTTACTTCCTCAGAGCCTCAAAGGACGTGCTGGAACACATCCAGAGAAGGGCCATGAGGATTCAGAGGACTGGAGCACCTTTCCTATGAGGATAGGCTGAGAGAGTTGGGGTTGTTCAGGCTGGAGAAGAGAAGGCTCCGAGGGGACCTTCTGGTGGCCTTGCAGTATCTGAAGGGGTCCTACAAGAAAGCTGGGGAGGGACTTTTTAGGATGTTGGGTAGTGGTAGGACTGGGGGAATGGGTCAAACTAGAGGTGGGGAGATTCAGATGAGACATTAGGAAGAAGTTCTTCCCCATGAGGGTGGGGAGACACTGACACAGGTTGCCCAGAGAGGTGGTGAAAGCCCCATCCCTGGACATTTTGAAGGCCAGGCTGGCTGGGGCTGTGAGTAACCTGCTCTAGTGGGAGGTGTCCCTTCCCATGGCAGGGGGGTTGGCACTAGATGATCTTTTAGGTCCCTTCCAACCCTGATGATTCTATGATTCTGAAGCCACAGGAGCAGATTGACTTAATGGAAGTCAAATGGGGTTGGAAATACCCAACCGCGTTAAAGGGTTCTGAAATTCCCCTTAGCTCTGAGGTCATTTGTATAAAGACATAAATAGCTGTTTGTCCTATTATTCATTATTTGCGAAGTGAGTAAGAATACTGATGGAATGGTGTAAAAAAAAAAAAGAAAAATTATGTACACTTTAGTAGCAGGGTGAATAATTTAGAAAATTCCTTGGAAGTAAATCTGAAAATTTCTTTGTGGCCATCAGATTCTACAATTAATGCAGAAATTTTGCTTTCCTTGAGGTTACAGGTGAACTATGTTATACCTGAATATATATATATATTTCCCCCCCTAAGAGGGGCCTATAAGAAGGCAGGGGAAGAACTATTCACGAGGGTTTGTAGCAACAGGAAGAGGAGTAATGGTTTTAAGCTAGAAAAGGGTAGATTTAGGTTGGATATTAGAAAAAAGTACTTTAATATGAGCCTGATTGATCACTGGAACAGGTTGCCCAGAGAAGTGGTGGAGGCCCCATCCCTGGAGACATTCAAGGTCAGGCTTGATGAGGCTCTGAGCAACCTGACCTAGTTAGGGGTGTCCTTGCTTCTTGTTGGGGAGTTGGACTAGTTGACCTTTGGAGGTCCCTTCCAACCCAAGCAATTCTGTGATTTTATAAACTGAAATATCCTACAGCCACCTGCTCTGTAGCACCCGTAGTCAGGCTCTTCTAGTTCTGAAGGATTATTTGTAATGAAGCACAGAAGCACTGTTCCATCTGTGTAGCATTTACAAGACTAATGATCATGTGGCTTATGCATAGATTATTACTGAGCTCATGACTCTGTATTTTTACTTCTGTTTAACAGCTTAGAAAACTATAATAGAGAACTGAGTGGAAAAAAAAACAAATGAACAAAGCCATACTAGTCTTTCTGCATTACTGCACTGCTTTGCATTTCCCATACCACTCCCTCCCCCATGTCCCCATGGTGCACAGCACTGGACAGTCATTAGGGGTTTGTCTACCTCTGTTTTAACTATGTACATACCTACATTCTTCAGACATTATGTAGAAGTCTACTGTACATGTCTTGAGTAGTGTTTAGAAATGCAAATAAAGCTGCCTTGTGCCATCTGCAGATATGAAGACAGGCCCTTTCATCCTTTCTGATCTTGACCTTTTGTGTTACTGTGTAGAACAGTTAATTACACGTTCCCCATTATAGTGTGGCTTAAGCTAAAAGATCATTGTCCTTCCAGAGGGTAGCCAGATGGAACGGACTGTAGTTCTAAGAGATGACTGAGCTCCCAGCAGAATAAAGAAGTGCCTTTACTGCTGCTATTTATGAAGGGAACAGCTTGTCGATCCAGGTCTGGGATTTTTCAGTAGCTCATCAACCTCCTCATTTTCGTATACTACTTTCAATTAGCACTCAAGCTCAGGAAGAGGATTGGGGGGTGGGGGGAGGTTTTGCACAATGTGCAAAAGGAAAAGCAGTTTCTCATCAGTCAGTTATTAGAAGGGTGTGCCAGGCCCTGAAACAGATGTTTGTCCTTTAAGTACCTTGCCAGAAAAATCATATCTCAAGGATACTAAAATCTAGACTTTGGTTCTCGTGTCAGGTGGATTCATATTTTCTAAATGATGGGCAATTTCTGTGTTGCTAAAAATGCAAGTACTTTTTTTCTTGGATAAATTAGATTCAGCTGTAATTGGGGAAAAAATACTTGCTGAATTCTTCATTCCACTTTATGGTTGAAAAATAGGACTCGGTTCCCTTCTCCCCTCTTCCACCAATACCCTCCCTCTTTTCAGCAGCAAAACAGTGTGAAGCAATTAAAAATGTGATTAATAAGCACCTAGTGATTAATATTCACCTAGTTTCATTATATAGAGACATGCACGTAACTGGATATAACGATCAAGTAATTCATAGGGCTATTAATTACACTGACATTCACTTGGCAATGATTATATTTTGTGAGAAAGGAGAAGGTTGAGCTTTATGGGATGCATACCTAGAAAAGAGTAGAACTTCTATAGAAAAAAGGGAAGCTTTGGATAGAACGGTTCAGCTGGCATCTAGTAAACTGTATCAGCAAACTGTCACCATCATTGTCCCTTTGTTGACATGTGTATGAAGTATGTTAATTCTCCCAGATGTCATTTTATCAGCCAAATGGGCTGAGGCTGAGGCACATTACAAATCAATTCCATAGAAAAATTATGATACTTTTGAAAACCATTGTACCTCACAGAAATGAGGTTTTTGGTGGCTTAGCACTTTGTGTTTTAGTGACTGTTGAACTATACTAGTGAATGTTTTTGGTTTTTCTGTAGTGCATGCTAAAGAGAACCTCCTTCATGTAAGCATTATATGGGGAGAATAGGAAGGTTTTCCTTAGCACTCTGTTGTTTGGATGGAAACAGGAATTTGGTTACAGCTCTGTCTCTGTAGGCTGCTCTGCTATGTACTTCTTAAGATTGTGTTTTCATGTGTAAATCATCCAAAAAAATCATGTTACAGTGCCTATTTAATCCTGGCAGATTGTAGTCTTCTAACACTTATTTTTCTGTTTCATCTGCAGGTCTCGTGACCCAGAGACGCTTTACAAAATGTTTTTGGCCAGTGTGGAATAAAGCCATGAGGGAAAGTCTAGGGGTGGGAGGCAGAGTTGCAGGTTTGTCCTGGTCGCTGCCTTTTGTGGTTTGTCAGTGAGACAAACAGATCAAGGTCTTAAGAAGCCACGGACACCACCCACTAAACACTTGGAACTGTCCTCTGTGTGAACATTTAAGAGCATGCAACTTTTGTGCAATCTTGAGTTTCTTATGAATTTTTCTGGGTGTGAGGGTGTGTGTGTTGTGGGGACTGGCTGCCTATGGAGATGGAATCTCGCCGTTCACGGAATGAAGTCGGCGTACGTGTTGTAGTAATAACTCTGATGTGTTGGATTGCCTATTGTCTTCTACTTTGTTTTCATGTTTTTCTTGTGGGATTACCTTCACTTTCATTTTCTTCTGTTGGTCTGGCTGTCTGATACTTGCAGTAATGGATAGCAGTACTTGTTCTCTGCTATAACAGGCAGTCTTCCTTGGTGCACTGTCTTGTCCTACCCTGCCTGCTATGTTTATATGAACGTTCCTTAAGCAGAATCCTGTTTCATTTCTGTGTGTGCCAGCCCACAACTTCTACAATGTGAGTTTGCTCTCTGCTAGAGACTGGCTGTGGTTGATGCTTTGTGACTTGATTCTGTTACGAGACTTCTGCTCTCCCCACTCTTTTCAAGCATCTCTCTTGCACATAGCGTCTGCTCTTCTGTGAAGGTCTCCTGGTATCTCTTGAGTATGTTTGATGGAACATTTTACTACCGCAAAGGTCGGTGGTAATCAAGATGGGAAGTGAAATGTTAGCTCTTTTCAGCAGGGAAATTAGGAATCTCCTTTTTAGACTAAAACCACAAAGCTTGTCCTTCCGCTGATATGTTGCTCAGTTTAATGTTGCTGCCCTGTTCTTGAGAGAATGATCTCATGGTGAGAGCAGTATTCTATAAAAAGAGAAATGGGCAAGGGGATTGCATTTTCTTCCTGCCCTCCTGAAATCATAGTGCTGGGAAGCAATATGCCTGGAAGCAGCATGTGTATTTTTGCATGAATTATTAGAGCCGAGAAGACTATTAGCAGCTAGGTCCACACAGCAGCCCATGGAATTCTACATTACAGCCCGTAAGTGCTTTCACCTTTTGTACAGTTAAAGTACAGCCTGTGGAGCCTATAGCATTTAGCATATTATGTTCCAGTGTGACCTCAGTGGCCTTTCACTGACATCAAGCAGAACTCTGCATACTAGTGTCTGTAATCTTGCTGAGCTACGCTGCACCTCCTGTCAAAGATGAAGGCACCTACTGTCTGCACTAACTTATGCAAATCAGCCCTTTGGTTCCTGTCAAATTGTTAATTCAGGCTTTGGCTGAGTGCTTGTTGGGCTTCTCTGGGCTTTATGGTAGTGGCTGAAATGCTCTTTCTTCCACATGACAATCTCCTCGCTCCTCCTCAAGAAACCTTTAAGAATTCCTGGTTATAAATTGGAGGTTGCTGTTGTTGCTGGAGTGCATTGCAGTCAGCATCATTGTAATGTATCTGTAACGTAAGTATTTGAAGATTGAAAAGCAGTTTCTTCTTTTTCCACACTGCACATGGACTTCATGCTTGCCCAAAGCCATCTCCAGGCCAACACCTTGTATGTTAGGTCTCCACTTGCCTGGTGGGCTTATTGCTGTAGCCAAGCAGCAAGGATTTCTGTGTAAATTCAAGTCTTCCTGCAGGGAGGAAACTCCCTTCTCTTGTCTTTGGTCTCATTTTCTAGTCTTCACAAAAAAGAACCTCAATTTGCTGCCTTGACCTCTATTTTCTGTAGCGTGGATGAGACCAAATGATATTGGACACATTTTAGTGGATTCTATAACAAATGCTGTGCAGGGGGAAAAAATACTGCAGGTTAACAGTGCCTCCAGAAGAAGCCTGGATACCTTCATCTCCTGTGTGTATCTTCTTCTTATAAAATTAGTGATATTTGACTCTTATTAAAGTGGCCAAAATGCACTGCATAGCCAAAAGCTGATTTACAAAACTCTATAAAGTTCATTCTCTGGCATCTTACCTAATGCCTGGAGTTGTATCCCATAAAGACTCCAGCAATTGCTGTGTGATATGGTAGTAGGATGCAATTCCAGGCTGTGACATACATGTACTGTAAATAAGGTGCAGGTGGCTGCAGCCTGCCCTGCTTACATCAATCCATGGCACACTGCTAATACATCATTCTGCTGGGGAGCACACGAGTGGTATGGGATAGGAAATTTAAGGTGATATTATTAGCTGGAGGCTCACAGATCTCTTGCTTTTTCCCCACAAGGAAGGAGAGGAGGTTATATACCTGTCTTAAAGCATCTGGGGGAAGACTTAAGTTCTTGCTCACCAATGATGTGACAAATGTTTTGTCTCATTAAGAAGCTTCTTATTTACATTGATGAACCCTATAAAATGGATTGTGTCTTTCCAGTGTTTTCTGAGTGTCATTTCAGTTTACATTTTTCAGTGTTGACTGATTGAAAAAAAAAAATTAAGTGGGTGTCAAGAAGTGGGATAAAATGCTTTTGTCACTCAGAGAAATGTTAAAAGAAATGTGTGAAAACAGAATTCATTTGCTGCATTAATGTGTTTGGAATTGTTGAGATGTCAAGTTTTCTGTACAATGTTTTTGTAATTAAACTTTGGAGTTTCCGTTGTTTTTCAGAAGTTGATGTGCTTGTTTGACACTTGCTTCATTAAAATTGTTCAACGTTGAATCCATTCTGATTCAATTGTAACTGCATATTCATGAGAGAACTCTTACCAGCATCGCTCTCGTGTCTGAGAGGACAACTCCATGGCAACTCTGTGCTAACCTTTAAGAGAATATAATGTGCCCTTTCCCTCTCTCTACCCTAAGTGTATCTGCCTGTGAAAACGTTGAAGGAAGTGGTTATTATTTCTGATGAGGAGAACTTCAGAGATCTTTGGTTAGAGCTAATTGTTGTCAGGACCTTCCCTTTCATTTTGTTCCTTGACTTGGGGATCTTTAAAAATATTGTGAGTCTCTCTCTTCTTCAAGGCCTTTTTTGACATCCTTGTCTTCCTTTATCCTCCCTAATTTCCTGCCATGGTATTTATTTTCTCTTCATGTAAGAACCTTCTGTATCATACCTATTGACACCCACTTGGTTTTCTTTTCCCCTGCTGGATTTTCATCATGTCTCTTCCCTTCTGCTTGCTGAGTATGGAGCCAGACTGAAGCCTCATGAAACTTGTACTTTGGGTGTAGATTGTCTGTGAAGAAGTTTAGAGGACTTCTCCCTGCACTGGTGCTCTTTCTGAGGTCATGGTGCTGTGAACACCTTGTCTACTTTTGTGGTCATGTATTATTTTGATTGCTACATTCATGTCTGGTCTTCCTCGGTTCAGATAGCACCTGGGATCTGGGCTAGAACTGCTCATTTAGCCATAGAATGCTTTGGAGATTGGGTAAAACAATTACAGAATTATAAACATATAAAAAATAGTATAAGGCAAAGCTGAGCTTTCTGTGGTGCTGTGTTGGGAGCAGGTGGGGGCCAATCATGCTCCATTTAGGACAATGTGCAGTGAAATATTTCCACTGTTTTTTCCTGTTTGTTACCCCCAGTTCACTCTGCTGCTTGTCAGTTAGACCAGGGATTAATTTGAGGGAAGTTAGGGAGATCTGAGGGCTTTGGGCTCTTTGAAGAGAAAGAAATCACTTCCTCTTTTCACAGGCAGGTTCCTGTTGATAATGGATTTGGAATCTGAAATTTGGTGGTGGTTTTAATCATTCAGTTGTATCCTTCAGTCAGGAGTACACTCAGGCTTATCCCCTGCTTCTACCATAGAAGTTTTCTGCTTGTGAACCATGCATAGTTTCTTGTTGCTCATAGTATTGAGAGGTTTTAAAAAACTTTAATTTTTTTGAATATATCATGGTTTGCAATCTTAATTGCAAAATCTCTGGATTTTGTCTGGATGGTACCATTTTGGTATGTGGTAGAGTATCCACATCCACTAGGTAATACAAGGCATGACATATATCTATACTGATCTATGGATTATATTAATAAATCTGCAATTCTTATGCTGTGGGGTTTGTTTCTTTAGCATTTGTGTAAACACTGATGGTTTCTGTGTCTGAAAATATAAAAATTGGATGGACTTTGTGAAGGTTTGAAGCTTAAGTCTGGATTATTACTGTCATATAGAGACCTGTGCAATGCAAGTTTTTCAATATTTGTACCAAAATAATGACAAGCAGATGCAGTAAGTACAGTTGTGGAGGGCAGCAGGGGAAAAGGGGGCTGTACAAATCATACTAGGCATGAAAATGCCTGTCTGCCTACTCCAGAGTTTTCCAACTTCGAGAAACAGCTTGGAGAGGAGAGGTGTGATGGTGATGGTAGATATCACTGAACTATGGCTGCTGTGATCTCTGGAGATGGGATGAAATATCTACTATTCTGTTTTCCACCTTTGACTTATTTCACCTCAGTATGATGAACAAATGCAACACAGGTTTATTGTTTGTGTCTATTTGTAGCCAAAACACAGTGTTCAAACAGCTCTGTAGCTCTGAAAATCAATTTTCAACTACAGATTCTATTTACATGCGTATCCTAAAAGGGAAACTTAGTGCTGAAATGCCATCAGTTCTGTTAATTACTTCATATAGTGCTAAAGTAATGCTTGGAAAGGTCTGCAAAGTGATGGAGAAGTAGAGAGACAATGCAGGAGTAGGGATTGCTGGTTTGGTTGAGTGGAGAATTGGGTCTTGTGAAAATAGTTAAACTAGGGGTTTAGGTCCTGATCCTGAAGTGCTTAAGCATGAGGTTGACTTTCTACTTGTGAATGGTTCCACTGACTTACACTCCTAAAAACTGACTCCTCAAAATTACTTGCCACATCAGTGCTATAAATCAGAAAGAAAAGGAAAAAATAATGAAGCATGTCTTAGAAATCCTGAGGCAGCATGTATTCTTCAAAAAAAACCCCTGGAAATTATGTAGTGACAATACATTGTGAAAAGAGTGTACCCAGTTAACCCATGAATGGGATTTGAAACCATTGCCTGTTGCTAACAAGGTATGTTCCTGTATTTAGAATTCTCCTTTTCCTTCACCTCCTTTGTGCTGTGTCTTTATATCCAGGTTTGTGGCATCAGAAATTAAGCCCCCACCCTCCTCTGTAAGTATATGTAAATAATTCCCTGATATCAGAAACTGTTCTGTGTGGCAAAATGTCTCCCCTAGCTTGTGTTTTTTGGGGAAAATGAACATACTCTTTTTACCATGATAAATAGGGGCCTGCTGGGGGCTCCAGCAGTTCATAATGGTAACATAGCACAAATTTTCTTTTTGTATCACAAAAATAAAGCTGTTTGTGGAAATGTAAGACACTCCAAGAAAGTATAGGTATCAGTACATTTGGTTAATTTGTTAGACAGGTTGCTTGTGGCAGGTGGAAAGGAAAGTTTTGATTCAAGAGCTGAGAAGCTCCTTGGTTTTCATACAGAAAACCTCCATTCTCTTGCTGATAACTGGAAAATATTCCAGTTTTAGGAAAAGTAAGCAAGGGGAATTATGAAGCAGGATACTCTTCCAGGCTTCCTACCATGCACATGTTTAATTTGAATATCGTAAGCATAAGTATTTAAGCAATTTGTTAGAGTTCATCCCTCATGTGCATATCTGCTGGGCCTGGCAGCAGAGCTCTGGTGCTGCTCCACCCTGGCCCCCCAGCTCTGCCTGCACCTTTGCTGCTGCAGCCTGCTCTTGTTGATGTTCAATCAGAACATATTATGTATATATATTACGGAATTGATGCAAGATATGAGAATTCTAAGATCCTCTGCTTTCTTTTGACTGTAGGTGAAATGGTTCATCTCCTAAAGTTTTTAAATACTGCAGTTCACAGGTTTGTAGCTTGGGTTGCTTGTGTTGTGGAAGGTTCAAGGCACTCTTGCTGCTCCCTGCAAGTATGGCTGTGCATGGAGCCCCATCTGGTCTTTCTGTTTATGTATTTGGATTCCTAAATACTTACAAAGAATTCAATTGGTTTTTATATAATTATGTATAGAGTTCTGCATGTCCAAGTCATTGGCTCCTAGCTATCCATCTGGATTCCTTGACTGGAGTGGAAGTATGATACTTGCATCAACCCCATATCTGGCTGGCTGGGAATCAGAAAGAGGTCTAGTTTTCTTTCTGGAGCAGTAGTACTATGGGATTCCTCTTTCTACCTCATACCAGCTTTTTTAGTTTTATTAGACCCGTTCCAGTGTTAGTCAAGAGAGAATTCATTATCTCATTTATTTGAAATAATATTACTTAAGCCCAGGACACTTGCAGAGAAATACCAACGTGATATTTTAGGCCTATAAATGTACTGCTTCAACACCTCACCCTTCAGAAGGGCTGTTAACAACTATGTTAATGTTCTAGTTCTTCTCAGGGGAAGTTTCTTTTCCACTATGACACTTCAAATCCCTGCCTGAGTTGTTTTTGTTTAATATTGGAGGAAGAGGAGTGAACTGTTTGGGCTGGGGGAAGAGATGCAGGAAGCTTATCAGAAGTGCAACCAGCAGGATGGCTGAGTCCAGGAGAGTGAAAAGCTCTGGAAAATCATCCCAACAGCTTTCCCAGAAAGATCTGGGGCTTTTTTAGCATGAACGTTGTATATGCTCTGAAAGAGCAGCACACATGCCATTTGCTCTGTGTGTGAGTGGGGGTTATGGAGCTTGTTGACATTGTCCTCAAAAGATTTCAGTTCTCTTAAAACACTTGTACAGAAGTAGAGCATCTGCTCCTTTAGAAGCAATGTAGCTGTATACCAGTATGTGGCTTTCAAGCATATGCTATCAGCTTGAAATGCAGGAGAAAAAGGAAGAGTGCTGTTTTTCTTCTGCTTGCTAGCATTAACTATGAGTAGCTCTGGTGCATAAAAATGCACAGAGTCAAATACTGTTTACAACCCTTTTTTTAAAATAAAAAGGTAAGAATTGCCTTTACCCTCACCCCATTAAAAAATCTGTTCAAGGACTTTGCAGTATAAGGACAGCAGGAATAAGAGGATACAGGAGTAGAATTCACTGTTATTCTTGAGGTAAATGTTCACCTCCTGCTAGTGCAGAAATGGTTGAATATTTAGCCTCAGCAAGTTTGGATTCATTGAGACCTGAAAATTCCATACGTTCCTGAAGTGCTTTTAAGCAGAAGGAGTAGCAAATGTGAAAATGGAATTCCAGCTGCACCCTAGTTTCAGGACTTCACAGTTCTGTGGTAAATGTGCATTACCAGATGTCAGAAACATCTATCCACAGAAGAAAAAGAACCCATTTTGTACTGGGGGAAGCAGTGCCCTCTAATGATAAATTTGGGTATCTCAAAATGAGTGAAAAAGGCTGTTGATGTGAGCCAGGAGCTTCTGCAGGTGGAAACCTGAGTCAATTCCCTGGTTTTGTTCTAGGCAGATGGTAGTTTCTTGGGTTTTTGTGTTTTGTTTTAAATTGCTTTATTTCTGGGTTTCATGCAGGTACATTTTCCTTTCCCTACCCTGCTCTGAGGGCTGGTCAGGGTGGAAGTGCTGTGGGCAGCATTGCTGTGTCACAAGGAGATGCTGGTGTGGCCAATAAAACATGAACTCTGTTTGCATGGCTTTGAAGTTGTCATTCTGACAGCAAGGACTGGCAGTGATAAAGGTTTCTGCTTGGCTAAAGCTGATTCTGTGTGTTGGCTGATATGTAAAATCAGCACAACTGACTTCTCTGGCTTCCTAACTAGCAGGAGCTGTGAATGCATAAATCCATGTAATGGAAGTTGTGCAACTGTTGGTATTTACATAATGCTGTGACTTTGCAGAGCTGGTTTGAGTATGGGAACCTGCAGCAGCTTCACTACCAGCTCTCTGGGGCTGGAGCACACACAGTGTGGTGGTAGCTGCTTCACCATGAGCTTACTCCAGCCAAGAGCATCCCTGCCTGACTGAGCTTCACTAACAAAATAATCAAAAGCTACCCAGGTTTTCTTGCTGAATTTTCTGTATCTGGCTGAGCTCATGCAGAGGTCTGGCAAGCACTGGGGTTGGTGCAAAGTAAGGAGATGATCAGAGAGGGGAGAAGGGAGAAGCAGGAGCTCTCTCCTGGAGGTATCTTGCTTGTGTTTTGGCTTGCTGTTTCATGGAACTGGACACTGAAATGATGTGGGAGCACAGACTGTAGAGAGCAGCATCAAAAGTTGTCAGTCAGCACATCACAATGTAGATTTAACTCTGGACTTCATGTCGTTGCCCTTAGTTTTCCTGTCCTGTCTTTTTTTTCCCCTCTCTTGCCCCCTTCTTTTGTGCTATTTCAGTTTCAAACCATCTAAAATCGACTAAGTGCCTCTGCCAACAAAGATTTTTCCTGTAGAGTGAGGGTTATTTTTTTTTTTCTCCCTCAATGAATGCCACTGGAGAAGTAGTGAATTTGGAAGGGGCCCACAACTGTTGCAATTCAAGTGTTAGAAAAGACAAAACTATGGAAATGTGTTTTAAATCATTTTGTCTTCTGTGAAATGGGGGCAACAAATCAACCTGGCAACTGTGCTTGTTCTCTCTGATACCAGTTTCCAAGCCAGATACTGACAAAACAAGGTATATAATATCAAGACTTCTTAATCTGGAGGGAGGGGGGCCGAGGGGTGTAAGTAAGATCGTATTACTGATAAAAGAAAATACACAAAATAACAAATTCCTGGCTTTCTCCCCTGGGGTATGCATTCAACTGTAGAAAGAATGTTTATGGAAGAATATGTTGTGCTGTTTAAGCATGCTTCAAAGAACATATCCTTTCTTACCTTGTAGAGATTCCTCCTAGAGGATTTCACTTGTAAGCATCTCAGGTTTTTTCTTTTCTTTATATTTTTTTTTATACCATAAGTCAGTAGAACTGATGTATATTACCCATGGGCCAGTTTGTACAGGGGTAGCTTAATCTGGGCACGTCCTTACCTTGAATTGAAAGTCTGCTGCATTTAATGGAGTGTTAACTCAGTTTATTCTCTGGGATTTGTGCAGTAATTTTATTGCCTGCAAAAGGAGCAATTTGAAGCCAGATGAAGTGTAGATATACTCTGTAACATACCTGCTGAGCTTGGCAATGATGCCTGGACATGCTTGCTTTATTCTGGTGTTTATTTTTCTCATCACATCTCTTGTGTTCTGGTAGTCCTGCTTTGAGGACTTGTAGCAGAACCTACAGTGAATTACAGCCCAAAACAATGATAATGCACAAGAAATGGGTTATTCTAATGCTGAAGCACCAGCAGAACAAAGACAGAGGGGAAATCAAAGAAAGAACAAAAGTCAACTTGAAGTTGACTGGCTGTGCAGTGTGGCAGAGTTTTATAAAGCTGCTTCTCAGATGCAGCTGTTGTGTGAGGAAGGATGGTGTAGATCAGCAGCCAGGCTTTAGGACAAAGCTGAATTGCTCTGTTCTCCTACATAGGTGGTCTTGCAACTTCATGGTGATAAGAGCACAGACAACAGTTACACAAACATTAAAAACCATCTTGAAGTTGCTAAATTGTGTTTAATGTGAATGGGACACACACTGTCACTTCTGTTGAGCTATCCTGAGAACGTGATGTGGTGTTTATGCTGCTTACAGAGGACAGACAACACTATCTTCATCAAACTCTTCTGGAGCACACCTATGCTCTAAACTAATATGAAGTACTAGGGTTTTTTTTCTTGGTTCAGTTTGTTGCCTTGTGTTTTTGGCCGTTTTGATCTGGTAATAGATACTTCACAACTAGATCAACTGTTCTGTAGAGCCAAAGCTTCAGAGGAAAGTTTCGGCCCCCTTGAAATTAATGACAATTGCTGGAGCCAGGATTTCCTCTGGTTTTTGGCAATTCTGGATGTGGTTATGGATCATCAGTCTGTAGGGAAGCTGAAACAGGCTCTGCAGCTCTTTCTGGACTCATCCAGTCTCTCCAGTCCTGCAGTGCAGCTTCACAGAGGGATCTGCATGGGGTTTCTCCTCAGGAAAATCAAAGAGGAGCTCCTACAATGCTTTACAAGACTGAAAGAATATACATTTTTTCAGCTAAAATAGCAGTGCTCTTTCACATGTGATGGGGTCACTGTTTCTCTGCTGAGCTTCTCATGTTATTGATACTTACCAGCTGGGCTCCAATTTGATAAAATATCAGCACTTCAAAATTCTAGCAATGAGAGAGTTTCAAATCAGGGAAATGTCAGTCTTGTCAGTTAAAGAAACACTTTTGTTACTTTCTGTCACTGCTGCTACTTTATCTTAATCATAGGAAATTTCACTTTGATTCTGAAGTTGTCTAGTAGTAAATTCCCCAAACCTGCACTTCACTAGCCAGGGCCAGTGCTTTTCACATCCCAAGACATCCGTTGAGGGGAAGATGTCCTCAGGGTGAGGAGGGAGGGCTGAGCCTGGATCCAGATAATCTAGGCTCAGCTTCCAGGCTCTGTGACAAACTTGGTGTGTGACAGGTACTATTTCTGTCTTGTGGTCTGGTCAACATGCTGGTGAAAGACACTCAGATACTTCAGTAATGAGGATGATAAAAGAACTGATGTAGACAGTTCTTGGGCAGGTCATTTGTTTTCCTCTCCTTCAGTTCTTCATTGTGCAAATGAAAAGAGTAAACATCATCCATTCAGACTGAAAGCTGCCTGAGAAAGGGTCGTGTCTTCCCCTGTGTGCCAGCAGTGTCCAGGAAATATTGCTGTGATCTGAATAGGAATCTATATGCATTATTCTTGTCTTAAATTGTCTATCTTCAGTGATAGGTTTGGATATGGTCAAGAGGATTAGGAATTGGAAGTAGCAATTTCTTGTTGGCTTTTTTATTGTTATTTAAGGTAGACTTGTGATGTCTTTTTTTTTCTGTTTGAGATGTGCTGTCCAAAATACACATGCTGCAGTTGAAGCTGGTTTTCATTATTCTTCCTCAAGCTGTGGCCTTTAAGAACACAAGCAGAAATGATATCTATACAAGGAAGTGGCAAAGGTCTTGGGTAGTCTTATGGAAACAGTCCTTTTTTATTTGCATGGCATAGCAGTCAGAAAATGCATCAGGAAGGTGTAGTGGGTAGAAGAGAATGAATGATATGACCGAGTGTGGGAGCCAGAAATAACCTTTTGACTGGGATTATTCACCTCGCCAGGAATTATCAATATAATCACAGTGTGATTTTCAGCTGTCTTTAAGCAGAAAGTTGTAGTCTGCCTGGGCATATATTTATGTTAAAATGCTTCATTTTGGTGTGGATGTATTAATAAAATTAAATGATCCAATGAGTCTTGAATAATTTAACTGTATCAGTTTAGAAACTGATTTCTAGCCCTGTCTGGGTGTTTTGTCTACAGAAACTGCAAAGTCAATAATATCATTACCAAAAAAATGGTTCTCAGGATCCTAAATTCATCATTCTCCACAATCTGTATCTTCTCTTCACTGCACTACTTAGTGTCTTCTGAGTGTCAGTCTTGTTCCTCATTGCAGTCAGGGTGAGGTGCATTTCACTGCTTTTTTTTTGAAGGTTTAGAGCAAACAGGCTGCTGTTGGGGTTGAGTTGTGTATCCTGAGTGCTGCTTCAGCTAAGGAAAGCATGGCACTGCCAGGAAACTTGCATTGTCATTAGGAGCTGGTCATGCTTGGAGGATGGAGCTGTCTACAGAAGAGAATGGGTTGGTCAAAATGTCCTTTTCCCACCTTTTTATTTACCCAAGGTGAGAAATCCTGTTTTATTAACCCAGTGTGAATTTGGGAGGAGAGTACAGGATAAAACAGATGAGATTCAGGCTTCACTGGTAGATCCAGAGCTGGCTCAGTTGCTGCCCATGAGGAGAAGGTTCCCGTGGGCTCCTGATCTCCCAAGAGACGTTTGCTGAGTTTCTGTGATGAGAAGGTTTGGAGCTAGTGTCAGTCTGGATGGTTCATTAGTTTAACTGTCTGGTGTTGGGAGGTACGTTCTCAAGCAAAGGCTTCTAAATATAAAATAGTCTTGTGAAGTTTTTCATCTTATGAATATTCACTTGTTGAATTTACATTTTGTTTTTCATCTCTGAGCTTCCAGAAGAGAGCCTTACACACAGAGGACAGCCCTCCCATCTGTCTGATGGAAAGATTTTGCAAACCAGTACCTTGTTGTTGGATGTGTCCATAGCCTGCAGTTAGCTTCTTTCCAAACTCTCTGAAGACCCAGCCACTGTCATGTACAAGCTCTGGTAATCCAGGACTTGAGCAGAATCTTGATTTCCTGTGCACCATTGAATCATAAAATCATAGAATGTTTGAGGCTGGAAGGGACCTCTAGAGGTCATCTGGTCCAACCTCCCTACACAAGTAGGGACATCTCTACCTAGGTCAATGTGTTGGAGGTGCAGGTGGAGCTGATCATACAAGTTGCTTTGAGACACCAAGGTTATTTGGGTAGCTGTTCTCAGCACAGAAAGTTCTTGGTGAACTGGTGAGAGAACAACCACATCTGTCCTGTGCTTGTTGGGCATCTGGAGTGGATGCTCTGGAACTACCAGGAGGACTATCTGTTGGCATGGGGGCTCAAGCTTTTGGAGAACCTGCCTTCTCCATCTAGACATGCTCACCACAGTGATGACCTCTTCTGAGAGCATTAGCTATTGCTGTCAGTCCTCTACTTTCATATACACTGCAATCATGCACAAAAGAATGAAATGCATAAATGAGATGCATTCTTTACAGCCCCCTTCACAATACTCCTAGATGTCTGATTGCTTCTAGGCAGAGGGTTTTGTTCTACTGTTCTCATTTCCTTTTTTTTTTTTTTCAGCTATGTATCGAGTTATTTCCTAATCGGGCTTCATATAGTGGCTAATGGAACAGAATTGATGCAATTGCTCAAAAAAAGGCTTTTAGCCAGTAGATTCTAATTAAAGCAACCTTTTTTTTTTTTTCAGAGAAAAAAAAATCCTTCAAAGAGTCCACTTGCTTTGTATCAGATGAATATATATGCAATAATTTGCCAGCCTGATGGAGACAGAAGTTGAAATATGCTTGGAGCAGTTATTCAACCATATGTAAGTGCTGGCACTACCTGGAGCTTATTTCTCCCACAAGGTGGTATTTCTACCATGTAATCTTGCTGCTTCCTGCTGTAGGCAATATTAGGGAGAATGTGTCAGAAAATTTGTCAAAATAGCTTTCTGTTAGAAGATTCCATTTTAGGTATGCCCAGGGGACAAAACGCATTATTTAGTTGAAAATTCATAGTTTTGGGGTTTGACCAGCTTGGTTTTTAGGGTAAAGTCCATATTCCCAATTGTAGGAGCACTTGCATTTACAAATCCTACCCTCAGGTTCTCCAGGGAGACAGTTTCTTTGATCTCACCTGCTTCTTCCATGTGTTTAGTTGCTCAGGCAGGGATGGAGGAGAGGAACTCTCCCTAGTAGAACTCTGCTGCCAAGGGAAAATAAAACCTCACTACTCCTATAAACATTATTATTAAAACTAACCAATTATATTTCATGTATATGGCAGACTCTCAGTGACTGAAAAGAGGTGCAGCTGTGGAAGCAGTGGGAAGGGGTCTAGGCTGGAGTTGAGAGCTGATGTGAAATGGGCTGCCTGTTGTACCTGCTGGGTCTAACCTGGTGGGGTGGGGGGAAATTACTTTCTCTCTAAACCTCATCTCCCTTCCAAATCCTGCTTGTGATATCAGAGGGAGAAATCAGTGCTTAGGAGAGCAAAGAGTCATCACAAATGCAGCTTCAACTCCCAAGTGCCAGGAGCTTCTTTTTTAAACTTCCTTCTGTATTAGTGGATCTAATTAAGCCCTCCCAAGGAGGTAACTCCTGGCCTGACCACAGCCATCCCCAGGAGGAGAGGGTGATGGGATGAGTGAATTGCAGCTAATACTTACTAGCCTCAAGATCTGGGGAAAAGACATGGTGGATAAGTGTGCAGGAGGCTCAGTACATGATTTTCTTCCCTCTATAACTGTCCCTGTGCTTCATAATTCCTTCCCCTTACTATCCTAAAGACCAAGCAGCCTCTTGCTTCCCCCTGGGAGCATCATTTAGGCTCCCTATTCGTGGGGAACCTTTCCCTGTCACTCTCTTTAAAGGCCAGTAAGTTAGATCCCTGAAAATCCTTCCTGTCCCACAATCTGTGGATTTAAAAAAAACAAAGAAAAATCCTTTCTCTGTCTCTCCCTTTCCTCCTGGTCCCTTGCACCTGAGCTGGGTGTATCTGTGAAGCTCCAAAGCCTGTAAGTGATGCTGTTTGCCTCTGAGTCAGAGGCTTTTAAATCTGAGTGTAAAATGAGACTCCTACAGCAGTAAACAGAGTGATCATATACCTCCTTTGAAGTTACCATTTAAATAACCTCCAGGGCTTTACTAATGCAGGAAGCAAGCAAGAGGAAATAATTCCCCCCTCCTTCTCCCCTCTCCAAAGCAGGGAAAATGAAAATGAATTCCCTGGCAGAGGAGGGACACAGGTTTTCAGGGTATTGCAGAAGAGATGAACAGCTCTCACTTGCAGCTTAGTTAATGAGTCAGCACATATTCATTCATGGACACAATTTATTAACCCATAAACACTGCAGATGATGGTGTTATCACTATGATAAAGTAATTTTAATTTGCTGTGTGATTTATAAGGTAGCTGCTGCATCAGAGGGAAGCCTGTGTCTGCTCATTCATGTGTCCAGGTCCTGGCTTGGTGCTAGGGAGGGAAGAGAGGATCGGGGAAACAACAAGGAGCCCTAGCAGGACCATGGAAGCTGACCTGGCTGCAGATCATTTTTTGCTTCTTCCCCAACCCTGTGGGTTGTTCTGGTGCTGCTAATTCATGAGAAGGTGGATGTGTGTTCCCAGGCCTACTGCTCATGTCTGAATTGATGCTTGGATTTTTCCTGGAGGCAGACAGACACACAGCAAGGGCATGAGTGAGTGTGTGTGACATCTGACAGCACTGGAGGAGTGTTTGGGGATGTGCTGGGAAGGGGCTCATCCAGTGCTGAGTGGGATACTGTCATGTTGGATGGCAGCATTACATGCTCTTGAGATTACAGCAAGGTCTCCTCTGTGGGCTGAGGGCACGTGGCTACCAAACAGGGGTGTAGAATAGCCTTCTAAGACCTCTGTGGTTAGTTTGCTGCAGTGATACAATGGGGCAGCAGATTTATCCACTCCTGGAGGGATTGAAAACTGAGAAACCTGGAGAAGTAACATTCTTACTTACCTGGGTATTATTTGTTTGCCAGGTAGGTTTGGTCAATACCTAAAGGAGTTCACTCCTTGAAGTGATTTATTAAACAGTAAGATTTATTCAAATAATTAAGTAGCCTTTATTCACGTAGTATGTTAACTGGAGAATGCCCTAAAGACATCTTAGCATAAGTCTGAAGCTTACCAAGCTGCCAGGGGTCAGGTTCTCCTGGGATCCAAGATGCAATGCTCACAGATTCCTGCTTTTTCAGACTGCTCCTAAACAAGTGTTTGGGGCTTATCTTCCAGAAGGAGAAATATGTGCTTGCCTGAACGTGTTACTAGCCACCCCTTGGCTCAGCTGAAAACAGGGGGAGTTTCCAAGGCAATTATACCTGCACTAATCATAATTTGCTCCTTTGTCTAGGAGTATCTGCCTCTGTGTATCACTGCCCATTGTTGTAGTGCAATAACCCAGGCTGCTGTTAGAACTAGAGCTGTGTTGTGCTAGATACTGTACATACATGTAGTATGCTGCAATCTCTGTCCTAGGGAGGTTACACCTTTACTGTGCTGTTGTCCATCAGCCCATTATAAACACCCTTGTACATCAGTGCCCAAAATACTCCCGTGGGTTCCTAGCAGGCTTTTTAACCTGTGAGGGCAGTGCTGTTCCCCAATTCACCTTTGTCCACATTCTTCCAGCATTATCAGTGCTGAGGCTTGTTAGACAGAATTTTAGGAAATTAGTTTAAAGTGTGCTTGGCACTGGTCACTTCTGCTTCCTCGGTGAGCCCTCCTGAGGGTGGAAGATTAGAGCCAGGCCATTCTCTCATACCTGCAGCGTGGGTTTCTGTTTTGTCAAATGCATTTTATTGAGAGCTGAATTCTTTCCCAGCTTTTTTTGTACTTCACCAGATTCCCTTGACCTTGCGCCAATCAATGATGAATTGTACGAGTCCCCACTGAAAACACTGCAGGAGCCAAAGGGATGCCAGCCTTGCTGTGTAGTACATTAAGTCAAAATATTTTAAGCTTAAGACTGATGGGTATGATTCTTCTATTTCAATCTGCTACTTCAGATTAAAAAGCTGCTGAAAGCTTCAACTTGTCTTGACGCATCTGCTGCTTCATGACCAATGAGTGGCATGTCCAGGACTGGAGGCTGTGGGTGGGAGGATGATATTTGGTGATAAATGTATCTGATGGTGTTTTATGTTCAGAAAGTTTTTTAAAAGCCTTCTACAGCAAATGATAATCTGTTAGATTGCTGAAATAGCATCTAGCAGTCCTTTGAGGAACAAGTTAAGTCTAAAAAGACCATAGGCCTTTAACATGTGCAAAGTCACTTTCAGCTTATGGCTCTTTCTTGCCTTCCCCTCTGCTGTGCTCTCCCTAACTGCAGAGCATCAGTCTGTGATATGTTATGTATCAGATCTCTTATTAATTCCACGGCACTTCTTACACTTTTATGGCTGTATGATTAAATCTGCAAAGCATTTATATGAAAAACGATAAAATAAGAGATTATTGTTATTTTTCACTTGTGCTGCATTCAGTTCTCAGTGTCAAAGGTTCAATGAGCCAGATTCTGTGGGGATGGGAATCAATGGTGGTAGAGCTGATTGGTTTGAATTTAATGGTATGAGAATATGAGGATTTCCTGAGTTGGAAACATGCTTGAATAGGTAGCTGGTAGAGCCAGTCTGTAAAACCTTTGAAATGATGAAAAGGCATAAGGATCAGGCTTCCTCCTGTCAGACTGCTGAGATCTGTCACAGCACCAGTGGTAGAACCTTGAGAGGTGCAGAGGCTGCAGAAGACAACTCCTATTTCTGGAAATGGCTGGTGGGATTTGGAACTGGTTTGACCTCGCATCAAATTTTGGGACTGAGGCCAAGCACTATTTCTGGAATTTGAGGTTGACCCATGGCTAGGATTAAGGGCTTGAGTTTGATTTTGTTGAAATCTGAGGCTGAACTTAGTTGACATCTACTGGTTGGAATTCTAGGAAATCAAAGGAAGCTTCAGTGGATGACATGAAACTTATTTTTCAAGTACTGGTGAGAAATCTAGTACACTCGAGCCATGTTCCAACAGCAAAATGAGAATCCAAACTGGTGATGCGTGGGGCTGACCCCAGCACCTTCTCTTCTGCATTTTGGAACCTGAGGGGAGTGGAAGAGAAGAGAATGTCTGGCAAATCGAAATTAAATTGGTTTAATATAGAGACTGTTTTGCTGCAGTCTAACTGGAGCCTCTTATTAAGAATCTGATGGCACTTCTAAACAGGGAGAGCAGCTCCCTTGGTGGGTGCAATCTCCAATCATACGCCAACATTGCTTTTGACATATTTATGACTCCAATAAAATCTCCCATCTGGTATATTTTAAAATAAAATTGAAAATTTATCACTTTGCTTTAGTTGGTTTGTCGTTCTTCCCGAGAGAAGATAGCCAGGCTGAGATTATTGCATCGGCAGCCTGTCAGCTGAGGTTAGGCTGAGGTGTGATTTAAATTTCAATACTTTCTACATTACAGCTGTCTACGGTGGGGAAATTACAAGGAGAAAAGCAGAGCGTCTGTTATTTTTATTCATTAGTCTCTCCTGATTTGTTTTGTTTTTCTTTTGGTTAGCTCTACTCACCACGGAGGGCACCTAGGGAAAAAAAAGACTCCCCATTTTTCTGAGCTTCCACCACCTTTGCTTGATCAGAGGCTCTTGGGAGGGGATGAGGCAGAGCCCCAGTGCTGCCTCCTCCTTCACTGCACCATTTGGCTGGGCTCTGATAGCAGGGAGGGATTCTTCTGCATATGCAGTACCTTGTGCTTCTCTAGCATTTATAGAGCCTGTCTTAAAAAGACTATAACTTTGGGCAGAGCAGAGCCAAGGGAGTAGCAATGATTCTGATTTACCTGATGAAGGGCCAAGGGAGAGAGATGGATGGTGCTTTGTGTCACTTGACTTGGACAGCTGTGCCTAAAAGTCTGGATTTCACCACAGCAGAGAGATGAACATTTCTGTGGGCAGGAGTGAACTTGCTGTGCATGTACTGGGTGTTCCTAAGCCTTTATTGTGAGTTTAGGTCAGGTGCTTTGAAACAGTCTGCAACAGATGAAATGAATCACCTGCCCTGGGATTTCTTTGTGTGTCCAGAGCTGGAGTGGGTCTGGAGCGTGAAGCAGCTGAAGCTGAATCCCATGATGTAGCTGCAGGCCAGGACCTGCTCCCCAGGGGATCACTGGGATTTCACCTTTAGCCTTTAATGGACAAACTGTGGGGTGGGGCTGGCATGTGGATAACGTACTTCCTTGTAAGATTGTGTGCAGATCTGGCTGGAGTGGAAGACTGTCTGCAGGCTTTATGGGGCCAGCCATGCAGCAGTGTGTTCTGCCTCATGCTTTGGGTACTGATGGAGTCATGCCTGGCTGGCTGGTCTGGTGCTGCCCATTGATGTGCTCCATTAGGTGCATTTGCTTCTGTTTAGATACTTGATCAGCTGACTGTAAAATGAGCAGAGGTCTTATCTGGGTGGTACAGGGGAATAAAATGCCTTTATCCTCCACCTCCTGCAATTGCTTCATTGCTTGGATTGTGACTCAAGCTACAGTGGAACCTGGGGCTGTGTAGGTAGTATGGTGAGAGGACATGGTGGTGATTAAGATGCCCGTGTGAAGGTTGCAGTAGTTTCCCCCCTGTAAGCTCAAATCCTGGGTTCCCTCGTCAGGGGGAAAGGAGAATTGCAAATAAGTCTCCAAATGGTCTCGTGGCTGTTGCAGCAGCATGGCAGTCCTGGCACAGTAGCTCATGCAGCTGCAGGCCAGCTCTAAGGAATTGCATCCAGCAATCATAAAATCATAGAATGTTTGAGGCTGGAAGGGACCTCTAGAGGTCATCTTGTCCCACCTCCCTACACAAGCAGGGACATCTCTACCTAGGTCAGGCTGCTCAGAGCCCCATCAAGCCTGACCAATGCAGGTGCTTGCTCTGGGAGAAGAGTAAGTTCTATGTATGGTTTATGAGCTTATAGGTATTGAACCCACGTGGGGCCAGCCATGACCTCAGACCCACTGTTCTAGGTGCTGTGGCATGCTCTGAACTACAGGGTAAAATGCAGCCCCCAGTGCTTGTGGAGCACAGCCTTCATTTAAGACACAGGAATTATTTTCCATGGAGCACATCTAAAACTATTATGCTTGAGCTGTGTATTTAGGTATTTGCATAGCCTGTTCCTCATTTCCAACGTGTGCCTTTTGGGCTCCTTACTGTGTGCAAGGGGCTTTTGTTCTTCTGATCCATATTTGTGCAGGTGAACATATGGTTAAGGCTCTGCCTGTGTGCGTGTGAGCACAGTGTCAGTGTGGGGATGCTGTGTGTGTTTGTGGAGCTGTGCTTTCAGCAGTGGACATTTTGTGCCCATCCAGTGCCTAGGTGTGTGTGTGTCCTTTCATTGCATTGTTCTGTTTTCCTGTTTTGGGGACTGAACAATGCAGGGGGGTTTTTGAGTGCATGGGATATATGATTTCCTTTTGCAGCAATTGTACCTTTGCTAATGTCAGATTTATTCTAAATGGATATGCAGGTGCAATTCTTGGTTTGTTAGACCTAAATCTGTTAGATAGAAGGAATGGTTGTTTTGTTTGCACACTCAATGTATTTATGCTCCCTCAGTACACATGCTGCTCTTGTCTATAGAAACAAAAGGTGCTTTGCACAGAAAATAACCTGTGCCTTCCTTATGTGCTGTAAATGTGTGCTGGTGAAGGTGAGAGTTACAGCATGTGTGTGCACAGTGGGCAGCAAAAATGTGGTTTATGTCTCACAATCAGCGTGCTCAGTTCTGTATAGTGCAGTGTAAGCACATTTTCCTGCATCTGCTGGCAGAGTTAGAGTTGTTGAGTCTTCATATTGTTAAAATAACAGAAGAGTTGCCCACATATTTTCTAATTTTTAAAAACGTCCTCCAGCTTTCATGGTTTAAATTTCTAAGTGTCTATCCAAGTGATAGATGTCAAAACATCGGGAAAGGTATTTAAGCAGTTATGTCAGTGGAATGGAACCAAGTCATGAGTTAATGCTTTTCTGATGCTGTATAAGAGGGGAAAATGGTGAAGAAAAGCCACAAGTAAAACGCAAAATGAATAAGATCAACCAAGGCAGAGTCAGGAGGCTTGTTCTTAAATTGGAGACAGCTACAGCGAAAGAATTCACATGACTTGTATTTCTATTTTTCTATTTCCTATGATCATATCATCCTGTCCCAGATCTCCCAACCTCTAGGGTCAGTCTGCAGGAACCAGGAAGGATCATGGAGCCCTCCTAACCTTGTTGTTTCCTCTTGGCTGTCCTGTCAGGTGCTTTGAAAGTGAGTCAAGGCCTTCATTATCCCGCCATCTCTTTTCAATGACATTTTGAAAGTCCTGACACAGAGTAGGAATGATTGAAGCTCCTGCTGCTTTTCTCTGTAATTACCCAGTTTCCTTGTTGGGACTGAAATTATTGCCCTGCAAGAGTGCAACGTCCTTATTGCCACGTAAGAGGCAGCCAAACACAAACCTGCCTGGCTGCAACTAGCACCATTCCACATAATCAGACACAGAAATGCTTTTTCTTGGCTGCTGGGCTGTACCGTGGAGTACGTGACCCAGAGGAGTGTGGTGGAGCTGGGGGGAAGGTGGTGTGTGGCTGGAGAGGCTGAGAAGAGAAGAGAGAGGAGCAGTGGGGTGAAAGGAGACAGAGAAGGGGCAGCAGGAGCTCTGTGCACAGCTAGGGGGGAGGTGGTGATGTGCTAGAGATGCTTACAGGTGGCTCATTTGCTTTTTTTCTGCATCTCTCTATTCAGCATGCCAGTAGTATGCTGAAAACAAAGGAATGTGGTCCTTGAACTATAATTAGTCCTCAAACAGCCTTTGCTCTGGATTGCCCAACTGAAGCTTTGCCTGCGGTAGGGATAGCAGAACACAGCCAGAACAACAAAGGAACAAATGTGGGCAAATGAAGAATGGACTCAAGTCAGAGGAATAAAACAATGGTTGAGGGAAAGTCTCACTCATTTATGGAGTGCCTTCTGCAGCATTTACTTCTTAGAACATTGTTCAAGGAATGTGTGCAGCTATTGCCAAGGGAAATGAGATCTGGGAGTATGAGGAAACACAAAAACTGGGAACAGTTGAAGCTTTCTCAGCCTTTTAGCAAAAGGCAGGGGTGTGCCAGGGATGGTGTGAGACACCAGAGGGAGTTGGCAGGGATTCCTGTAGGTATTAACTGGCCAGCTGCTATTTTGTCTTCACATCCTGAAGAGTCAACAAATATGTAGCCCTGATGCTCAAGGACTGTCCCTCTGCAGTCTGTTGAGTTCCCTGTCTCCACCTGGTTTGTAGATTCATCTCCAGGATGGATGCTGGAGTGTTAGTGGATGTGCAAAGTGAGAGGAGGAGGGAAAGAACGGGAGGATTAGGCTGAAGAATCAGTGCAGTGAATGACTTCCACCCTCAGGAGGGTGGAAGGAGGCAAATAGTGATCCTGTGTAGGCTCTGAGGTGTGTGGGTAAACCCTATCTTGGCTTACAGGGTTTTTAGAGAGGTCAGCATGCACCCCACAACCTGGCCCTCGCTTCCCTTGGCAACACATGCTGCCTCTCCCCTGCCCCCTCTCCCTCCAGTTCCTTGTGACAGGCTTACAAATCCTGGGACCCCTGGTGCTGGAATGGCATTTTGGCCTAGCTGGAATTGTTTATAAGCACAGAGCTTTGATGCTGTCTCCAAAGCCTCTGGAGAGCTGAGAAGGGCTATTTTTCATGTGATGCTTTTGGAGAATGCTATGGGAAAAGGTCAAGGGACAGAGTGGGAACGAGTAGGTCACATACTCATTGGTTTAGGGCACCACGACAACATCAGTTCTTTGAGATCCCAGAGCCTGCTTTGTAAAAATAAGCACCTCTCACTGAGCTGCCTGGGAAAGAAGAGGGGCACGCCTCCTGTGAGCTTGTTTGCTGCCTTCCTCTGGGCTAGTTCTCTTGCCTTGGCCATGGCTGCACCCCTGAGAACCAGAGAGATCCCTCAAAGAGGGTGCAGCATTTTTAAAAGCCTCTTTGCTTATTGCTTTGACCTTTGTAGTGCAAGGAGAAATCTGTGAGAGTGGGGCTAGCTTTCTACACCTGACCCAGAGGGCTGTCCTTCACTGGGGTCTGGGAGCAGCACTGCAGGGTTCTGTATCCATCCTGATGTCACCTCGCTGGCTCCATGGGCAGGAAGAGCTCAGGCCTGAACAGCTACTTGACCTTTGGGTTTTACCTATTATCTTTGCTCAGTTAAATTGGGGCTGGGGGAAGCAGTCCAACAAGGATTGTCCGTTTTCCTTTCTTCCTGCTTGATTCACACATACTCCAGATATCAGCCAGAGTGTGGGAAGGAAGGGGAAGCAGAGGGGTGAGGTGGCGAGTCATTTACATGGGAAATATCAGCTGAATGTGCATTTCCCTACTCTGCTGCCATCAATCATTCAGATTTCCTGCATGCTACGGAATAGAGTGGAGTTTGCTTGCTTCCCACTTCCCCCGGGAATGGTGACACTCATTTGTTTTGCTGCCTAGAAATGCTGATCACTCTAAACGTGTATTGTTTCAGAGACACATGCAGTTATGCAGCTGAAGTTTTCAGCTTCCCCTTATCTGGTCTTCAGAAATGTCTTTAGATGTTCTCCAGACCTGGAGAATGGTTCTACTGGTGTTCTAGCTCTGTTAGATGTGAAGGTGCTGCTGCAGTAGGACAGAAAAGCCCATGGCCAGCTGAGCAGCTCTTTACTACAGAGCCCTGGCAAATACCCTCTGTTCCCCATCACACCAGTTGCCTGAACTGGTTCTTGTGATCTGGCACCTAATCCAGTGGGGTGAGGTTTTCAGAGGCCCAAGTCCTGCTTGTCACTGGAAACCTTTTAGTGACTATTTCGTGGGGCTAACAAATCTGTTGAGAGAAAAGTAGTGTGGAATTACATGAAATAAGTAGATGAGCATGTGCTCACTATTAAGCTCTGGGGACAGCAGTAGAAATGGTTTGGGACTGGGAAAGGAATAGGCAAAAGAAGAAAACCAGGACAAACGGGAAAGAGAGAGAAACAGACTTTTCATTCAATAGCAAATAGCAGAAATGAAATAAGTATGGAAGAATTCAGATAGCCCTGCCTACTGAAGAGGCACAATAGCAAATGCCCAGCTCTGGATTCCTTCCCCTTGTGATAATGCTGTGGTCTGGCTTACTTCTGTGGGTTTCAGGTGGTGTCTGGTATCTGATTAAGAAGTGTCTTCCTCTCATTCAACAATCTCTCATTTTCCTGCAGAGGAGGTGTTGATATATTTCCTACATGGGGACACTTAGACTATGGACAGTTTGGGACTCATGGATAACCAAAGGGATGGGACACTGTTAAACTCTTGTATGCACTCAGCAGCCCTTGTTTCTTATGGCATCGTGTCTCTGGAGCTTCTGTGGTATGGCTGGGACTGGGATGTTGTTAGTATTCAGCTCAGTTGCTGTAGTAAAGAGGCTGATGAGACACTGTGTCCTTGGAGCATGGTTGTGGCCAGGAAACTTCTCCTGGCTGTGGGGGACTGGAGGCCCATTCCCTGGGGGTGTGAGCTCAGCAGCTTTTATGAGCTCAGCCACTGTGGGTCTGAGCAGTAACTCCCAGGGGAGACCTGTCGGGAAAACCCAAGGGCTGGAAGGAAATGCTGCTGGTGACTCAATAGGCAGAGCTCTTCCCTCTGTTGATGTTGGAGCTGAGCCACACAGACACATCCCTCCATAATTACCTACTGGTTACTTATAGTTCATGTTTTGTAACCACTGGCCTTCTTGTTGTCCACTCATCCAGAGATGTGAGGCTAGAATCCATACCATGAAACCTGGTATCACACTGATGCTGGCAGCCAAGAAGCAAGGATGTTTGCCTCTAGAATGAGGTATGTTTGGCCCACGTGTACACACAGATGTCATGACCATGTAGACAGATCATGGCCAGTGTTCCTTGCTGTGGCTCTGCTTGCCCAGGAAGGTTGTGTGTGGGATTGCTGGGACATAAAAGCCCAGAAAGATGCGTCATTAACCACTCAGTTGGAGACTGGTGAGAGGAGATGATGTGAGGTGTTGGTGGTTTGGGGTTCTGGAGAACTGTGGAATGGCCTAGGTGGCATGGGTAGGGGAAGGGATGAATTTGGATGACAAAACATGATGACAGAGGGAGAAAAATCTCTGTTGTGGCCCGTATTAAGCAAGAGAGACCCTTAGCGGTCACCTAGAGAAGAACAGTGGTGTGGAGTTCAGTGCTGGGGGAATGATTTACTTCCTTTTCCATTTGCTCATTTTGGACATGAAGTCATGTAATAACTTTAGAACTACAAAGAGCTTTGGTTTCGAGTGTGTTAACTGCAGTGACCAATCTCACATTTTTTGTTTCTTAATGATCTGCCTTGAAATGGGGAGGTGTTTTGTAAACCTGACACTTTTTCAATCTGTATTGATTGCCATGGGATACTGGTGTATTTCATTGCAATTTCTGCCTTATTCTGAGAAGTTACTGCTTCAAATTTACTTGTAAATCCATTTCACTGACTCTCTTGTGCTTCCATTCAGCCATGCTGACTGCCTGTCCTCCCTTGCCCCCTGCCAGCCCTGTGTCCAAGTGTAGCTGAGTTTGGTGAATAACTTTAGCTGACCTCTCCTACAAGGATAGACTGAGAGAGTTGGGGTTGTTCAGGCTGGAGAAGAGAAGGCTCTGAGGGGACCTTCTTGGGGCCTTCCAGTATCTTAAGGGGGCTACAAGAAAGCTGGGGAGGGACTTTTTAGGATGTCAGGTAGTGATAGGACTAGGGGAATGGGTCAAAACTAGAGGTGGGTAGATTCAGATGAGACATTAGGAAGAAGTTCTTCCCCAGGAGAGTGGGGAGACACTGGCAAAGGTTACCCAGAGAGGTGCTGGAAGCCCCATCCCTGGAAATTTTGAAGGCCAGGCTGGATGGAGCTCTGAGTAACCTGCTCTAGTGGGAGGTGTCCCTGCCCATGGCAGGGGGGTTGGAACTAGATGATCTTTAAGGTCCCTTCCAGCCCTGATGATTCTATGATTCTACAGCACCCTCATCCACCTCGTTAGCAAAGGCACAGATAATCTGTTTGCTCCTGTAGGAGTTCCTTCTGTGTAGTTAGTCTTTGCTGTGACTGGCAGCAGGATCAGCCCCCCCCTCACATCACAGTGGATGTGTTGTGGCTCTGCAGCAGCATCACCCTCCTGTCCCAGCCGGGGTGCTGGAACACGGCCTGCCTTGTGCTTCTGCCTCCCACAGCTCTTTGTGAGAACAGCCTCAGGTAACAACCAGCAGCAGGAGAATTGTCCCAGCTCCCATGCTCTTCATGGGGTTTGCTCACTGTCACCTCAGTGGTCAGGGACTGCTGCCTTCCAGGGGAGCTGCTGTAGCTTGATGAATGACAGGCTGTGAGTCGGAAACGACGGGCTGGACATCTTCAGGGGTGGCTCATTCTTGGTAAGTCACTTTGAGTAAAACACGTGGTGCTGTGCAAAACAAGGGTAATGGTCTGACTCACCTTTGCAAAGAGCTCAGAGAACTCAGCTGAAAAGTGTTTTGAAAGAGCTATGCTCCATTACAGTGACACTGCCTTGTTCTGCCAACCCTCAACTCCAACCAAGGCGCTCTCGGGGCTTCCCACAGGACTCTGCCAACTGGATTTCTGCTGGTCTAGTAGGGAGCAGATATCTCAGGGCTCTTCCTGGTTCTTCTGTCTCTTCCAGTGATTTTCAACAGTGGTACAGCAGTTACCACAGAATCATCATTGACATCATTCAGTTGCTGTGTGTAATCACCACTCGGTGTGTTCACTGAGCTCTTCCCTGGCTTCCTCAAGTAGGGCTGACTGATGAAAACTGAAATGATCCTGCAAAAAACCTAGAAAGCTGAGATTTCTTTTGAGGCCAAATTCCCTTCTGCATTGTGTTTATTATTATCTATCAGTGCTACAAGTAGTGAATTTTCTGAGGTCGTGAGTTGTTCCTGCTTCAGGAAAAGCTGCAAATGAGGCTGTGTACAAACAGGTGATGGAGAGTGGGCTTAGAAGAACCATGGGATCCCAAACTACTTGCCTGTAGGTGGATAAAGGATCCCAGTAGACACCAGACCTTAAAGTTGGCATCTTGATCACTGTTAGACCTTTTGACAGGACTCCCAGGTCTCGTGTCTGTAGGAGACAATGTGTATAAAGCCAGTGCTGGTTGTTTCTTTAAGGCCCCCCTCCACTGCTCCTCTCTTGACATTCCTGCTGACACAGATTTTCCTCCCTTGCTCAGTTTCAGTGCACCTGCTCATATGAGGAGGCTGTGCAGGGTTTGCTCAGGCTGGGGTTGTATATAACAGAACCAGCACCCTAAAGCATCTTCATAGGCTGTGAGGACTCATTAGTATGCAAGTGAAGCCTGACTTAAGTGGTGACCTGCAGAAGCAAAGTGAGGATGTGCCTTCAATTAAAGGTCAAATCAACTGTCATAGGAAACTGCAGGGCTATTTTAGAGAGCCAGCAGTCTAACAGAGGCTTTCCTATCAGATCTAGGTACTCATTCTGCCAGTGTATTATTATTGTTGTCTCATATACTCAGTAGGAACCCACCTATCTTCCTAAGTCTGTTAAAGCACTGCCCTCGGATTCAGTATTGCAGGAGACAAGCTGGCTTGAAATGGGAATTACCATGTTATGTTCTGCTCAAGCCTTCTGGACAAGCTGCCTTGTTTTCACTCCTCAGTTACCTCACTTGGGTTTGTCAGCCTGTATTGAGAACATATATCCTTTTTTCCTTTTTTTTAAACCCATTTCTGTATAACCAGAAGGACTTGGATGGGCAGGAAGGCCTTTGTGGTCAAGTTTCAAGAAGCTGGAGTGTGTCAGGTAGGAACTGGGTAGGAAGCTGGCATATAGATGGAGAAGCCTGAGAACCCTGGGGCAGCAATGTGCATGCTTCTGACCTGCTGTAGTTGTGAGGAAAACCAGAGTCACACAAAGTGTTGCTGTGACAGCTTCTTACGCTGTGGTGCCTGCCTGGAGAAGGGAGTTACTTGGTCAAAAGGATAGGTACAAATGGATTTATATCCAACTTTGGAAACATGGATGTGATGTGATCCCTGGCAGGGTTGTCTTCCTCCCAGCTTTTTGCTTGGCAGACCTTGGCCTGGCACATCACTACTGCTGCTCTGTGTTCTTGGCTGTTCCCCATGGCTGGGGGGCTGGAGCACAGTCCCTAAGCTCACCCCATGTGTTTCTGCAAGCAGGGCTTAGGAGACTTGGGCAAGGCCAGTGCAATTCAAGAAAAAGCTCAAGTGCTCCCCAGGCCTTGGGAACTGCCTAAATAACCGTGGTGAGGCTCACAGTTATATTGCAGGGAAGGCAAGGTTCCTTGGGAGCCTGGGTGGGGGCTAATCAGTGTACATTCATCATTAATTTATGCATGTAAAGGGGGTTTTGGAATAGAGTTGTCATGCTGGTTTCCATAATGCTAACTCTATCCACCCTGCCAGCTGCTGCAATGTTGTGGTAGTTTGTGTTGCTGCATGCAGAATTATGGTGCTTTTGTGGGAATATTATGTTCCCTGAATAGAGCCCCACAGAGCAATTTGCTTCATCCTTACAAACCCATCCAAATAACTGGCAGTGCCTTACAAATACAAAACAATTGAGAAAATAAATGTATTATACTGTACATCTGTGACAAAACAATGCTTTCATGTGCAAGGAGAGAAATGTGTTTGTTTAACTTGCGGCCTCCCATTTGGAAATAAATGCATTCATTTAAATCAAAATGGGACGTTCTTCACTATTATAGTATTTTACATGCCAGATGTAAGAAATATGTTGCTTGAAGAGCGGGCTAAAAACTTGGAGTGGTTGATATTACCAAAATCATGCATGTGCTGGCTCATTCTAGACACTGCCTCTCTTCCTGCAGGACGTCCTCCACCCTGGAGTGGGAGTCTCCTGGCTTTGCATGGGAAGGATTGATGTGCAAAGGGTTTGGGAGGATGCTTTCCCCTTGGGGCAGTCTGGTGCCCTGTGTGCGTGCAGAAAAATCTACTTTTCAGCTGGGCTGTGCTCAGAAGAGAGTGCAACCAGTTGCCACACATCAGAACTTTGTATTGCCCGTGAGCGTGAGGCAGGTGGATTCCCTGCAAGAGTTGTAGCAGCCCAAAAGACTTTTGATGGCTTCCAGTTTTTGTGGTAAAGAAATGTTAGTTTCATTTATATGCAGCAGTGGAAGTGTTAGATGAGGGAAACATAATAAATAAAATACAGGTTGAGCGATCCAATATTTGTTTTTAAAAATGTGCATCATCTTGTAATTTTCATCCTTTTAAATGGTTGAGCTCTCATAATGAAAGTCTGCAGCATTTCAGTTTACACATCAGCTTAACATCATCAAGCCAAGTTTGTTCTGGGAGTTAACATTTGCATTTTTGAAGGCAGCAGCCCTAATCCAGAGCAAAACCAGATGAGGATGTACTTTAATACAGCACGTTACCAGCTGTCTGCTGGTAGGTGTGAGCATTCTCAGAAAGGCACTGAAATTTCATTTGGGTGGTTTTCCAAGACTCTGCAAACTTAATTGAACAAAACTGAAGATGGCTGCTACCAGTAGTAGGAGGCTGGCATATTAGAAAGAAAAATAGCAAGAAAACCATAGGTACATCTGAGCTTTTCTAACCTGACTTCTTAATAGTAATGTTCAGACCATCTTCTAGGCTTGGCTGTTCTTTGAATTGGAATAACTGCCCACGTTACTTGTGAGAAGGGGAGAGTTAGGAGGAGTTTCAGCTCTCTGCCAACATTGGCTGACACACAGGGTCATGTAATGGTGTTTTTCATGTGTAGTATCAGGGCTGTGCAAGCCTGTGATTGTGTTTGTGCTTTAGTAGCTGGAGGGCCACAAGTGCTGAGAATCACAATTCAGCAAGTCCAGCATTAATAAATACTCTTTAGCTCACTTTGAAAGCATCGTGGTCTGCATCTTCCCCATCTCAAGTGTTGTATCCATCTTATTGTTATATCCACTCAGCCTGAGGACTTTTATAGCCAGCAGGAACCATGTCACATTTCTGAAAGCCACCACCTTTGTATTGACTGATTGACCAAGAGGGCTGTGCAGCAAAGGCCTAGCTTTGTTTTTCCTCTGGATTGATTAATCAAATACTTCAAATAATTGCTGTGGTTCTGATTAATGTCAACTGCATAGCAAATTACCCAGGAGATTAAAATGACTTTCTGTTTTTTTTAAGAAAAAAACCCTGTAAATGAGTTAATTATTTGCTCTGCTCACCTCTCTAACCTTGTTATGCTTGTAAATGAATAGAAATATTGATCCTGGAACTGATCTTGGTGTTATCCATCTTGCATCAGTTTAATGAGGGGTTTTGGTGTAACCCTGTGTGCTCCTTTTGACCAAGTGCACACTCCTCCTGCTTTGTTTTTGTATAAACTGTGAGAGTGGGGCTGGGAGAGCCCATTGGGTTATAATTGATCTCCAGGGTTTGTAGGACTCCCTCCATTAGCACCATTACTACTCCACCAAAGGCTCCTTGCAGCAGTGCCTCCTTGACCACATCTCTTGGTAGCAGACTCTACCACCCAGTGGCTGTTACTGTTAAAACAGTCTTGTTTCCTCAGTGAGCTGCTTCCTTCCATTAACTTCAAGTCACATTGTATTTTTCCATGTTCCCAGCCTGAGTACACTTCTCTCCCCCATGTACAAGCTGCAGTTTAATTACATCCCTGGTTGCTGTAACAGGTTTCTCCACCAGGACAGCAGAACGTCGGACGGCTGCAGATTAGCTAATAGAGGTGCCAGTTGTATTCACCACTTGAATGCCTTCTGAAGGAGTAGTTGGTTCAGCTAGGGCTTGTGTGCCTCCATCACTTCTTCCCTCTCCAAGAGCAAGGCCTCCTGAGTTCCCAGCAAGATGTGGGGTTCCTTGTCAAGCTGGCAAAAGAATGCCAATTTTAGGATCGTTGTCAAGAATGTGCTGCTTACTCAAGGGACAGCAACCCAGAAAGCTTTGCTCTTACATTTGTGTAGATGTTAGTAAAAGAAACTTTAAGGCCAGCAGCTATTTGAGGTCATGTCAAATCCCTGTGCTTTCATTTCCTTGCAATTTGGTTTCCAAGGTTTCCAGAAAAAGGTTGGGTGCCTCAGCTTCTGGAAAGGCTGTTTCAGATGTTGCCAAGCTCAGGTCTTTGTCCAGCTCTAATAAACTTCCTCCTGTGTATGGCCATGAGGATGCTTTGGTAGAGCTATGTCTACCTGTGCTGCGAGACATTAACATCTCTTCCAGAGCTCTGCTGGAAACTGCTGCCCTTTTGTGTTCACTTCACTAGAGCCTGGTGTGGAGTAGACAGCCATGGTGTCCCAGCCATGGCAAGGAGACTCCACGTAGTGTGCTGGGCTGGGGCTTATTTTTTTCCCTTTCATAGAATCACAGAATCATTTAGGTGAGAAGAGACCTTTGAGATCACCAAGTCTGTTAATCCAGCACTGCCCGGTCACCACTAAACCACGTCCCTCAGCTCCACTTCTACATGTCTTTTAAACCCCTCCAGGGATGGGGACTCCACCACTGCCTGGGGCAGTCTGGGCCGGGCCTTGACAACCCTTTTGGGGAAGAAATTGTTCCTCATGTCCAACCTCAACCTCCCCTGGAACAACTTGAGGCCGTTTCCTCTTGTCCTATGACTTGCTGAATGGGAGAAGAGACCAACCCCACCTGCTTCCAACCTCCTTTCAGGGAGTTGTCAAGAATGAGAAGGTCTCCCCTGAGCCTCTTTTTCTCCAGGCTGAACAACCCCAGGTCCCTCAGCTGCTCCTCACCAGACTTGTGCTCTAGACTCTTCCCCGGCTTTGTTTTCTCTGCCCACGCTCCAGCCCCTCAAGGTCCTTCAGGGAGTGAGGGGCCCAAAACTGACCCCAGGATTCAAGGTGCAGCCTCCCCAGTGCCCAGTCCAGGGGGACAATGCCTGTCCTAGTTCTGCTGGCCACCCTCTTTCTGCTGTGCTGAGCAGGAACTTGTTGCCATTGCCCCTTGTCCCTTATGTCACTGTGTCCAGCCAGGTGAAGAAAGAGGGAATCTTCTGTTTCCAGTTCAGCAGGGATGCGAGTCAGATGTGCTCCTCAGCTCTGGAGTCACCATGGAGTTTCTGTCCATATCAAGCTATAGAGAGCTCATGTTTGCTTTGCTAGCTGTCGTGTGGCTTGTGGAGAGCTAAAATAGTGGCTACCCCATTTCCTTCTCTTGCTTTTTCTCTTTGTTTCCTCAAACTGAGGTTTTGAAAGCAAAATGCGACCACGTAGCCAGCCAACAGTATCTGTGCATCGTGGCACTTGTCTTCCTCCTTTGTTACACAAGCTGATGGCCTTCGAGCAGGTTGGAGAGTGACTGTCAGAAATAGCCTTTCAGCAATGCAATACCAGCCCTCAAATCCTAAACCATCTGTCATGGTCAAGTTAATGTAACCTTCTCCCTGCTGTCGGCGAGAGCTGGGACAGTATAACAGCGTCCAGTGCTCAGTCCTGTAGGAATTGTCCACATGGCTTTCTCACATACCTGGGTCTGGTCCAGGGGCTGCTTTGTGGCAGCCTGCACTGTCAGTCACTGCCCAGACAGAAATGCTCCAAGTGTGGTGCTGAGAGATTTAAATGTTCTTTTTTTTTTTGGTATGGTGCAGCAAAGCAGATTTGCTGCTGGCCTCAGCGGCTTGTAGCACTCAGTGCCATGACTTTGTAAGTCATCTGCTGAGTGCCAGGCTGGAGCTGGCAGAGCTTGCCATGCCTGCAAGCACGACTGCTGCCAGACTGGGCGTGCAGGACCTGTTGCTGGAAGGGCAAGTGGTTGTGTTCTGAGGGCCCAGTTCTGATGTGGGCAATGCCAGATGCTATCATGGGAATTTGGCTACGGCTCAGTTGCTTGAAAGTTGATATGTTTTCTTGTAGCTTTTGAGTGTGGCTCTATTTTCTGGCAGCTGGAGAAAATGGCTTTGAAAAATAATAGCAGCTTTTAAGTCAAATTGCTGTCAGCATTCACTCCAGGCTACTAGAAGCTAATCAGCTTAAGTTCCTACTTGGCAAATGAAATTCCTGTCTCACTGTGTAGCCCAGTTCTCATATCTGGTACTTTTTACTCTCTTTCCTTTCTCCTGATGTGTCTGGTCAAAGGTATGTTTGGTTGCTGAGGTGCAGGATCCAGTGTGCTTTTGAAGGTACCCATGCTTGGGCCTCTCTCCTTTTTTATAGGATCTCTGTTGTAGGATCAGAGGAGAAAAGGAGGCAAAAGTTGGTGAAGCTTTAGCACCTGCCTTGAGCACAGTTCAGCTGAAGAAAACCACCAGTCACTGCTCTCAGCAAGGCACCTGATTCCAGCCATCAAGCTTGGACTGAGAGAGGTGGGTAGTGAGGATCCATGGGGGAGCCATTATGGGCTATTCCAGGTGAACAGAGAAAGGAAAGAAGCAAAGCTGCTGGTGAATAGAGAGAATCAGGAGAAGCAGAGGTAGATGGGCTGATGAAATAATGCTGTCTTCAACTCTGAATGAGTAACAGCATCACAGGAGGCATTCAGGGCAGCAATCTTGGAGAGTTACAGTGAAGGTTAAAGATTACATTTAGGGTTAGGATTAGGAAAATCAGGACCCCTAAGGCATACTCGGTGAATGCTACATTAAAGGCATAGGCAGAACCAGATACATCTGGGGTTGTGTCTAGTAATTAGATATATGGTGTTTATCCATACAATGTATTACCCTCTGTGTTAACACCTGTGTATATGGTATCTGTTACAGGTATGTATATCACATACATTGCACGTATTATTAGCAGATTAGGCGTTATAATATATGCAGACTAATTCCTTGGGTTTATGGAAGCATTAGAAGTTGCTGTGCCAAGAAAAAGGTTTCCTCTGGCAGCTCTTTGCATCAGCTCCTTTATGACAGCAGCTTCCACACGAGGCTTTTCTGTTGCTCTGAGTGACTGGCTGTGAGTGCAGCTTTGCTGAGGCTGTAGGTTTGACTGGAGCTCCTCCTGCCTTCCCTTGTATGTGCAGGGGTAGTGCAGGCTGTGGGAGCACGCAATGCAGATGCTGGTGAATGAATAAAGTGGGAAAGGAAGAGAGAGTGAGCATGTCTTGTGCATCCCTTCCAGAGAGCAGAGGAAGGCATTAGCAGCCTCCAGAGGGAGTTTCTCTTCTCAGCTGATCTCCAGGCATATCCAACCGATGCCTCGGGGAATCTCTTGACGTATGAGCCTGTTTTGCTTGGTTCTGTCATGATCCTTCAGAGGGCATTTGTTTCTGTTTGGCTTTAAAAGATCGGGTTTATTGCGTGCTAATTTTGTGTGAGGACATCAAACCTTGCAGAGGAACCAGTGCACGGAGCTTGCAGCTCTGCTAGGAGCCTGTCTTGCATTTTGTGTACCAGCCCTGGGCTTGCAACGTGGGGCTCAAGTAATGAGCCTCCTTGGCAGGTTTGAGACTGATCAGCTGCAGCTACAGAGCCACGTGTGGTGACCTAATAACACAGTCATTCCTTCCCACTCCTAGAGCCTATCAGGTCTGCTCTGTAAGGGTTGACTGAGTTGTTTTGTAAATCTTAGTAACAAAAATGTGTCCACAATCACCCAAAAAATGGAAGGCAAAGATGAGAGCATAAAACGATTATGCTGGTGAAAGAAAGGAAGACTAGTGGAGTCTGAAAGAGATGTGGGCAGGTAAGCAATGGGGCCTGTGAAGCAGAACGAAATGCATTATTATCTTTAATGGAAATTCAAAAAGGGCTTTATAGATGCACTGGGCAGAGGATGAGTAGAGAAATTGCTGATTCTATTTCATAAAGATGGTGGGAGTGAAACTGGCTTTGTTCCACTGCTCAGGCAAATGGATGTGGCAGCTGGAAAGGGTTATCTGGCCAGGGATGGGAGAAACCTCACATGGGGATTGCACTTCACACCTGCCAGGTTTTTTTCCCATTTATGCCCATTGTGCTGGTGTGAAGCTCTGAAGTGCTAGGGCCTGAGCCATAGGCATTGAACCAAAATTGACCTACACATGAACCCCACAACCAAACAATCTATTTTGTAGCAGTAACCAGAGGAAGATTTTTCATTTCTCTCTGTCTGGAGGTTGCTGCTGGGCTGTGGAACCTGACACCCAGCTGAGAGAGATGTGACCAAGACCAACGTAGATAGAGATACTGCATTGAGTTCCTTCCCAGGCCCTGGTCAGGCTTTGGGCAGAATCCATCAGGGAGGGTAACACCAGATGTTCCACATTTGAAGTTCTGAAGGTCATTTATTCAACTAAAGTTGTTTATTCGACTGTATAAAAGCTGGACCCTCTTGCAGTGACTTGGGGAGCCTCCCCTATGAGTGGACACCTGCACAGGACTTCCCAATTGCTGGGAGAGGTTCCCCAAATCCTCACTGCACCCAGGGCTGCCCAGTGACTGTGGACTGTGGTTACTTTACCCTGCTTATTCCTGCTGCTGCTAACCATATCATTTCATTTCTATACCATCTGGGAATAGGCAGTAAAATAAGCCTATGCCTTTTGTGGGTGTCTTCGTGTTCTTTCTGTTGGCTCCTGTCAATTGGCAGAACAAGCTCTGGGTTCCTTGTGGAGGGAAGGAGATGTCTCAGGAATTAGGGATTTCAGTGAGATGGTAATGCCAGGCTTCTTGCTGCCACTCTGGCTTGAATCTCAAACCTCAAATGCTGCATGTGTTCTCTGACTTAGTCCCTAAGCAACCTTTCTGGCCCAGGCCATCCTCCATCTAGCATCCTGCTGGTGTGCTTGAGGCTTTCTGCTCTCAGAAAGCTTCTTGCATGTGGGATTTGCAATAAAAATAATAGGATCTCTGGAAACCATGAGCTAAACCATTAATGACATTTGCTCTGAGAGCATTAAGGAAGGAATTGCTTCATAGCAGTGTTGCCATCAGACCCACATCTGTATGGTAGCATTCTCCTATGTAAGTAGGATAACTGCTTCTTCCAGATTACAGGTGCATGGCTTCATGCTCGTGAATTACTGGGAAAGATCTGTTTGATGGGTCTGATGCCACCACCAGGTAGCAGAAGTCCTGAGACTTTCACAGGCTCTGAGATCTTCTCTCTTCCTCCTTTCTTCTGGTGCCTGAAGCTGAGTTTGAAAAATGACAGTAATCTGGCTAGGATCTACAATGGTGATGTCATAAAGGACATTCCCATTGTTCACAGTGCTCCTTACAAAAATGTTCCATATTTCCTATTCCAGAGGCTGTAGAGAATGTGGCACAGATTTTTTTTTTTTACATATATATCATTAAAAAAATTAGGTTATGTCTATGGGGAGAGCATTCCCAGGAAAAGTACTTACAGAAAAAGAGCATTTACTCTGCTTCAGGTAGAATCAAAAGTAATTAAGCATCCTAGTGAAGCACTGGGAGTGGGCACACTCTGGGGAAGAGGCTGATCTCTCAGGTAAGAATCTCAAACCTGAGAATAAACAGTTCCAAGGGAGGTGGTTGGTGAGGTTTTGCTATGGAGTGAAGGTGCTTGAGGTAGTTGTGTTCTTTTACTGCTCTAAGGAAGGGGAGAAGTGGAACTGGTGTTGCTGGTGGAATGAATTCTTCCTGCCTAACCAAAGCACATTCAAGCTTTTTCTGTAGACATAGAGGTGAAAAATAATTCAGCTTTTAATGGTCTCTCTGGCAGCCCAGTACATCTGGATGGAATAACTCTGGGCATTTGGCCAGATGTGGTGTAGAAGGTTGAAGCATGAAGTCCTTTGAGTCCCTGAGCTCCTTGTCCAGTCGTGATGGCTGGTCTACCTGGGACACTCTGAGAGCTTTGTGGGGACCTGGAGGGTGTGCAGGGATGCTCAGCAGTGCAGGGGTTGGCTGTGATGGGAACTGTGCTAACCCTCTCTGGGATTTGCAGGAAAGAGAGCTGGAACGTGGGCTTCTCAAGGCAGTGAGCTGTTCAGATGGCCAGCAAAGAGTGAGCTAAGGAGTCAGAAATACCAGACATCATCTGGAAAGAGGGTGATACTGACAGGAAAGAGCTGCCCCAGCCTTTGGACACCTCCTCATTTTGAACAGCAGCCTGGCTGGTTTAAGGAAGGAAGGTCAGTGCCATGGGATGGGGAAAAGGGAGGCAGGCTAAACATCTGGAAGGAGAGGGAAAGAGATGTAATGTCTGTGGCCAGGGTTGGAGCAGAAATCCAGGGACTGGCCAGGGCTGTGGGGTTTGAGCCTAGAAATACCAAGAGCTTTGTCAGAGGGAGTAGCCAGCTGAAGGTGGAAGCTTAGAAGGAACAGAGCTGGACTGAGCCTGCAGTTCTCTGTATTGGATCCAGGGACAAATGCAGCTCTTTGGTATGATCCAGTTCAGTTTCAGGAGTGAATATGTGGCTGTGAGAATGAGAGAGAATGCAAATAGCAACTAGAAAGACAAATGTAATGCTAATTTGGGCTTTATGCTGCAGTTCTTTGTGTCAGTTACTCCATTAGAAGGAAGGGTGTGTGCTTTGCTCCTGTCTGTGTGAAGGCCTTAGCCTTAGTGGTGGGGAGTTGGGGAGTGAGATTGCAAAGTGAGAATTCCATACAAGAGCCAAGCACAGATTCTCCAGGGGCAGGCACAGCACCTGCCCAGAGCAGCTTCTAAGGCTGATGATTGGCCTGGGTGGATCAAGTGATTTAGGTGGTGAGAATGGTCTGTGATGGCACTTAATAGAACATGGTGATGGGGTGGTTGTTCCTGGGGGATTTAACCATCCGGGATGCATGGCCTTGCATAGCACAAGCTTTCCTAGCAGAAAGTTATGCTACATGGACACCTGAACCACTGTGTAAGTTCCCTGGGCACAGCTGCCTGCCAGCCAGATGGTGCAAGAGCAGGGTAAGACCCCTCTCCCCTGATGAGGAAGAGGTAACAGATAATATATCTCAGGGTGCACCTGATGGCTTGTGCCAAGTCCTGTTTTGCTGAGAAGTACCCGTGCCAGGGAGGGCTGGACAGGCTCTTGGGCTACGTGTTCTCATGCTGGCTCAGATGAATTTTTCCCATCCGTGCCTGTGTAGTCTAAATAGTGAGCATTGAGCCTGACCTTGGTCTGGCATTTCAAGGGACTGTCTGAGCAGTGCCAGCACCTTCATGAGAGCAGCACTGTGTCCTGGTACAGAAATAAGAGCCTTTGCTTTTCATAGGCAGCTCAAGCTGGATCTTGAGATGACAGGACCAGGCTTACCTCCCCTACAGCCCACCAACATTAAGCACTTGGTTTGCAATAGCCAATGCCCAAGGCCTGATTTCTATGCAGGGTCTGTAGGGAGACAGAAGCAAGAACAAAAAGAGAAAAGAGGTTTTAGGATTTGCTTTCTCAATGGCAGTTCATTCTGATCCTTTGTGCGTGTGCTTGTGGAGTGCAGGAATGGAGGGGATGCCACTGCTTCATTCAGTGCTCCAGAAGACTAATGGACCTTGACAACTGCAGCACAACATGGAAACTATTAAAAAGGGAGGACTGATTAAAGCCCCAACCATCCCAGCATTCCCCTGGGCTCTTAACCCCGTGTTGGAGCTGAGCAGCCTAGCAATACCTCCTCCCAGTCTGCACAATTAACATCTCTTGTCACTAATTGATTCCTGTGGTGCTCACAGGACAATTAGAATTTAAATTGCCTTTTACAAAGGTCATGAAAACATGATAAAAGACGAATCTATTAGGAAGGATCACTCAGGAGTCTCTCTCCTTTTCCACAGCACTGGCTGCTGGTTATCATGAGACATGAGCAAGGGGAGCTAGGAGGGTGGTTCGTGCCCTGGGTTCATTTCTTCTTGATTGTAGTTCATGGCAGAGGCTCAGCTCTTTGTGACTTGTGAATATTCTTGCACTGAAGATGGCATTTATTTTTTTTATGGCCTCTTTTAGAAGGGTTTTGTGTCTGTATGTGCTCTCCCTGGTTGCCTTTTCTGATAAATGTCGAAATAGCTGGTTTTGCATTTGAATCTGGAATTCACTGTGTATGTGTTGGGGGGAACCTGTTTGCAATGGAGGGTGAAAAATTTGCCTTCACAGGGCAAAGTTGTCCTAGTACCAGCCAGTCTTTATTCCCAGAGGGTGGAGTAATGGATTAAAACCTGCCATGACTCCCTGGAATGCAAAGGCTGTGAGGGGAAGGGCAGCTGGAGCTCTGTCTGCACAAGGATGCATGTGAGGATCTGGGTACTTGGTTCAGCACTACTGTCACTCCAGCTTTCTGCAAAATAGTCCTCAGTAAAGAGGTCCTAGAGAAGAATGCATGAATGCAAGCCCATGAAAGCATTGCAGGGAGCTGGTATTTTGCTGGCAAACAGGAATATTCAAAGTTGTTACAGTTATGGCAACACTCCTCTTGGTCACCCTCAAACCTCAACAGTGGGAAGAGATTTGAAGCCTTGTGTGTCATGGTTAAGGCAACGTCTTGTAATTGTAGCAAATCATCCTGGAGTGGATCTTGGCAGGCTACCTAATTCACCTGCCTCCTCCAAGGCAGGATCAGCTCTACCTGTATCCCTGATCTGTTATCCAAGAAACATCTCACACAGATGCCTGTGCTGCAGCGGGGGCAGATTATCCCTTGTAGAGTTTAGCACATCTTGTTCTGACACACCCAGAGCTGGCATTCTGGGCTAGCTGTGTGTCAGGTCTGGATGCAGTGAAAAGCAGCCTTAAATCCTATAGTTTGGTCATTTCTCTTTTGTCATATATGCCCCAAGTGTGGGGTTTGACAGGGAAAACATAAGTTTGGGAGGCACTACTGTGGTCCAGAACCAGCCTCATGTAGCTACAGCAGTATTTCATGCTGAGAGAGAAAATCTGAGCCAGAATATCCAATTGCACATCCCATGCTATCCCAGTGGCATCCCCATTATAAAGAAAGCCGGCTGGCTGGTTGAGAAACTCCTGTCCTTTCCAAGTCCTGCCTTTGACTTCTTGCTATTCTGGTTATTGAAATTGATTTTGCACTCCAGGCGTGGGATTTTCCATTGCCAAGTTTAATGTCGGAGATAATAGAAATTATGTTTCCACTCGCTCATAAATCTCAAGGCTGTTTGTGCTCAGATGAGTGGACAGTAAGTACAGGTGAAATTGCTCCTGTGATTGTTTCAGTAGAAGTGTATTATTGTTGTAAGGTTTTATAAAGTGTGTTCAACCAGTTTACACATATTTCTAGTAGTCACTGGGTAGATTTTTTTCTTCTTCTTCTTCTTCTTTTAATTAGAATAAATACAAACCTTTAAGCAAGGCATCTAATTTCTCTTCTCAACAGCATGGTCAATGAGCTGGTTTGGGAAGTAGGCCAAAGAGTGGGCAGCAAGACCCCCTGGCAGTGGTGCAGCACCCCTCTGCTGGGCTTGCCCTGCAGGTTTGTGCTCAGAGAGGACAACCTATGCAGATCAGAAGGATCTCTGTGCTTTGGCACAGCTCCTCTTGTGGGGCAAGCACTGGGCTCTGTACTGACTGCAGCACTGGCTGCTCTGCACTGAATCTTGCCATCATTAGTCAGTGCACATAGGACCTGGCTTTCAAAAGCTTGGGAAAAAATAAGCAAAGGTGAATCTCTTGAGCTTTAAGGGCAAAACAGTCTGCGAAGGTTTCTTCAGCTCCCAAGAGCTGATGGAGATAATGGGGTTAGTGTCAGGCCCGTGGGGATCGGTTACTGACTCGTGGCCTGAAGACACTTCAGCCTTTGGGGGCCCCGTGTCCTAACCTGGCAGCTTCTTCTGCTCCCAGGAGGCAGCAGGACTACTTGTTCTTTTTCAGAGTGTGTGAGAATTTCACACTCTACGAGGATAAAGGAGTGAGAAGAAGGACTCTGGAGTGATGGGGAGGCTGGAGCTACATCCACTTCAGCTACAGGCTCCTCTGGTTAGACGTGAATCCACTCAGCTCTGCAGTCCTCACCTGGGCGTCGTTCCCGTGATCTGAAGGCCTTGATCAGCTTCCCAAACAGCTCCATGTAACCCAGCCAGCTGGCTGCCACCCAGCCCTGCTGCCATCTGCTACCCTGCGCCTCTGTTGTGTCTGGGCCCTGCATGCCAGAGATGCTGCTGTAGCTCCTTCCTGAGGGAAACCCAGACCCTGATAACTCAGGTGTTCTTCAGACAATATTCTTCCTGCAGGAGAGTGCCAGGCTCAAGCAGCCAGAGCGTGCTGTGTGGTGATTAGAGCACTGCAATGAGTGGAATGTATGCAAGGCATTTCTCTCCTAGCTTCCTACCTGCCCTGACCCCACATTCTTTTATGCTTCGCACGTCTCGTGTCCTTGGCTCAAGGAATACCATTAGTGTGTGTCAGGTAGTGCCCAGCATGGTGAAGCCTCAGCTTGAGCTGGTGTTTCAGGTATTGCTGAGCAGTTCAAAACGATGCACTTAGCTTATTTTTGCTCCCGTGTGCGTTTGGCAACGTTGCTTTGCTGTATTACATTGCTGCCCTCCCAGAGATCTTCACTTTGGCTGGGAGCAAAGGGGCTCAATTTATCTCTTCCTTACCTCGCAGGGGTTTGGTGAAGCTCAGCTTAGCAAAAACTTGTAAATTGCTTGGAGATCATTAGAGGAAAAGTGCTGTGGAAGAGCAAAGTATTATTTATTAATGTGCCTCTGTCTTACAGTGGCATAAATATCAAGGTTTTAATTGCTCAGACTTGTAATCTGAGTAATTTCCTGGCTCTGTTTTTTTCTTCTTATTTGATTGCCTTGGTAAATGGTTTCATGGAGCAGTCACTGCACAAAGCGATGCAGGGGCAGTGTTTAAAAGCCAGATCTGTCAGGGGGAGAAGGCGGTGGGATACCACAGCATGACTTTCAGCTTTCCTTTGGCTGCTCTAATCTCTACTGCCTCAGTCTTATCCTCTGCATCTAAACTTGCTTTTCCTCTGTCCTTGTTTAAAATCTCGCCTCTGCTTGTGAAAGGAGTGTGCAAAACAGCATTACAATGTTGAGCAGAGATCTTACATTGCAAGGGGCTCCGCATCACTTCCCCAGCAGTATGCAACCATGCATAGACTCTAGCCATGCCTGAAGATTTGCACTATACCTGCTTTTGGGCAGGACATGAATGATGTGGCTGGAGGCCAGAGGAGGGAGAAAATCCTTCCCCTGGTGTAGGGGGAGTATGAGCTGGTGGTAGGGAGGTGTGAGCTGGTGGTGGCTGTGGGGCTGCACAGCCTGCCTTGCCCTCCAGCCCTCAGTGGCAGCTACCAGGCTGGGTGTGAGCTGGATGTAGTTACTCCAGGAGGAGTTTGGCCAGTCGAGATGCAGTTAAATATCCCTTGTGGAAGTGCTGAAGTCAGGGGTTTTTCTCTGCATCTGAGAGCTCTCTCCAGCCAGGTGGTATTAGGGGCATATCAGCTAGCTGCCACCTTGCCCGTCCCACCGGGGTTGAGCTGGGATCTTTCAGGTACTTATCTCTGAGACTGGTACTGCAGCAAGGCTGATCTGCAGAGCCTGGTGTCAGATGCTGTGCCTGGTGGGATGATAGCAAGTGATCAACAAAGAATGACGTCAAAGGCTGTGGTGTGTGCTCTTCAAACCGAACCCTTTGTGCTGTGTTCCTCATGTACAATGAGGAAATTCCTTCCCTCTCCCTCTCTCTGCCTGTTTTGGTTTTAATTGCCTCAAAACCATGGCAAGGCTCAGCCTGCTCCTGTTTTCCCAGGTGGGTGGGCAGCCAGCTGCTCGCTCCTGAGCTCTGGGATAGGCTGTTCTAATACATTGTTCATAGGCCTCTGAGTTTACCCCGTTTCATACAAAACTGAGCAGAAGCAGCAGCAATTGTGTGTGTGCGCGTGTGTTTTTACCCCCGTCCAGCTCTGGCAGATCAACACCAGTTCTAAAATGTTTGCTTGGGCTGTCAGTGAAATCTAGGACCGATCTGAAGACTTTCCTTTCTTCTGGGGTGAGAGAGAGGAATAGCACAGTGCTCTACCCTCCATGTCTCTGACACTCCCTGCTCCTTCCCAAGCTTGCTGTAGGATTCCGATGGCTGTACTGTAACCATCTCATCTCAAACTCAAGGGAATAAAATCCCATGTACATCAGCATTGCAAGGCAACCTTCAGGTAGGGTGATGGGCATGTCTCCAGGCAGTCCTCTAAGGTATTATACCTCAGGTATGGCGATCAGTTTCTCTGTGGTCATTGCAAAGACACAGAGAAGCAGAGGCTATCTACTGTTGTGACCTTCACGCTGACACCATTACTGAAATCCCTGGTCTCCAAGGGATGGGCTTTCAGTTGGCAGCAGAACTTAAAGCTACATCTGACTTATCCCTCAGTCGTAGCCATCTGCCTTTTTTGCTGCCTCAGACAGTCTTACTTCCCATTCAATTAGCAACATCCCCCAAGGGACTCAATTATGCCACCTGAAGGAGAGGAGGGTGAGCAAATGGTCCGTGCTTCAAGGGAGAAAGAGGAGTGTCAAGTCCTAATTCAAGCACGGTGGCAGACTGGCCTTTCCTCAAGAGATAGCACTAACACTCTTTAAGTGAGGAAGTCACTCATATCTGCTGCTGCTGAGACAAGCATGACTTCCAGAGGCTCCATGAGTACACGGGAATGCGTTTGCAAGTGCTGGGGACCATGAAATGTGCACCAGGGGAAGATCTCCAGAAACGATCGCCCATTACATGGGCAATATCAATCAGGACAGGTCCCAGTTCCTTTAGCTGTGCCAACAATCTTTAGTGCCAGTGATTCATACGCTCTCTATTTTGTTTCAGATATGTGGTCGATATTGAAAAGATGCGTTTTAAGCATAAAAGGTCTTTAAAGAGCTGTGTTTATGCTTACAGAAAGGAGTTCCATGTTTCAAAGGTGTAGATGAAACGACATCAAAGTGAAGAAGGAAGAAAACAGCACCTTTCCTGACTCTGTGAAGATCTGAGAAGTATTTTGAAACCTAGAGAAACTCTTTGCAACAGGAAATGTGTTTTCCTCACGCGTTATGGCTGAGATTTCTAAAGATTTTTGCAGCATGACCACGAGCTGGAGCTCGAGGGGATAGAGGTGGTGGACTGTATGTGTAGGAGAGACAGCAATTACAGTGCTGCTGGACAAGCTTTGGTGTTGCAGGAGAGAGGTGTAGCATGAGGGTTACAGAGAAAGTTGGGATTCACAAGGATGCCCCCAGGAGCATCTGTAAAGGTAGAGACAAAGACTGGGCCTGGCTTGGGCTTTCTTGAGGCTGTGTCTAGAATTCAAGAGTTGACTGAACTAATACATTGAACAAATCCTGATTAACAGTTGAATTCTGCCTCAGCTCAAGATCCTCAGCCAAGGGAGCAATCTCTGTGCCTTACATGTGTGTGATGGCCTCTGGCCTTGCCTTTGAGCCTGGTGCTAAAGAGCTGGAGATGGGTCAGTGCAGTGGAGATGGAGACTCGTTGTGCTGTGTGCTAGCACCTTGCTCATGCAAGGCTTGCTCAAGTCATGAGTTATTGCCTGCTCAGCAGTGATACCACCCTGTCCTGCCCAGCTCTGAGCAGCCCTAGGGTCTCAAAAATGTGTGGTTGAGCTGTACTACCATAAGACTCCTGCTTACTTGGCTTCTACTCCATGCCCTTCCACTGATGGTTGATAACAAATCCCTTTAATGAAGGGACTTTGAAGTTACTGTGAGACTTTTTGAGGTGATTGAATGAAGGGCATGGTGAAGCCTACCAGGAGAGCTTGTATGGCCAGCTCTCATCACAATTACTGCACAGAAGCCAAGAGGCAGTAATTTTATCTGGGTTCTTGGGGAAAGTATTGACACCCATCAGCATATTGTTGTTGTTGCTGTCAGACCTGTGGGCAGGCTGAGGGGCCTGGTGGTAAACACAGTGTCTGGACTAAGGAGTCCACCAGTGTTCAAACTGGTGCTGAACTTAATTCCAGCCCCTTGAGTATGGCTCAACTTGGGGCTCCCAGCCAGCTCACTGCTGCAGGCATGCTCATATTTATGACTGGAATTAATTGCTTTTATGTCAAAGAGCAGCTGGAGTAAGGCAAGAGGGAGAAAGAGGGAGGGGCTGTGGTACAGCTCTGGGTCTCTCAGCTTGTAGGGCTCTGCAAGCCCCTGTGGTTGCTGCTGCTGTGTTCAGGTGAATGCATGCTGCAGTGGAAAGCAGCAGTGAAATGGTTAATATGCATTGGCCAAGCTACTTTGGATTCCAGTATGGGAATAACAGGGGCTCTTAAGACTGGGACTAAATTGTAATGACAGGCTGATGTGGACAAAGCCAGTGGGGAGACTTTAATTTCACCAGTGCTCAGGAGTGGGAAAGAAATGAAAGCTGGCACATGATTCTGTTTCCACTTATGAAGCACCCATCTGCCTTTTTAAAATTCAATTTATGGGAATGGTGAGTAAGTCTGGGCCAGTTCTTGGCCATTAGCATCCCGGCCGCGTCGCCGTATCAATAGCACGCAGGGAGCGAGGAGCAGCTCTCATGCAGGATTGGCAGAAATTGATATTAATAAATGGATCTAATATTCTTAAATTTGTATTCCTTCCCCAGACTCGCAGCGACCCCAAAGGGCAGAAGAAATAATAAGTAAAGGCCTAATTCATTATTTATAACCAGGCAAACCAGGGAAGTAACTCTGGGAGATTACCCGGATAATCCAGCATTAGCATCTTGTTTCAGAGGTCTTTATTAGGACTCAGGAAAGGCTTCTGGGAGAGTGGAGATGGTGCAGTAAATTCATACGCTCGCCTTTGACCCTGCCTACTGCCCTGGCCTTATAATTTACTTTGGGATGTGTGTGAGTATAAAAGAAAGATAAACACTATTGGGTGAAGAGAGACGAGAGCAGGCTGAAGAGGGGCAGCAGCATTTGAAGCAGCTTGGAGTGGATTTCAGTCATCAGCAGAGCTGCTTTTGCAGTGCACCATGAGCAGTGTCCAGCAGCTCTCTCCTCTCTTGCCTGGCTTGTGGGGCCACATGAATTTTGGGAGACACTCCTTCAGTCTTTTAGACTCGATTTTACAGAATAATATCACATCCTAGAGATCAGGCTCGTGAGGTTTATGTTTGTGTGATGCTTTGAGGTTAAAACACAGTTCTTGTAGTCCAGTGTCAGTTTTTCTTTCTCAGTGCAGGGACAACCTATAGGCCTTTTGAAAAAAATATGACTTTACTGTTCTGTCCCTTGTTGCTTTGTATGGGGTATGTGGCTGATTTTGCAGAGGGAGGGGACCAGTTTTTGAGCTGCAGGTTGAGAAATCTTGTCGTCATTGGTTTATTTGGTTTGGGTGGATTTTTTTGTTATTGTTTTATTTTGGTTGGTTTGCTTTTTGTCTTTCCTGAAGAGGTTTGGAATGGTCTCAGGGTGCAGGAGTGAAACCAGCTGAAAGGTCACAAGTTTTTGCAGGGAGCTATAGAAGAGAAGACCATGAGACAGAGGGGGAGACCTTCCTTCTGAGGTTCCCAGCTTAGTTTTGCAGATGTGAAGTGTTTGAATAAGCTATGGGAAAAGAATTCAATGCGTGCTTAGTCCTGATAATGCCTTCAGCTCTTTAGGCTTTGCCAAGCACTCCTTTGTTGCATAGAGAACCTTGCAAGGAGATGGGAGAGACACTTCTTGGGAAATTCATGGGGACTCCCCTCTGGATGGCTGTTTGATTGGGACTGTTGCTCATCTTAATTCTTTGTGTTCATCATTGGTTTAGATATGTGGGCAGACAGTTCAAGCAGGAGCAGAGCAGGCTGTCAACAGTTAATGGAGTAGCAAGTGCAACTACTTTGCATTTATATTGTACCTTCCCTCAGAGGAGCTCAAAGTGTTTCCAAATATTAACTAATCCCCACTAGACACCTGCCAGGTAGGGTACAGTCAATAATAAGCCCATTTTAGATGAGGAAGGCTGAGGTGGAGCAGTTTAATGGTTCTGAAACAGATCAGTGGCAGTGTTGGGAATAAAGCCCAGGATTCCCAGATGCCAGTCCCTGACTCTTCTTTGCTTCTTTTTCATCTGAATGGATTTACCCATCCCTAATATAAAGCAGATCAGATCACCTCCCATGTCTGCATACACAAATTTCCTTTAAACACTAGCTGTCAGCGGGCCTTTTTGTGAAATTACACACAGAGGAAAGAGAGAATATTGCCATCTGGGATATCATATCAGCACTTCTAGAGTTATTTGGTACAGGATGTATCCAATTATAAATGAGCTAGAAGCCTACAGGCTAACAAAAGCAGGTGGAACCTTATCAGCAGCAATGAACAGTTTAGGAAAGGAGAGCTAGCAGGATTATTAACCCTCCTGAAATAGATTCTGTTTTCCAAAAGGGAAAATAATAATGTCCATAACTGAAATAATTAACAGAAAAACAATTTGCAACACTTAATGACATAAGTATATGCTAATGCATAGAGTTAAGACTGCACAAGGGCTTCTCCTACATTGCATGCTAAGTATGCAATTTTTATATACTCAATAGCTTTGTTAAATCAAAGCCAAACATCTTCCCATTTAGGAAAGCACAGACTCCTCATTCACACTCCGTGTGTCAGGTCTCCAGCACCAGCCATGCTTCCTGGCTAGAAGGCTTTTGGGGGTTGTTTTGGGGCTTTATTCTTTCCCCAAAGTGTGCTTGTCATCATTCTGTAACTCACAAGCAGCCGGAGTGATTTTTCTGAGATGATTCAAACACTCTTCAGCTCTGGAAAAAATTGTGAAGTCATTTCCCAAAAGTGTGTGGAAATGGACTGGGAACAAGGTGTCTCCCAGCCATACTTGCTGAGGGTGCTGGCAGCTCTGCCTGCAGCAAGCTTGTCTTCATGTGAACTGCATTATCCTACAGTTGTGCCTGGAAGCAACAGGCACTATCCTGCTGCCAGAGCAGAGTCAGTGGCTTTAGGGATGTCCTGTAATGTGGCTGTGCCATTTCCAAAAGGGTGACAAATTCAGGATAGGATTGAATCAAAAAGATGCTACTGATCTCATGTGAGAAGAGCAGGAAGAGGTGCTGCTTGTCTGTCAGGATGAAGTCCTTTCTGCTCCAAAAGCTGATAAAAGGGAAAGGAATTACAAGGAGAACATTTTAAAGCTGCCTTTTCTGGGTTTCCTCCCCTGCCAGCACAGGTAGATTTCTGAAGCTGCTGTGGATTGCCTGTGTGCATGTTCTGGTATCAACCTACAAATGATACGTAGTGACACAAAAAATGTCCTAATGACCTTTGTTGGACACTCTGTATTTTCTGGGACCTGCTTGCCCTGGAATGAGAACTCTCTGGGGCTTCAATTGGCTTTCCCAGTGGTGAGGAGATGCCATTTGCCACAAAAGCATTTCCAAACAAATAGGACCCCTGTTGCAGAAGTGAGCCCTGTTCTGGGTTAATGACGTCTGAAGTCAAATGTACCTCCTTGTGTTTGCAGAGAATGCAGGATTCTGGAGCAGAGGATGCAGGATTCTGGAGCAGAGGATGCAGGATTCTGGAGCTGACAAGCATACATGACAGCAACAACGTTTTCCTGAAAAATGCTGTTATCTACAGCCTGGGAAACCATGTGCTGGACACGTCAATATCTGCTTTGGGAGGTGGTTTAGGCCTTTTAAACTCATTCCTGCTAGTGCAGATTTCTCTGCTGAGAGTCCCAGTGGCATTCCTTCCATCCACTACTCTCATGCTTGCAGTGAGCTACTGAACAACTCGTTCTAGGGGCTGGGATGTGGGAATTGGGAGGTTTGGTTAGGAAGGGTGGGTTGGACTGAAGAGCACGTGAGTGGAAGGCTGAGGACTTTCCAGGATGAACATGGACCACTGCTCTTCCTCCTCCACTGTTCACAACACCCAGGCTGACTTCAGCAGGTGGGGACTGTGGGAGAGAAATGACAAGAGTGTGGAAAGAGGAGTGTATGGTTCTTGTGCTTTCTTTCCTGAGCTCTATGCTTGCTTTTTCCTCCTTATGAGAAGGCTGGGAGAGAAATTCCTGCTGAAGTACTGGGCAGAGGGATTTAAGGGGAAGAGTACAGCAATTAGAGGGTGGAGAACACATGAGACTTGGTTTTAGCAGCTCCTTTGAGTCAACGTGACCCAAACCAGAAGGCTTTGGCTCTAATGCAGAATGACTTATCCCCACGCTGTCAAAATGCACACATTTGCATGTGCTATCTACTGCTTCATGGCTCTTTTAAGGCTGAAATGATGGAGAATTCTCTCCCATGGTATGTGATTGCTGGGCTTGCAGGCTGTTTGGTAGGTCTAACACACCATAAGCACAGGTGCTTAGGTAAATATTGCCTCTTCCTTGTCTGAATCAATACCCGTGCTGATCACTTTGGAAACTGATGTGCTTTGATGAGAAAAGAGGGTGCTGTTTGCTATTTCACAGTCATTCTGGAATATCTTTTTCTTCAGATTGTTTTGCTTTTATGGGACTCCGGCCCATATTCTGCAAATAACCCTGGAATTTTAAATAGTTAAATATAGTTGGCCAAATTGTTCCCTCAAAAATACCCGTGTTGTTCCCATGGCATTTCTGAGGACAAGCTTAAGCCCAGCAGAGCCATTTCACTCCAGGCATAACACTGTTCAAAGTCAATGGAAGCATGATTTGAGCACATTTTGTTTGTATTTTTTACAAATGTTTTTCTGTATTCCTTTATTTCCAGGCTAGAATCCAACAATGTGAATGCCAGGCAGAAAATCACTGTTTTCTTCTTAACCCTTTGTTGTCAGTGAGCCGTGCCTGTGTTTGGGGAGTGTCCCATGGTGACAGTGGGATGTCACAGTGGCAAGGTGGGGTTGTGTTCAGGACACTGATAGAGAGGAAAAAAGGTAGGAAAATTGGCTTGGATTAGCTCCCACAGAAGCTGGCTTACGAGGTTGGCTTCCACAGTGGCAGAATGGAGCTGGAGTGCTTTGGAAAAATCTCATTGCTCCCCAGAAAAACTCTGTTTCTGAGCAGGTAAAATGATTTTCCTCTCAGGTTAGCTGTCTGAGGTCAGCTGTATGTGCTGGTAGCCCCATTCACTCACCTTAAAGCAGCAGCTGCCTTGCCTTGACAAGGTTGAACACCTCGTGTCTCCATTGCAGTTATTCTGGCAGGTACCTAGGCTGGGTCAAGCTGTCTGTGCCTCTCCACCCTACAAATTCGACCTGCATCTCCAAGTCTTCCCTGTTTGGTCTCTTGCTGTGTGTACTTGGGGCTTTTTTGCATAGTTCTGTGTGCTGAGATGCTGTGGGCCAATTGGAGGATGATGTCTCATATAGGAAACTATGAAAAGGCTTTGGAAGGCTACCAAGATGGGAGCAATTTGGACTGCTGAGAGGAAGCAGTATATGGCATCTAGTCTTTACTCACACCCACAGTCAAAACGTGTCCAGACTTGGTCTGAGAGCTGTTTATGGAGATGCTGGGACATTTCATGCTAAATCCTGGGTCAGAGGGAGCCCAGCATGCCCTGTGTGCATACTTTAATTGCACAGCTCTCTTGACTCCACTTCCATAGGTTGGAGCCTGTCTTGGGAAATGATGTAGCACCCACGAGCTTCTGTTGGGAGAGCCATTTAAGATGAGCAAATCCAAGGTAGTTGGTTGGTGCAGTTGGGCATGTACATAGTGTCTGGGCATGTGCAGCAAGTCCTGTTCTTGGACATTACAAAAATACTCTTGGCAAATTCAGCTGTCTGCCCAGCAGCTGGCAAGGGGACAGGAAAATTGGTCAGGCAGATTTCCAACTGGCTTGGTGGCAACCCTGATTTAAGATGAATATTCCCTGTCAGGTTTATTTAGATGCTAGAAATATCTACTTCCTGGTCTCTTGTCATCTGCTTCTCGTTGTGTTGTGCCTGCTTCTTGCCATCCTATTCTCTGTTGGTTTAAGGTGAGCGTAGCTGGGGTGAGCATAACCTGTGACACATGAAAGCACCTTGCTCAGTGTTCTGTGCTCAGACAGGTTCCCATGGGAAAGGTTCATGCCCTGGGGACATCCCTGCTCCTTGGTACTCTCAGGGGGGCTTGCTAAGACGTGTCTGCCTCTCAGTGTGCAGTGCTGGGGGGACTTTGCTCTCTCCAGGACCCGTGGACTCGTAGCTGCAGGGTGCTGTGTTGTACCCCTGGGGTGCCTGCACCCTGCTAGTGCTGTCTGACAAGTCACTTAAGTGTGGGCATTTAAAGCTTGTGATAACTGTGTGTGGAGAGGGAGAAATTAAGCCCGTTCTGCTGGAGAGAGAAGTGCCTGTGAAGCTCTCTTGGGTCCTTTAGATCCTCTTTCCATCCAAGCTGTGCTCTGGAAGAGCTCTTAAGGTAGAGAGGGCTTAAATGCAGGCTGTGCCCCCAAGCCAGGCTCCCCTTCTGCCCCCGGGCTGCAGCTGCTGGGTGCCCAGGCAGGGAGAGGCAGCCCTGTGGGGAGCCCCGGCTGCTGGCTGCTGCAGGAGGGGAGTGATGGTGCCTTCTGAGCAGCAGCAGCTCTGTGCCACCCTTTGCCTCTCCTTCTGCCTGGTGCTGGTGCAGAGAGAGCTTCTGGGGTCCCAGAAATAGCCCTGGGTGCTGGTGTGTGCCCTGCACAGTCTGCAGGGCTGCTGGGGAGAACCTGCATGTGTCCTGGCATGTCTGGTCCCTGCTGTCCTTAATCCATTGTGGGGTCACTCTTGGCTTTTCCTTCATATTGCTGCTGCAACATGAAAGGAAAAGGAGCTGCTCCCTTTGCCTGGAGAAGCATAAGACAGCTGTGAACTCAGGGCTTGATATTGCAGGTTCTTCTCTGGAGAGCTCAGGAGAGCTGTTGGTTTGCAGCAGGCCTTCTTCACGGGCATTTCCTTGGGAGTCATTAAGGGCAGGGCATACTTGGATACTAACAAGGAAAAACCATGAAGCTGAAGTTTCACAGCTCAGCTTCTGAAGGTGCAGCTTTGCAATAGCCAAACCTTGCTCTGCATGGCCCCACAGGTGTGTAGGTCTCACTGCATAGCCAGGGTGCACAGGACAGGGGACTAATGGCCTGTGCTACTAACAGAGCTGCTGCAGCAGCAGGATGCACTGGGGCTGCCTTCCTCCAAAATTGTCAAGTTTATTTATATACCTTGAGAGGTTTCCTGAGTGAGGTGCAGATTGCTGCAAAATGAGTTCCAGACTCCTGACAGTGGGCCTGCTAATCTGATTCAGAATTGGTCCCTGGGCTCCCAGGGACGTGAGGAGCACGGGCTGAACCCTTCTGTAAGCTCTTCTGGAGGGAGGCAGTGTCCTTTCAAAGCCATAAAGCTGCTGTGCTTGCCCCGTGCAATTTCCTTATTGTTCAGCCTAAAGGCCTTCAGGAAAACGCCAGACACACTCCACTGACCTCCTTGCAGTACATCCCAGAGCTCTACAATCTGATATTAATTACAGTGAGGCTCTATATTAAAGCAGAGATTTGCCAAGTTACCGTAGGGCTTTCAGTGCTTGATTCACATTAATTTAAAGTAGAACTAGATATTCCCTCAAGCAGATTTGAAAATCTCATAAAAACAGAAAGACAGGAGTTTTGCTGAGTATGCCCCATTCAGGCAGGGAGCTGTCTAGTGGTCACTCTGTGAACTACTAAGGACTGTCCATACTGCTTATTGCTTGCTCTGACCCTTGGTTTCTCCCCTGTGCTCTCCACATTTGGGCCTATCTCTGTTGCCTTTAGCTCTATTGTTTTACAGAGACTGTAAAAAGTTATGACACCTCCATATGCAGAGCCTGATTCTCTCTCACTTGGCTTAGTCCAGTGGTTCATGCTGCTGTCTTACCCTGTCCTCTTGCACTTGGATCTCCAACGTAGCTTCTTGGCTTTTGTAGCTTGGGAGGACCTGACAATCACTCTCATTGAAGTGCTGGGGCCTGAGCCATGGGAACTGAACCAAAGTGGATGAACCCCACAACCAAACAATCTGTTTTGTAGCAGTAACCAGCAGAAGACTTTTTAATTTCTCTCTGTCTGGAGGTGTACCTGACCCCCAGCCTTGCTGAGAGAGATGTGGCAGAGACCCAAAAAAGATAGAGGTGTTCTATAGGATTCCTCCACAGGCTCTGGACAGGCTTTGGGCAGAATCCAATAGGGAGGGTAACACCAGATGCTCCACATTTGAAGTTCTGAAGGTCTCCAAATCCTCGATGCAACCAGGGCTCTCCTGTGACTGTGGGTCTGGATGGTGGTAAAGTATTGATAGGGTAATTGGTGATGTATCTCTGCTGGGGACCAGGGCTCCCCAGTGACTGTGGACTGTAGTTACTTTACCCTGCTTATTCCTGCTGCTGCTAACCATATCATTTCATTTCTATACCATCTGGGAATAGACAGTAAAATAATCCTGTGCCTTTTGTGGGTGTCTTTGTGTTCTTTCTGTTGACCCTGTCAATTGGCAAAACACTCATGGGGCTCTGTAACCATTTGTAGGGCTTCCACTGGGATAGAAACCAATCCTGGGATGCTTCTGCAAGGTAAATCCTTTTTTCCAGAGAGAACCCAAATTGCACTCTATGCATGTGCATCGGCAGGTGAAGTGATGGTCTTTGGGGACGTGGGTAAGCTGGCTTTATTTTGAATGCTCCAGGAAAGAAAAGGGCAGTTTCTGTTCTAGTTTAGTGAAGTAAGCTGTCTGAAACAAGAAAATCTCCTTCAAAGTATCCAGGAAGTTACTATGAATAAACTTCAACCATCTGCAGCAAGAGCTGGTCATGGTATCAGAGCCTCTGCTAAGCGTCCTTGTAGGATCTGGGTCACCTCTCTGAATGTCCTACAGCAAAATCTCTCCCTGGGATTCTCAGCAGGAGAGGTGTTGCCTCTGTGGTCCCAAGATAGATCCTCCCACTATGCTGCCTGCTGAACGTTGTCACTTCTCTTAGTCCTGCTCCTGAAGCAGGAAATGGGGTCAGTGGGACATAGAGATGCTGTGTGTGGTATGGGCTCCAGGCAGCTGCCCAGCCTGCCTGCACCAAAGAGGAGAGTTGCTTTCAAGGGATCTCAGTGGGGCTTGGAGGAAAGGACTGGCATGAGGGACTCTGGTGTGAGTAGGAAGGATTTCCTGCCTCTCACCAGTGATGATGATTTGTCCTCTGCCTCATCTTTCTCTAAGTTTCCCCCCTTCTTGGTTTCTCCTTCTGTCATCTTCCCTTCCTCCTTCAGCATCTGCTGTGTCTTGCAGCTTCCTCATCTTCTTCAGCTTGATACTCTTTGACAGAAGTTCTGGAAGCAAGGAACAACCTCAAGCAGCTCTGTTCCCTTCAGAAAAAGCCTTCCTCTTGAAAAGGGGCAGCAGGGCTGGCCCCTACAACACAGCATTGCTCTGTCAGGGCAGAGAAGCTTCTGCTTCCAGCCTTGTCTTCATTTACAGTAGAGCTGGACCTTGCTGTTTCCTGACACTCCTTTGAGAGCTTAAACTTGGGGTGATGCTGTCTCTCAAGTTGAACAAAAAGCACTGCAAAACTGAGTCTGGCTCATGGGCCTGGGGCCTGGTTGTGCTGTGTGGATGTTGTTGGTGGCTTGGTGGCTGCCATGTGGTCTGCACGTGAGCAGGCAGGGGACTCCTGGAAGGCAGTGGCCATCACCAGTGCTCCCAGGCTGCACGGTGCTGGTGGCAATCCCCAGCAGCACTAAATTTCATTTCACTTACATCTACAAAAGCTGATGCAGTCAAATAAAGCTGTTCTGACAGCAGCATTTAATAGCCTGGCTGTCTGCATAACCCCAGCTTCCTGTACTCACTGACAATGAATGTGTGTTTTTAGAAAGCTGAATTTACTGTCTTAGAGCAAGATTTACAACCTGACCCTCTACTGAGCACCACGAAAGGGTGGAGAAGGCTGGGGGGAGGCGTTGCATGTTCCAGCAGCCCAACAGGAGAAAAGGCAGCAGCTTTTGTGCATCTTGGCACACGGTGAACTCCTCCATCCTGGGGTAAGGAGGAAGGCAGCAAAGGGAGGTGAAACCAGTGCTAGCCAAGCATCTCTCCTCCCACAGCACTCTTGTTTTCTGAGGTGGGGGGAGATGCGATTGAGGACATGCTCCACGTTGCAGTGCATGAAGCTGTGCCTCATGCAAAGTCCAACAGGCTCTTCATCTACCTAGTGCTTTGCTCTGTCCTTAAAACATCCTCAACCTGGACCACATTTATGCCAGCGAGGAAGGTGCAACTGGTCAGTGGTGGGGCTGTTTTCAAGATGGGATGTGAGGCTCTGAGATGGCTTTAGCCCTTAGACTCATTAATGAGGGCCACCATGCATCAGGGCCAGCTGCAGGGTTAATAACAGGAGATCTGCTTCTGGTTTTTCCCCTCTTATTTTAGGAAAGTTGTGACCAGGAGGAACTGTGATGTTCTTTGATTTTTTTTCACTTCTGTCTTCTGTTTTGGCTGGTGCAGCCACGCTCATTTCTGCCTTAATAGATTAGGTGCTGTCACTGCACACAGTTGCATCCCACCCCAGGAGTGGCTGCATTTTGGTGATTCATGGTAGCCCAGAGGGCTGCCTGTTTCTTATTCCATCCATTTGATGGAAAGAGACAGTTGGACTTGTTCATACAATTGCTAGAATGCTAGCATAGCAGAGAGCTGTGTTTGTAATTAGCGTCTGTACAAATGGCCTCACAGTCATCTCTCATCACCATATGGGGATTCTCTCTTCTTGTGCAGCTTTGATGGCTGGGCCTTTCCTTGATCTTGTGGTTAACAGCCAGTCGGGGGCAGTCAACTGTCCTGATGGCTTTTAGGCTTGTGCAGAAGTGGTTGACGTGTGGTGTGTGGCAGTGAAGGCATTGCAGTGTCCCTCCTGTTGCTTAATCTCTAAATGGAGCTTCCAACCAACACCTCAGGCAGGATGTTAGACACGTGTTCTGGCCAGCCCAGCTAGGGCTGTCCTGTCCCCTTGGTGGGCAAAGCTGGTGTGATGAAGGCACATACACTCCTCCAGACCATAGTGCTCTCTCATTTCCATTCTGGCCCATTTCCAGAGCAAAGTTAGTGGTAGGTAACTCTTCCTTGTTGTAAAGTCAAGGAAAAGAGACTGATTTCCAGATGATTTTCCCGAGGGCTTCATCAGCTGCTTGCTTGCTTTCTGCTGGACTGCTTGCCCTCCACTGAGGTGCTCCGCTTGGCTCCCCTGGTTCCTTCTGCAAGTCCACCCTGCAGCTCCTCCCGCCTCTGCTCTCCCTTCTGCTCTGCTCTCTTCTTTTGTTCGTGGCTGTTTGTCTTCAGGGTGTTCCTGCTGTGCCAGGCTGCTGAGTTATCCCTACACAAGTTTTGTGCAGCTCTCGGAAGGGCTCGTGTGCAGGTGCAGCCACAAATCATGCAGATGTGTGGGTGAGAACAATGGGATTGAGCAACCGCTGGCTCCCGTGGCATCACAGGCCCTCAGAGCTAGCCGAGGGAAGGCAGGTCCCTTTCCAGAGACCTCACAGCCTAGTCAAAGGGGCAAAGCTCCTGGGAGCAGCCTGTCAGCTTGGCCAGGCACAGTGAGTGCTTTGGGACAACAGCCTCATCTTCCTGCCTGTTTTCAAAACACTTAATGCGTACTTGGTGCTGAGTAAATTACTGCTATTGTTATTATTATTATTGCATTAACTAGCTCAGGGCCCCTTGACATGCACAAGACCCGTTACAGCAATTTGTTTATAGTGCAGTGGCATAACAATCTAGGGCTGTCAAGCAAAGCTCTGTGCCAGAGGCTGTGGGCAAGCAGGAGGGGTATGGGCTGAGGCTGGCTGGGAAAGGGCTGACTGCATGTCCTCCTGCCCCCTTGGCTGGTGCGTGGGAGCTGCAGTAAAACAGCTTTGGCATACAATAAAACAATCTGTCTCATTCGTTGAAGAACTGGGCGATCCTCCTTGAAGGACTCTGAGTTGGATGTGGCGAGTTCTCCACCTTCATTGCACATGGTAGTGGTGAACTGGACCGATGCAAAGCCAGCAGTGACCTTACATCCTTTAGTACTTTTTCCTTTCTGTGGTGTTCCTTGATTTCTCCCTCTTCCTCCTCAGCTGGCTCAGCGGACAAGATGTGTGAAGTGAACGCGTGGTTTGGCCTAAAGGGTTGGTGTGGCTTGCCCAAGACAACACACGAGTCAGGAGTAAACCCAGGGACTTGTGCTGCCCAGCCGTGTGTTTTAACCGCTCTGTCTTGCTCCCCGGGACATTTGGATCCTGTTGGAAGCACAGCAGATGGAGCCAGGCGGCAGGTCCAGCTCCAGCTGGCTGGCAGGGAAAGGGCGAAGCAGCAGCACCAGTGACCTTGCTGATTTATTCATTAGACAGTGCTCAGAAGAAGGGGAGGATTGATTTGTCTGTCAAATGCAACACCAAACCATGCGGCCTGCAAGGGGAGGACTAATTGTGCCGCTGACACAGAGGCCAGTCCTGACTCATGCAGTCAAGCACCTTTTTATTATATTTTCCTGCTAGTCAGCTCTTCTTTTCATCTATCCTATTATCTTGGGCAATTTATTGATGCAAAGCCAAATTTAAGTGGTTATTTTGCCTGTGAAAATGAGGAAAAAATGTCTAACTGGAGCACAGTGAGGTGTTGGATCAGTGTCTGCGTTGCGGTGATTTGGAACCGTTCGGGGCCGCCCGGCTGCACAGGCCCCAGCAGCACCTCTGTGGCACCAAAATGCCTTCGAGAGGCTGAGCCCCTTGTTCAGAAGCACTTTGTGGGCCCATCCCAAAACATTCAGGGTGTAGCTTCTTGATTCTTGAGTCCAAGGGATTCTTAAAAGCACCTGTCTGCTTGCCTGCCTTTGAAAATAATGCCAGAGCTGCTTGTTTGGTTGGGTTTTGTTTTCAAAAAGAAAACTTTCTGTAAGTTCAGTGTGATCCCGCTGAGGCTGCCATTCCTGAAGGCAGGCAAGGGCCAAATTTAAACTGGTGTAGTGCTGGGGTGGCTCTCCACAGGCAGCACAAGTGGGCTCTGCCTGTTGTGGGAGCTGCTCAGGCATTGTCATGGTGCTGAGGTAGCATGTGCCCGGCTGGGTGGCAGCACGGGGCAAATGTGGGCTCATGGCCTGTGACACATCATAACTGCCTCCACCACCGCTCCCCTGAGCTGCCGAGCAAGTTGCTTTTCATCTTCATCTTTGCAAGAAAGATTATCCTTGTGTTATCCTTGCTAAAGACAAATGGCCAGTCATGCAATCCATGAGGTCAGCTGCCTTTTTTCAAACTGTTTCTTGTCTTGTTTGGCAGCTTCACCTGCATGACAGCAAGAGGCTTCGGCCTGTTCCCCACAGCGCTGAGGAGATGCCTGGTTGTGTGGGATACCTTCAGAGGCTTCAGGTTTTGTTCAGTCTGGGATGGCTCCTGCTAGCAGTTCTTAGTCAAGGCCTTGCTGACCCTTTAAGGGTCACTGCAGTCATTTGGAAGATTTCCAGTAGCTGCAATGGGTGCTGAGCTGAGCCTGCACTGAGGGCACAGGGAAGAAGCCGCTGTCTTTACTAATTTGGTTCTCAGATTCTCCCCCACTGCTCTGCTAAATGAACCTCAACCCCCATCTTGAAGGGAGCACTTTGCTGAAATTTACACCGCTACAGGAATCCAATAGCTCCTCCTTTCACTGCCAGCCTCTCCTTCCCTTGCAGTGTCTGTTCCTCCTCCATAGTTTTTGAAGGCCACTTATCCTCTAGTTGCAAAGTGTGCCTCCCTCTCCCCTGCTTTAGCTCCTTTCTGTCATCAGGCTGTTGAACATGATTCCATCCTGTGTTGCAAAAATAATCACTTCTTAATTATGTAAAGGGAAGGGGGGTGTAAAAGCCCTTCAAAGCCCAGTGTCTCTGTGTTCTGCTGCAAGCCAAAGGCAACGTGAGCCTGGCAGGTTGGTTGTGTTCACAGTGAGCTGTTCCTTTAAGCCATGTATTACACCCTCCACCACTGTTTAGTCATGAATGAAAATGCCAGCTGAGAGATTCCTGGGCTGTTTTGGAAGCAGAGAGGGATTCATTTGAACAAGAACTGAATGCCTTCTTCCCAGCTCCTTTCATCCACAGGGAGATAAACTGGGGCTACTCTCAGCATGAGGGCGACACAGTTCGAAAACCAACTGTTCTGCAAAGAATTTCAGGAAATCTTGTGGATTTGGCAGAGAGGACATCAGTGAAAGTAACCAACTATCTCCCAAAGGGTAAACCCCTCCCTGGATCGGGGAAATGCTGCTTGCAGTTTGATTTGGTGTTTTCTGTCTCACTATAGTACTTTTAGGACTTCAAAGTGAGTAATGAATCAAGGGACTCATCTTCCTCATTCTTAAGACTTTCTTTATGCCCCTGTGGAACAATAACAGCATTGGTGAGCTGGTGAGAGGTCCATTCATGTCTCTTATTCATACTGCCAGCTTTACAGAGGGTCACTCAATGGGATGCTTGCTAGTAGATGCCATCTTGTGCCTTCTTCAGCAGCGCCCTGCTTCTTCTCCATTCATAGTTCCTACCCAAAGCATTTATCAAAGAGTAGTATTCTGCATTTTGTATAGCACCCAGCAGTGGCAGAGAGGCTTTGGGAGCAGCAGTATAGTCTGCTGTGGGACCCTGACCCTCTCCTGTGTCCCACGATGAATGTTCCACTGAGTTGAGTTATTGAGGAGTTGTAGTTTTTCTTGCCCTCCTAAAGAAATCTGCCTCTGGCCCTGAGATATGACCCCTTGGGATGTGCTGTCATGGAAAGAACAGATGGGACTTTAAGGGGCAGTTGATAAGCATCTCTTATAGATGAACAAACCCGTTCCCAGAGCCATTCACACAATACAGGGGCAGATACACTGACAGATGTGGAATCTCCAGTTGCTGGGTTGCGTGCATGATACTAGATCACACTTTCTGCTGTGAAGTTGAGGAGAAGCTCCAGCCTTGGATGCTTGCCTGGATTTCTGGGAGTGACTGCTCGAAGGGGAAATCTTGTGTGGCCACATGTTCTCCTGATTCTCTGCACCTGAGCTGTGATGAAGTTGAAAAAGCTACAGGAATACAACTTTCCTACCAGTGTCTTGGTGAGGCTGGGGTGAGAAAGCCCAGGAACGGGTAAGCCTGAAGAACAGACAGAGCTGGCAAAACACAACAGACAAACTTGAGCTTTTGGCATGAAGGACTGGGGGAAAGGCTAAAGGGAGGTGGGATGGTGAGGGGTAGATTTCTATCCCAGCTCTGTACCTACCTTGAGAGGCAAGCTCAGATCAGTGTTTTTAACCTGCCTTGCCTCAGTTTCCTATTTGTAAGAACATAGAGTGAGTGATGCTGAGCTATCATATGGGTGATTCAGATTAGATGTTAGGAACAAGTTCTTCACCATGAGGGTGGTGAGACACTGGCACAGATTGTCCAGAGAGGTGCTGGAAGCCCCATCCCTGGACATTTTGAAGGCCAGGTTGGATGGGGCTGTGAGTAACCTGGTCTAGTGGGAGGTGTCCCTGGCCATGGCAGGGGGGTTGGCACTAGATGATCTTTAAGGTCCCTTCCAACCCTGATGATTCTATGGGTGCAGCTGTGCCTGGCAGCACTGGTGTCTGCAGTGCTGTGACCCTTCGTCTGAAAGAAGTGCAAAGGCCTCTTTATTGATACTGCTTTGCACGAGCCAGCAAAGAGCTGTGTGCAGCTTCAGAAGTCTTCCTGCCCTAGGAGAGGCCCATGATTGCTTCATTGTCCCCCATCCTGAGGCCAGGAGGACCCTGGAGGTTCAGCAGTGTCTTTGGGGTTGGAGCAGCGTGCTGGAAGCCCATGTTAGCAGTTCATTTACATCCTCCATGCTGCTGCAGGCCTTGCTGCCAGCCTGGGAATCAGTCAGAGCAGTGATGCATTCAGCTGTCACCCTGGGATTCAAATCCTTTACAAGTCAGTTCATCTCTTGATCTTACAAAGACAAAAGTAATGAACCTTTGAAAGAAGGTTGCTGTTTGTCCTGTTGTACTACCACGTTGTTTGGACACCAGTTAGAGGAGGCTAGAGTCAAAGCAAAAAACTTGACTGAATAAATCAGCTTAGAGAGCTTTGTGGCAATTTATTCTGCTCTTTGGTCCTTTGGGCTTGTGTGCAGTTCATAAATGACCTTATTATTCCATCGTGATTCATAGCTTTGTGGCAGAAGCAGAGGGTATATGTGCTACCAAGGAAGATAGAGGGGCTGGAGATGCAGTATTTGAAGTGGAGATCAGGCAGAGGTCACACTGGAATGTGGAAGAAGAGGGAGAAGCAGAGACTGTCTGTGCAGGGAATGACAGGGCTGATGGATCTTTGCATGCACAACACAACCGGTGCTGGAGATGACCCTCTGTGGTCAAGGCTTAGTTTTGCCACTGCTCTTTGGCATTCATTTTAAAGCCTTCAGAGATCTCCCAGTGACAGGAAAATGCTTTATAGATCTCCTACTGATAGGAAGCTTTGCAATGACTTACATACAGACTGTCCTGAGGGAGGCTTCATCCTTCCATCCATGTCCTGGGACTTCTCTCTTCTACTTCCCTCTTCACACAGCAATTTCAGCCTTTCTTCGCATCAGTGGCAGAGTTTCTTGCTGGGAAGTTCTGCCCTAGCCTGCACCAAGGCACCTTAGAAGTCCCTTGTTCTCCCCTTAGCATATATGACATGGTGTCCTACTTAGGACGCAGCACAGCTGGTTTGTTCTTGTTGGGGGCCCCTCTGTCACTGGAGATTAATGCTGCAAACAGAAACCAGCAGGCGGCTTGAGATGGGGCTTCAAGATGTCCCAGCCCATCATCCGTGTGTCTGATCTAATCTGTCAGTCAGTCTCCTTGGCAAGGGAGCGACAGCATGAGCCAGGCTGCTTAGCCAGATGCTGTGGTATGTTTGGTGTTTCAGAGCTGTCAAGGAAAAAAAGGAGAAGCTCTGGCCTTTAGCACCTCCCTTTGTTTTTCCAGCGTGAGGCTGAAGTGCATCTGAAGGGATGGTGTGTGGGGAACGAGCAGGTGGGCTTTGTTCCCTGTACCCAGGTCAGAGGAGCCCAATACATGCTGCCTGTGTCTGGTTGCTGTGCTCAGTGATGTCCTTTATCTTCACAGAGACCTCATCAAAGGCATCTCAGCAGAGCCTGACAGCTGCTTGTGCAGCTGTGGAAGTGTTTTCTCCACCATGACCTTGGGAAGCCTTCTTTGTACCTTCTTCTCTCCAGAATCACAGTGGGACTCTGGTCTTCTTTGCCTTCCTTTTGGCCGAATGCAGGGATTACTGTGCTGAGGTTAGTTGCCCACAGTGGCCCAAGACAAAGGAGTGTAAGAGAATTGCCCTTCTTGTAGTGTTCACAGAGATCCTGTCCTGTAATTCCTCAAAAACATATTTCCTGAAAGAGCCGGGCTCTGGCAGCACATTAGTTCATCACACTGGGCAATGAGGTGCAGATCCTGTGTTCTATGTGTGTATGTTGTTGAAGTTTGGGTTCTTCCCATCCAGGCTGAGGAATGGAAATCAGCTGTGAGTGCAGTCGTGTGTGCTGGGGATGATATCAGAGTCAGGAGCACACAGGGAGAGGAAGGAATCCGCTCATCTGAGGCTGCTTGCCTTCTGGCCACGTCCTTCTCTCTTGCTGGTTATGAAATCTGCTTGGGATGACTCTTCTCATGTACTCCCTTGGGTGCTTAAGGTAACAGAGATCAATGGAGGTCTCTGACCCTAGATAGGAGCCCTTTCTGAGTTGTATCAAGAGGCAAATCACTCGTCGTGACACTGTGGCTCTTTGTGGGAGCTCCTGGTGCGGTGCAGTGAGGAGCAGACGTGGTGGATGGACTTGGGAGGGTTTGTGCAAGTAGTTTAGGGAGACAGGTGGGTTGGAAGTGCTTTGTTTGCCTTAGTCTAAGAGCAACTGCACCATGTGTGCTCAAAAGTCTGGCCAGCCAAGTTTTCTTTCTCCTGTATTGGTAAATAGTGGACACTTGAGGAAGAATGTAGGAACAGGGCAAGTGTGTAGTGACACCTCTGTAATATACTCTCTCCACCTCCAGAAATTTATCACTTTTCTGCTAAGCATAATTTCATTATTTTCAGTAGCTCTAGATGGGGTTTTTTCCCTTGAATTTGTGCAGTCACTTTTTCAACTTAGGAGAATTTATAGCATCCAGCCCCCCTGAAGCAAGGAGTTCCACTGCTTAAATCCTGTTGGTGTCCAAACCACGAGATTTCATGTTGGCTTCACGAGGAAAGCAAACCTAATAACTCAAAGAGCTGGAGGTCCCTGGGCAGATATTGTTGATGCTTCTGGGAACTGAATGGGTTTCAGTGGAAGTGTGCATCAGCACAGTGTTGCCTGTGGCTTAGAAATATTTTCAAGACTCTTGGCACAAATATCTCTTCTAAAAAGCAGGCCCAGTTTGTATCTGCCTGTGCTCCAGGACTCTGGGAGTTCCCTGAAGATGGATCTGCAGGTTGGCATTTCTTCAAATCAGCTGGGACAGAGTAAGGCTGGGAAAGAGAGTAAGTTCCTTTTTCTCCATCACATTGGGTTACAGTTCCATGCAGTCATGCAATCATGGGTGCCTTCTACTTAAGCCAGGTACAGGCTGTGTTTGACAGCCTCCACTGCCTGTGTAGTGCTCCACCAGTGTTGGTGTAGAAAAGCCAGATGCTGGTTGTGTGTTTGACAGGCTCCTTTTGCTGAGGAGAGTGACACTTTGTGCTGGGAAGGGACGCCGAATGAAAGAACCTTGCAGTGGGATAACAGCAAGGGAGAGCACAGAGCAGCAGAGTGATGTGGTGGTGGTGAGAAATTTAAATAAAGGTTCTGCTGATACCACAGGAGCACTCAGCCTCTCCTCAATCCCTCTGAGCCCCAGCCTAACACCCAAGCTGAACAGAGTGCATTTACATTTCAAAGAGAGGAAGAAGGTGTATAGGATGAGGCAGCTTATTCATTTGGTGATCCTAGGAGTAGGTTAAAGAGGCAAGAACTGAATCCTTTTCTCCTACACCTCAGTCACATGTGCAAACCATGAGACTGTGCTTTCAGAAATACTTGGGAGCAAGAGGTCTCCGTCAGGGAGACAACTCCAATTCAGGGTGCACACAGATTGATGTCACTTTGTCAGAGCTGCACCTGCTTGTGCCAGCTCTGAGGGTGGCTGAGGGCCAGACAGCACTTGGGTAATCAGATGGGAAATAAGGAAGTGACTTTGATTAAAGCTGAGAGACAACATGTGGGGGAACAGTGGGAAGAACCACTCTGAGCCACTGGAAGGGAAATCTACTGCAAAAAAACGATGGGGAAGGAGTTCTGTTGTTTGAGTGCATGAAGTAATAAGAAAAGAAAGGCTCAGAGAAGGCTGTGGGTCGTTGGGAGATATGATGGTTTGGGACAGCAGCAGGAGAACAGCCAAATTCTCCTGTCATCACATTTCAGACCAACTATGGGCAAGTGACACAGCAGCTTTTGGAAAGAATGACAGAATAGTGAAACCCAAAGACTTTTCCTAGCAGCGTGTCCCTCTGCTCAGGGGGACAGGGAAAATAGATGAGGTCTGGTCCTGGGGTGTGCCAGCCACCTTCTGTTGCATGCCAAAGGTCCTTCTGAGCTAGGAGTTCAGGATTTGGCCTGGTGCTGTGTAGTGTTCACTGTGAAAACCTTAAGCTGGGTTATCTCTGTGGCCAAGTCCTTGCTCCCTCTAGAATCTTGCAGGGGCTTGGCAGGACTCAAAGGGGACGATGATGACATTGTGTGAGTGGTGAGACAGAGCTCTTGGGGAACACTTCCATAGTGTCTATGCAGCAGGTCAAGCTGTGGGATCATGAAATCTCTGACCCTGTGAATTTGTTCTGCAAGCCTGCCTCACACCCCTTCAGGACATAGATGGGGCCTGTTTGCATTGGTCTCTCCACCAGAACAGGCTGCAGGAGTGTGCTCGCTGGGGCAGCTGCTCTCCAGCAGCTCCAGAGCTGCATGGGCAGTTTGCATGATGTGAAACTGGTGGGATCAGCAGAGCATGGGGGGCTTTGCTGCACCCCATCACCATTGGGTTTTTTTCTTAGCTTAGCTGCGTAATCTCCTGAAAGGAAAATGTGGGGGGGTTTTAAAAGCTCCTTGGCTATAAATTCCCCCCCCCAAAAGGAGTGAGTTTTAGTGGAGTGTGTGCCCTCTGATTGCCAAGTTGTATATAAGATGGCAGGTGAGCAGTGGGTGAAGGAGGGGATGCTGAACAGTGAGAACAGACACCTACCCTCCCTCTGGTGCTGAGGGTGTGACTAGTTAAAGCCATTGGATTTAGAGAGGAGGAAACACGGGGGGTGTGGAGCTGGGGGGAGCACAAACTGCATTAGAGCTTTGAGCAAACCATTTGAGGCCCTCTATGATTGAGTCACTCTGAAGGGAGGTAGAGCCTGTCACACATACCCACTGTAATGGGTGTGAACAAACCCAGAACAGCTGGCTGGAACATATGGAGCATCCAGAAGGGAACAAAGTTGAAATAATTCCCTTTCCTCTGCTCTTTGCTTATCCTGGCCCCAATTAAGGAGCGCAAAGGGGACTGTGCTCATCTTCAGGCCTGCACTTTAGGCCCCCATGATTTCTATGATAATGAGTTTCAATTTTACTGTCGACTTAATGAGTTTTCCATGCAGGCAAGCACCTGCCTGAGTGCAGTTGGGGTCCAGCACCCCTTCACCACAGACTCCCCAAGGGCTCTGGCTCCCCAGTGACCAGCACTGGCTCCTCTGTGGAGCTCAGCCAGGAGCCCAGTGTGCACCATTGCTCCTGGAGAGGAGCTGGGGCTGTGGAGGGGCCTTCATGAAGAAGGCAAGGAAGAAACACAGGGTGGAGTCATCTTGTCATTCACAGTTAGCTACTGGGCCAGTTTCTGGGCTAGGGTGGTTTTACTTTGCCTTAGAGACGATCAGGTTTTTAATTTTGAAATCAAATAGTTTCCTTCATCTGCACACAACATGTGTAAGCAGCTGCTCCTGGAAACTCTGAGGTGGCAGGTTTGAGCCTGCAGAGAGAAATCAGTAGAGCTTTTCTTCTGCTTCCCACTTTGTTCTGTCTCCATCAGGAGACAAGGACAGAAGGGCACCAGCAGAGAGCTGTGCCCCATCGCCACTATTTCTGTCACAGAAGGAATGAACTGTGGCACAAGCAACATATATGCACGTATGAAAAATGTGAATGTGGCATAAGCCATCTCATCCATCATTTCTGGCTTTAATGCTCGAGAGAGGGTAATGATCAGCTGCTCTAGCACTGGTGGAGTTGGGGAGAGCCTGTCAGAAACCAGTCAGAGGAGCTGGGGAGTTGACAGGAAAGCTGCTTTTTCTCCTTGTTATGTGTGTACATGTGTGTGTCTGGGCTTTGCACTTGCCTCAGTGTTTTGGGGTGGGCTGTGAAGCAAATTTCCTAAGCAGTCTGCGCCTCCTGCTATGCAAAAGCTGGCCTGAACATTTGTTAGGTTAGTAAAATGCATCTTTGTAAGCAACTGTCTCATTTTAGATAAAGATCTAGTTGTGATTTTTAGGGCTCTTTCAATTTATTGGTTCCTCTGATATCCTAAACCTATTTGTTCTCAACCTATCCACAAAATCTTTCAGAGAAACAGGATCGACAAGACCTGAATGTCTAATTGAAAAAAAAAAAAAAAGCAATGAAAAAAAACCAAACCCCCAAGCAGGAATGAAAGCAACAAATCAAATTTTAAAAATCAACAAAACAAAACCCAGCCTAAAGGTTTCGAGCTGTACTTTGTGTGTCATAAGAAAGGGGTTTAAAAGTACAGCTGGTTTTGGGGGGTTTCCCTCTGCACCTCCCTTTTCCACAGAGCACACCCACAAGCCCAGGCTGAAGGGGATGTCTGGGATTGTACCCTCGAGGGACTTGGGGCTGCTGTATTGTGTGGTCATTTCTAGCTCACAAGTGCTGCTGCTTGGGATCCCATGGCCTCTAGTTGAGCTCTTGTTGAGCAAAGGCCAAAAGATAGGAGAAGAAGCAGAGAACCTGGAACAGGAAAGAATTTTTCAGCAGACACCAGTATTGACATTACAACATATTTCCCAGCTCATAGGCAGGAGCAAAGCCTTGCTATTACCTTCTATTCTCAAAGGTGCATTTCATCCCTATTCAAATAGTCATTCTACACCAGGATTTTTTAATACAGTCTCCAGAAGACTTTAATGTTAACATTAAAAAGATAATGAAAACAGGCAAACAGACAAATCATGATGCCCAGTGCTCTGCTTCCTGATTGATAAAACATGAGAGCAGCTCCCCTCCAGCCCCCTCAAGATTCTGACTTTTCAGATGGATAGTCATTTATGTTTTTATTTATGAAAAGGAGAAAAAATGAGTTTCCATCACAGCACCTAAGCATAATAGGAAAGGAAAGCTTTCATGCTTTCTGCATGGGGCTGTGCTGTCAGGCTGTGCGGGCGGGTAATAACGCAATTCCTTCGTTACAGCCCAAAACCTGCCTTCCAGTTTGATCACAGAGCTCACAAATGTGTTTGCATTTGATAATATCCCTGCGCTGCTCAACCCCAACTTTCTGCTTTGTACTTTTTTTCCTTTGCAATGTTTTTGGGGGTGGTGCAGCCCTATCCCTGCCAGTGCTGCTCGCATTGTTACCGTTCATAATTCTTTGTATTACAGTAGTTATTAGAGGCCCCAACAGTTACAGGCTCAGTGCATGTAAGAGGCAATCTCTGCCTGAGGAGCTTAAGGTCTAAATAGGCAAGGCAGATAGTGGAAGTGTTATCAGCCTTATTTTTACAGAGCTTAAATGACCTGCCGAAGGTCACGCGGGGAGTCTGTGGTGGAATCGTGACTGGAATACAGATTTCCCAGGTTTTATTTAAGCATTTAACCCAGGTTCCTTGTTAAGGAAGCAGTTGGGATAGTGCTGCCCGTGTATGTGAGTCTGGGTGCAATTGTGGGTCACCTGCTGGATTTGCATATGCCCTCCTTGTCCAGGCAGGTCTGTGAGGAGCTTTGGGTGCTCTAATAAATGCACAGCCAGCAAATAGCAACTACGAGACACGTGCTCACCTGGAGTGCACATCTCCAAGTAGCTCAAGGACAGAGCCTCCAACACGGTGGCAGGTGGTGTTAGTGCTCCTATTTACACCTTCACTATTTTTGGCTGTGTTAGAGAAATACGTGCAATACTTGTGAAATAGAAAGGGTAGTGATCGACCTGATCTGGGGCTGATGAAGAGCACACAGTCATGGGGCTGCTGTGCCTGGTTGGATGGGCCTTGAAGTTGCAAAGCAGATTAGCTAGGAACCTCAGATCTTGCAAGAAGGCTGATGTTCTGAAGTGTTCTTACAACAGTTTGAAGTTGTAAAAAATGGAGGTGCACAGCTTGACATGTGATGGGAACCATGTGAGTGCTGAAACAAGCCTCGCCCTAGAAAAATCGCCGTCCTACGGGCTTCCTTCTGCCAGGATGATCTGTGGAGGACTGGAGAAAATGGGGATTCTTCCTCTCATTCCCTTTTGCCAGGTCAGGAGAGTCTCCCAGACTGTGTCTCTGCTGTATCTGAGCGTGGGGAAATGGCTTCTCTTGAGCTGAAAGCCTGTGCTGTGTAGGGATCCTCTGTCTGTGTTTGGCTGAACAAGAGCTTCGACTGTCATTTCTAGGAACCTAGATACAGGTGGGACTCTATCACAGAATTACACAACCACCTTTCTTAGCTAATTGTTTTAAACGATATTTTAAAGAACTGCTATTTTCCTTAACATTTGTAGCTTACTTTTCCATTGCCCACACATCCAAAATTCAGTTTTCTTAAGTGTTGCTTTTTATCTAAAATATAACACTTACTAGTAATTAGAATGTATTTCAATGCATCTTTGTTTTTTAAAATTATTTCACAAAACTCTTTACATGTATAATTGAAATTAATTCAAACTTTAATTTGAAACTCAGCCTTAAACAGTCAATATTTCTGCCATCTGTCTTGGCTTGTTTCTCAGGAAAAATGTTATTTGTATTGCTGCAAAGGGAAGGCAGGGATGTGACCTGTGCCACAAGAGTTAGGAGGGGGGCTCAAGAGCCAGAGTTTAAAAAACTTTGGCCAGTTGTGACTATAGGATTTCTGAAGCCTGTGTCCATGGTATCACCTCTCTCAGCATGTGCTCTCGTAAGGGTACAGCTGCACAAACCTTTTTGAGAATTTTCAGTCTTTGAGTAATATTCGTGGTTTCCTGAAAGTCAACAGGTTTTTTGTCAGTGGCTGAGTGGGACAAAAGCAGTTTAGTTAATTGAAAAGTGAAGGCAGACATTTGAGAGCTAATGCATATTGCTGAATGCAATTCCTTGCCTTGTTTGTTTTTTTTCTCTGGATACAATGTGTGCTTAGATTAAAGTCATGTTTATGGCCAGATAATTTCTCTTCAACTCCCTTTTGTAGCCTACCTTTCAATTAATGTGTTTTGCCGTTGTTTTAATTTTAAAACTCTCTCATTAAAAAGCTTTTAGGGCACTGTGAAAGGACCATGAGTGGCGTGGAGTACTGAAAGTCCCTCCCTTTGTTCGTTAGCCTGAAAGAGCTTAAAAATTGCTGCAGAACAAGCCCAATCCTCTTCCCCTGCACCAGAGCCACTTAAAAACAGTTGAAAAGATCTTTTAAATGTAGTGTGTAGAAATGCCCTGTGGGAACACTGGAACACTTTGGGAGATGAGTCAAAAGGATTTAAAACTTCGCAGCGCAGCCTCCTTGATCAAAGGGTGATTTATCTGTAGTACACTTGCTATATGATATATTCTTATATCCCATTAGCCTTGGGAAATACAACTCCATATACAAATGATCATGAGCATTGCCAATTACAAGTGGAGACACTTTGCCAATATTGAAATAATTTGGTTATAGTAAGTCTTTAACTTTTAAAATATTCCAAATGAAATTTCAGGGCTGCTTTCAAAGTAATCAAGAAGACAACGGGTTGCTTCCTTTTCAGCTTTGTGGTTATAAATGATTATTGGAAATACTTTTATATTTCCAAAGGTTGTAGCATCAGAGATGGCAAATAAAATTGTCCTTTTCCAGGATGTCTTTATTTCCTGTACTGGGAAAGAAGTTAATATATTTTTGTCAATAAACAAAGATTTTGCCTTATGAAGATGCAGCATTTTAGCCACGGGTTAATCTTGTAGAAACAACGTTATTTAATTTGCTGCTGCATTCAAGAGATCTGTGCAAACAACTAAATAGTGTTGTTGTGTGCCTTTGTGGTTTCACAGGAGCCACTTTGTTACTCTCTGTATTTCCAAGCAAGAGCCCTTTTCAGAGATGTTGTTCTTCGAGGCTGTTCTCTGGTAACCTTTACACTGGTTTGTTTGCCAGCTGTCTTGCATCTGACAGCCCACCCTCAGCAACTGAGAAATGTCCTGTGCAAAACCCATTGTGACAATTATAGCTACCTTCAATGAGTCATGCAAAATCCTTTCTCCACTCATCTTGGAAAGTACAAAATCTCCAGGAGATGTATCTTGAATTATTGCACTTTTTTTGTTCTCTCTGTATCATTCTGATTCCTGGGCCAGCAACTGTCCGAATACTGGGATTTAGGCCATGATAAATACAGGGGGAAAAAGTAATCTTTAGAGATCAACAGGCTCAGAAAAGATGATAATCTGAATGAAATTCTCTTTTAAAAATAGCTGTGGTCTGCCCACTTGCCTTTTGGATCCTAGTGACAGTTGAGACCATTTTGGTATGAGATTGTAAAGGGTCCGTGGGTCCTGAAGATGCTGTACAAATGTGAACTGCTGCTGTTGGAGACCACTTACCCAGCACTCGACCTCGAGTAACAAGGTAGTGTGGGGAAATGAAGCAGCCTTTGCAAGGCAGCCTGAGTCACTCGGGACTGTCTCTGGGGAAGAGAGCATCTGAAGTACCTTTCTTAGTCAGTTCCAGTCCTTCAACTCATTGATTTTCTCCACTCTCAGGCTCTAGCCTCACTGCAGGATTGGAGGGGAGAGCCTGTGCTTGCTTTTGAGGAAATTTTCATCTCTCTTGTCCCCCAGACCTCCTGTTTCTTGTCCCGAGCTGCAGGGAGCACATTTTCCCTTCTGTCTGGGAAGAGGCAGGTGAGCCCTGGCCTCTGAGTGTCCCAACCCAGGCAGCTGAGACTGGGCAAACCTTGTCCCAGCATTCTGGACAACCTCCACTCTGAGGACCCCACCAGAAAGATCTGCTCCTGTATTTCAAGCCCCTCTTTTGAATCTTTGCAGTAAAATGAAATCCTACTCACCGTGGCAGTTTGCTTTTCATATTACCTTAGCAAACTCCTGCAGAATTGTTCTTCCTTGCCATCCCTTCCCTTTGCTGGGTGACAAAGCCAAGAGCAGAGCTCTGGGGTGATATCAAGCAAAGCCACCTTCATGGTTCCCATTTCTGGTCTGCTGCAAGCTTTGTATGGCAATTAAAAAGGCTTTTCTTTTTTCTCGATGGAAATGCATGGATAATTTTTGTTACAAGTTTAGGTTTGCTCAAGTTGAACTCTTGACTGAAGCAAGATTTAATCAGTAGTTACACTGCTTAGTGGGGTTTTTTCTTTGATTCGGTCTCCTCCTTTCTCTAGTGATAAATGAATTAAAAAAGGATGTTTTTAAAAAGAAGGGATGCTGGGCTGCTCTTTGCGTTGGGATTAGCTAGAGGGAGGGAAAATGTGCCCCGTGGTGTCTGTGCATTTCCTACTATATTGGAAAAATGGATCAAAGTGTTTTGTAATCCAGGCAAAACATTTATATGACCGAATGTGTCATTATTAAAAAAAATAACAAAGTAAAGGGAAATGTAGGCTGAGAGCTTAGACTTCAGAAGTTTCCCGAGGGAAATAGTTTAAAACCTGTTTTGGAGGGTTTAGAGTGAACAAGGTATACTGGTAAAATTCAGAATTTGTTATCATTAAGTCACTTACAGCTTAAACAATATTCTGAGAAAGAATCAGTCACTCAAACATGCCTGAGTAAGAAATATTGTCTGGGTATATACCAATACTTCAGCTCTCTGTGTCATGAGTTGGACTCCTGAGGGGTTTTGTTCATTTGTTTTGTGGAGGTGCTGGAAACCTGCAGCTTCCACTGGGTTTGGTGGGTCTTGAATGAGGTCCCTGGTGAGCTGACAGAAGAGGACAAGGGTAGTGGAAACATTTTCCATCTCAGCCTTGCCTGAAGCGCTGGGTCTGGTGCGTGTTGGTGTCAGTGGGATTTCTGTCTTACAGGCAGCACTTAAAACGGAGACTCAGGCCCAGAGCAGCTGCTGCAGCTGCAGGTCAGAAGTTGGGGATAGAGGGATTCATTGTCAAAGCTGCTTTTTGCCTGACTCTGCTCCCTCACCCTCACAAGTATGAGAAGTTAACCAAACTTCTCTCGCAATAGAAAGATGATAAACAGCCAAGCCCTCCCCTGAACTGCAGCCTGATTGCAATGGAAAGCAGACGTGCAAACCTCTCCCAGAGCCAGGGGCTGCCAGTGGGCACCCACCGGAATGTTAAGAGGATGATTTTCTTCCTGATGAAATGCTGCTTTGCTCAAGGGACCATATTATTGCTGTTATTTATTATTTATGCACTGCTGAAGGTGTGCACAGGGCTTTATAGTGCAATAAAAAAAGATGACTGGTGTCCGGTCCCTCGGGGCGTTGCGCCACTGCTGAAGGATGGCTAAGGGGCAACATGGAGGGGTTGGTTCTCCCTCCGCAGCGCTGCAGAGGGTTGTTATTGTTACAGGGTGTCCTCTTTGGACCACTTGGCTGGGGATGTTAGAGCAGCTTTGTCACCATTGTGCACGATTGCCTAGGATGGTGTTTGCAAGGGCATGTGCCCTGTTTGATATGCGTTCGGAGTCTGGCAGCAGTGGAAATGAGTGAACAATAAAAGTGCTGCTGTCACAGCCCCAGTTTTTTTTTATTTTTACAGATTCCCGGCCATCTGCTGTCTCACCAGCTGCTCGCAGTGCAGCTCAAAACTTATCTCCATTCAGGAACTCAGCCTCTCAAGGAGGGCAGGGGCAGAGGGCTTGAAGGTGCAGAACTGACCTCCTGTGCACTGTCTGCAGGACATAGACCCAGACCTGGTGCCAGACTCCAGAGAGATGGGGGACTAAATGCAGGGAGTGGGCAGAAGAACTGAAGTTCAAACACATGGCCAAGTGAACTCTTGTTCACCCCTTACAAAATACTAGCCATAGAGATGTGCTGGCCTGCAGAGCAGTTGGAGGGGAGTTGTGGGCCTGAGAAGACTGCGGGAGGTGACCCGAACTCACATTTGACCCCTTCTTTAGCCATCTTTAGGTTGCCAGAAGTGAGGAACAGGCATTCCCCCAAGGGCACGGGGATGTTCGAGCTTTCTTGCTCTTGTGCTGCAGCCAGCCCTTTGCCATCAGGTGGGGTTTGCTGTGGAAAGGGAGCTGAGCCTGCTGGAGAAATAACTGGAGGCGGTGGGGAGACAGCAGCAAGTTCTGCCTTGGGGAAGCTCAGCAGCTACCAGTGTGTATTGGGGAATAGAGACACAGCTTTTGGAGATTTGTGGGACCAGAGGGCCCAAGAAATCCTCCTGCCAAGAAAGTGGCATGTTTTATTACGGGCTGTCTTTGAGGTACCTAGCTGAGAATTGCCAGATTTCATTAAATCTTATTTTTATAATCCCCTTGGGATGAAGACAGCTGACCTGAATGCTCTTTACACCTGCCCCTCGATCCCTCCTGTGCCTGCTTCCCAGAAAAGGGGGTGATGCTGGGAGAGGAGGCAGGTTGGCAGTGGGTTCTGGGAGGGAGCAACCACCTTTCCTCCTCCCTTCCCAGGGAGCTCCTCTGCTTTGCCTGTGCCACTTCAGACCGCTCAGAGCACCCTCCTCATGCTTTTATGCATTTTCCAATTAAATTCCCTCCACAAGAAGAAGAGAGGCACTCTGAATCCATTAGCATTAGTAATTATGCAAATGCTTCAGGGAGTTGACTGCCCATCATTACATATAATTAATGTTTCTGGTTATGAATGGAGGGTTTGTTACTTTTCCCCCCCTTTTGTGCTGGCGTGGGGCGGGGTAGAGGTGTGGGGGGGTGATGTTACTGTATTTAATTTGCATAATCAGGATGCCTGATTGGGTATGCATGAGGGTAGGGGCGGGGGGACCTTCTCCAGTGTGCACTCTATTAAGCTGGCAGCAAATCTCGGGGGGGAGATGCCGAATGTAAAGCGAGGGTGAGTGCAGCACAGTGACTGCAGAGAGGAGACTCAGGTTTAGGAGAGGAGGGGAGGTGCCCTTGGACTAGGCTGGCTGTGCACAAGTGTCCTGTACCTGCACAGGCTCATCCTCTCCTTTTGCCCTGCTTGCCTGCTAGAAACAACATGGGGATACTGCAGAGAGAGCCCATTCCTGGCTTTTGTCTTGAGCAGCATCCACAGTCTGAAACCTCCAAGGTGTGTGTACACCATGTAGTGCAGAGCTGGACTCCAGATACCCCAGAGAACCCAGGGAGAACGTGCTTGGAGCTGCAGCAAGCCTCAGCACAGCCTCCTCTTCAGCCCTGTTTCTCAGAGGTGTGGAGCTGAGCATCTAAGGAGACCTGCTGGTTCTCAGAGGGGCTGCACGTTACATGCAGCAGGAGCTGTGGATGCTCAGCACCTCTGGAAAGCAGGGTGCTTAGAGGGGAGGTGTATCTGGATGGACTTAGCTGCCCATGTAAAAGCTGTCAGGACAGACAGTGAAGTGCTCAAGTTTCAGCTCAGGGCTGTACCTCTGAGAAGGAAAAGTCAAACTTTACCTCCTACATCAAGCATGACAAAAGCTGGGGGTGGAAAGTTTCCTGTGCGTGTTCTAGCTGCAGTGAATGCCCTGGGAAACCTCCTTGGAGATCTCCCCATGTGAAAAAAATGCATCCCATCCACTGTAAAACATCTTCCACATGTTCTTCCCATTCCCTGGTCACTGTCTTTTAACTTTTTTGTCTCTTCTCACAGTTTCATTCCCCAAGAACTCTGTTTCTCCTTGGTCTCCACCTCACAAGGCCTACCTAGTGTGCTTGCCCACAATCCCTGGATGTAGGTGATCAAGGACATACAGAAATAGATATCCAGTGAAGGGGACCTGGAGAGGGGGGCAAATGCTCAATGGGATAACACCCTGGGATGCCACTGGAAGGATTAAAGTAAAGGAGAACACAGATAATTCTCAAAATAGAGGGAGGTGAACCTAAGGGTACCATGGAGATGATGAGAAAAGCACCCATGCAGCAGAGATCAGATTGGCCAGAGAATGTGTCAATCAAAAGAGAAGGAGGGACAGTAATTGCTGGTGGCTGGAGTCTGAAGGTCCCATGATGTCTGGAATGTTGTGTCCTCCTACTCTGTGGCCATCACTATTTTCTGGTCTTGATTACAATCCATTGTTTGCAGCGCAGATACTGGAAATTGAATATATCTCATCTGGCATCTCCCTGTTTGGTCACCATGGACAAGGTGTGAGCTGTCCCCAGAGGGGCAGGAATGTGCAGTGGTTCAGCAGAGGTTCCCAGAGTAGGCAGGGAGGAAATTTGCTTTGTTTCCCACCCTGGTATCCAACACAAATTCCAGTAACCCTTAGAAGAGGTGAGGAGCAGAACACACATGAAAGAAAGAAAAAATCCAGGGAAAAAAAAAAAGGTTTCTGTGTTTATGTGTGTTGGTGTGTATGTTTTTAAAGGAACAAAAAAGCAGGAAAAACGTGAAACATGAAACTTTTAAAACAACTTCAGACCCTTAATAATGGGGCATTATGAGAGGACACCAGTTGAGCTCTCCAGATTGGCTTTTGGGACAAGAAGCTTGAGGCAGCACTGGATTCTGCTCTTGTCAAGGTTTTGTTTTCTCTGACTTGAAGTCGCTGTGGAGATTTGTAGTTCTGAGGCTCGTGTTGTTTAGTATTTTGTAAAGCATTTGTACACTTGGCCTGCTGCTAAGGAAAACCACTGGGGAAGACTTGCAGTAAGCAGAGGCACCTGCAAAATCTCCACTGTTCACAAACCCAGGAGATCTGATTTGTTTAGATGAAGAACTTCTCCCAAGGATGAGAAAGGTCCCAATACTGATCAGGGAGGCAAACTCTGAAGGGTTGGGTGAAATCCCAGAAGGCACTTGCTAGTAGTAGAGTGGTGTTCTAGGGAAATTAAATGATGAATAACTGTTAGGAATATCATAGGAGCAAGCAACGGTGATGTGGTAGGGAGGGAGCTTCCTGGCTGTGAAATAGGAAGACATCAAAAGCTCTGCTCTGGTTTTGCTTTCTGTGACATTTATCCTGCAACAAAACATGGCACTGAGGCCCCAGGACAATGCTGGCAAGGGGAAGGAATAATTGTCTAGGGATTAATCACCAATGGGGAACAAAGGCTGGGCTTATGCTTCCTGAGATCTAATCTAACTGTGCTGTACCAGACAAAGCTACGCTGCATCCTCAAAGAAGAGGAGACAAGATGAAGACCTTGCTGACCCCAAGCCAGTACTGAGGTTAGGCAGGGAAAAAGAAAGAAAGAGAGAAACAGTTGTTAAAGCAGGAGAGAGACTGTGATGAGGACAGGGACAGCCTGGAAGCAAACCAAGGGAAGGAAGAGGGAGAGGACAGCAAGGTGCATGATCGCTCCCCAGTCACCCACTGTGTCTCGTCTCCAGGCAGATGCTGGATGTGAACATGCTGTAGCCGTGGTCCAGGCACCATGAGCTGCAGGAACAGAGCTCCCAGTACACACCTGACCTTCTGCAGGGTGTCACCCTCCTGTGACAGGCTGCTCTGTGCTCACTGAGGTAACAAATGAGGAGGTGCTTGAAGCTGTCACTGTGGGAGAAGGCAGAGAACAAGGTCCCCTCTGAACTGTGCTCAGCAGCAACTCCCCAAGGTTCATGTCGCTGCTTGGTGCGGTCGTGGCATTTTCTGTCTTGCCCTTTTTCTCTTTTTTTTTTGGCACGTGTGGGTGGGTCAGGTTGTGTGTGTGCAGCAAGGACAAACCCAGAATGACACACATGGATACATGCAGAGCGTGCGTGCACAGGCACTTGAGATTGCTGAAGGCACCAGTTAAATCCCACATCAAAGCAGAGAGCTATCGGAGCAGCACTGTTCAAAGGCACCAGCTTCCTTCCTGCCAAAGACAGATTGTCACTTTGATTAAGAGATTTGAACAAGAGACTAAAAAGAAGGAGTGAAAGAAGGGAGAAGAGAAGAGAGAGAATTTTCATTTATACCCTTTTTTTTCCCCTTTGGCCATCCAAATAAGGTTTAGTTTGATGAAAAAAAAGACCCCAATTTAAAATAAGTTTAATGTAACAATGAATTATTTAAGAGAGAAGAAAATACAAGCTGCTGCTTAAAAAAAAATAGAAAAAGCTATTATTGAAATGTCAGAACAAATACCCAGCTTGATCTGCATTAATATGATAAATACTAATATATTCATTTCCCCTGATGCTTCTGGGCTTGCAGAGGTACATCTGCAGTGCGTTGCTTATGGTAATCAGGTCACAGCTTCAAAGGGAGACATGCAAGGTATTCTGGGTGATGTGCAGGCTGCTGTTAGAGACCTTGTGGATCATCATGTAGAGTTGAGGAGAGCTGATCAAGGGTCTTCTGGAAGATCTCTGGTTGCTTGAAGGAAATGGAAAGCCTTGGTGTATTCTTTGGTGGACCACTAGTCGTGGGACAACACTGGTGTCTGGTTGTCAACTTCAAAGTTGCCATTTTTCTGTAGACAACCTAGTAAGAGAGAAAAAAAGACTGAGGTGGAGAAAGCAAATGAGCTTCCTACCTTCTAGCTCAACCGCCACGGTGTCTCTGTGAAGCACAGCTCAAGTCATCCATCGTCTTAGTTTTTAGTCTCCCAGGGAAGTTCTCAGAAACAATTTAGTGGAGCTGATAGCTTGAAGCTTTGAGAAGCTTCACACAAACATCTTTGTGTTTTCAGAATCTAAGTCTGGGAACTACCAGTAGGATGTTTTTGGCAGGGACTAATACTACCTTCTAGTAGGTATTGTCTCTGCCTACCTCATCCTTCTCATCTGTTGGACAAGAGGGTCTATTATAATGTGCATCAGGTTTGCTGGCATTAGGACCACCTATGCCATCCAGAGAGTAACCTGGAAATCAGACCACTTATGGATTCTACTTCTTTTTTATGGCCAAGGACTAGAGTTAGACAACTGGGATGCAACCAGGTATCAACAGAACCCACTGGTCTGGAATTAAGAGAGCTTATTTGGGAATGATGTGGTGTAGAAGGTGTTGAACTGTTGTTTTCTGACATTACAGCTGACAGTTGAGTGACAGGCTGGGAGTGTGGTTAAATTAGGATGAAAATTAATTGAGCTGGTCTTCTGGTTGGTAGAATGAGGAGAAAATGTTGGAGAGAAACAAGGGAGGGGTAATTTTAAATGAGGTGATTGGAGTGGAGAGAAGCTCAGAGGCAGGGAGTGGAGGAGAGAGGTGGAAAATGGGTTCGGAAGGAGATGGAAGAATATAGTTACCTAATGTGAACCTCTCAATGTGGCAAGGTGTTTTGAGATAAAATCAGGAGACATCCAGTTGGGTTTTGACCTTCTTGGTCAGAACTTCTTATTGAGTGTCATTTCAAGTGAGGTAACTCAAGCATAATTAATACATTGCAAACCCATCCTGAATTCCTTTCCCTGTAAAACTCCTGTTGGGCTCCACGATTAACCTGTTATCTCATGAGACACTGAGCTCTTCCTAACAGCCCACATCTAGATGGTCAGCTGAAGCATGGCTCTGAGTTGGTCATGTGCCCACCTCACAGAAGGAGTTATTGCATCCTAGTGAATTTATCTGGTCGTGGTGCCTGGAGTCCCCAGGTAGATAAAAGGAGTGTGCCTAGAGCCCAGATAAGGCGATTTAGAGATCTGCAGAAGCTGTGCCTGGGAGGCTGTTGTGATAATCTGGACTCAGTTGAGAAGCTCCTCTTCTCTGTGTGTTCCTCCATGAAGTGCTCTAGTGTCCAAGGAGCACTTTTCTGGTAGGTTTTGCTCACTAATGCATGGAGTCTTTCTCCATCTGCTTCTGTCCCTCTGTTTCACTGGTTACCTGGGTCAGGACATAAATACCAACAAAAGGCATAAACTTATTTTACTGTGTATTTGCAGAGGGGACAGAAATGAAATAATATAGTTAACAGCAGGGAGGATAAACAGGGTAAGGAACCTAATCACAGCTACATGAAAGTCACTGTAGTGATTATGAGGGAGGTAGGTTGCCAGTTCCCCTGTTAATACATCACCCTCACCCAGCCCCACAGTCACTGGGGAGCCTCAGTTGCAGCAAGGATTTGGGGAACTGTTGTGGCAATGGGGAAGTCCTGTGCAGGGCATCCACTCGTGGGTGAGGTTTCCCAAGTCACTACAAGAGGGTTCAGCTTTTATACTATTGAATAAACAATCCCAGTCATACAGAAAGCAGAACATCTGTTGTTCTCCTCCTTACTGGGTTCCACCCAAAGCCTGCCCAGGGCCTGGGGAGGAACCCAAAGGAATAGTCTAGTTTGGTCTTAGTCACACATTTCTCAGCAAGGCTGGTGTCTTTTCTCATGATCTTGCAGCACATCTCCAAACAGAAAATTCCTCTGCTGGTCTCTATTACAGAATACATCGTTTGGTTGTGAAGTTTGTCCATAGATCAACTTTAATTCAGGGTCTATGGCTCAGGCTCCAGCACTTCATCCTCTTCCTTCCATTGCCCAAATTTCAATGTTTAATGTTGGCTTTTGGGCACAAGCCACAGACCAGTTCCTCAATTACAAGATGCACAGGCCATTATTTTTCTCTCTCTTTTATTTATTTTTTTTTCCCCAGAGATGCTCCACAGGGTCTGTAGCTTGCTGGAAACCTCAGCAACAGCCCCTGACTTCTGACTTTAGAAAGTGAACTCTCCCAGTGGCCATTTTCAACTGATTCCCTGAGAAAATGTGATTACTCCTTATTTATTGAAGCTAAGTATTCCTGCTTGTAGCCACTGTGGCATTAAAGTGAAATGTTCAGCGTTTAACACGATGAATGCAGAGACATGAGGCTAAATGCACTGCATAAAATCTTTATGGGTCTGGAAACAGACGCCCAGAATATTTTCAACTGTTGTGGTGTGAGTCAGGCTGGGTCCCCCCCTCTGCCAGGCAGCCTGCCCCGGGTCTCCTTGGGAATCAGCCAAGATATGTCAAGACTGCCTTGGTCTTCCCAGGGGAAGGGGCCTGGGGAGCAGCAAATGAAGTGGCAGATGAGCTGGCAGGTATTGCTCTGGCCAACACTGGCCTTGGCCACGCCTGGTGGCTGTTGCTGCATCAGTGCAGATCTGGGGGGTAAGTATAGGCTGTGATGGCTTCAAAGCTGCTTTCTTCAGTATCAGTCTCAGATAGACACAGCTCAAGAGAAAATCAGTTCAGAGTGAGTTTTGTCAGCTTCAAAAGAGATTCGTTCCTGGTATTGTCAGTCAGAGGAGGCTGATGGCTGAGATTACTGAGGAGAGCGAGGCCTGTGGGCATTAAAACAGATACTGTTACTGGAACTCAGGGTTTAAAGAGGAGATTTAATCTGGGATGTGGATTTGTTCAAAATCCCTTCCCCCTTCCAGTTTCTGGCTCTGAAGGCCTGGTTCCCATGGGCACTCTCAGCCTCCTGTGCTCTGTTTGCATTTATTGACTGGCTCATCAACACCAACATCTAATCCCTGCCTCCAGTGTGCTCTGGGAACCCAGCATAGGGGGAAAGGAGAGCTGGGCTCTTCTTTCACCTTGTTCTGTGTCTGTGGTGGTGTGGCTAGGCTGTGTCCTTACCCAGGGATGGAGGCAGGACAATTCACAGCAAAATGAGCACCTCCTGTCCCCGAGGAGAGTGGCTGGGGTCTCAGGGAGACCATGCCAGAGCTTCTGCAGCCTAGCAGCTCCTCTGTGCAGAAACCCAACCAATGCCCCTGGTATTGTGGCACGATCAAAGCCAGTTGTGCCACCCAAAGTAGCTACTTGTGAACGTTTTACTTTCAGTAATCCATGCCACTGTTAGACTTCTCTGCAAGTTCTAGGTGTGGTTCATGGTAAATGAACCTCTGAGTATCTTTATTGCTTTAATAAAAGGCTGTAGAAGGCATTTAAATAGCCTCCCGAGAAGCACCGAAAGAGCATAGTTCCCACAAAGCGAAGTCAAAGGCCACAATTCTGTATTTCATGGTATGGAATGCAACTGGTTGTGTTTGTGCTGCAGGGGGGTTAGCACAGCACTGACTGACCTTCCCGAGTCCTTCTCTGCCAGGCATGAGGCTCAATGACAAACCTGAGAGAGTTTCTCCTGGGGGCTGATCTTAGTTTAGATTGTTCCAAGATGGAATCCTGAAATTTGGAGTGGCATATCCTTAGAAAGTTAATATTTTGCAAGCTTTGCTCCTGGTAGAAACGATAATGTGCCTGTTGGGAATGCCCCTGCCCATCTGCAATAGAGTGATCAGGACAGCTTTGCCTCTTTGCCCTCCCTTGATTGCTCTGGGTGCTTCATTGCTCCAAAGTTCCTGTCCCACCTACCTGCCTCCTCCTGCTCCACCACCGCCTCCTCTCCCATTTGATAAGTGTCTCTTGCCTCTAACATATGGTCAGAGTGGATTCTCAGCACTTGTGCTTCTTCACTTGAGCAGCCACAATAACTGTTGAACGGGAAATCTGTCGTTTAACTTGGCCGTTTGCAGTCACTGAAGAGGAGTAATTACAATGGCCTTAATTGGCTGGCTGCAGAGCCACTGCCCAAGTAGTAATAAATAGTGCATGCTTAGGAGCTGGATGAGGTGTAACCACTCAGGGTTCCTCCACCTCTTCTTCCAGCAGGCCTCCATCCAGCCTGCTTAGGAGGCTGACGGGGACATCAGGCTTGGGGATCCAGCCTTATACAGAAGAGAAGCTGATCAGCTCAAGTCCCAGAGGTCTCTCCTGAAACTCTTTCAAGGGATCCTGGCAGGGCAGGCTTTTGGCAGCTCTGGTGCCTCCTGCTTCTGCCCGGGTTCCCTGCCTTCCCCTTCTCCTGCTGCTGCCAGGCTACAGCATGGTTTTTTTCATTAGCAGTGATGCAGGCAGAGCGGGGCCAATTACTCACTGCTTTATGCTTGCTGGAAAACCCACCCAGGACTGGTAATAGCCATTAAGTGAGGGTGCAGCTTTAACTACGTGCCATTACATTAAGTTTCAAGTTGATATATGGCCAGAGCAAATTGAATTCCTGCTGCTATCCCGTCTGACATTTGTTACATTACAATGCCCGCTCTTTTGTTTTTGAGTCAATAGCTGCTGCTTTCGAGAAATATGGATTATTAGAATTTATAGCCCGTCCTCCGCGTCTTTTCAAACACTCATATCCTTTTATCATTTCGTTTTGTTGTTATTCTGCCCAGCACAGTTTGTATTTCTTCAGGTTTTAGCACCTGGGACTCTTGATACTTGTGCTAAATCAATACCCTTTGTCCTCATTGCTTTAATATACACAACCATTTGTGTGATGCATGAGTTGCAGTGGGTTTTGTGCCTGCGATAGTCATTTACTCCTCCTGCTCAAGCATTCCTTCCCCTGTCTGTGTACAGGTCGTGCTTTGCAGTAAATATCACACATCTACATTTAAATTCTTTTATATGACGATTTCCAGGCACCTGGTTGTATAGGGAGGGTGAATTTGCTGGGTTCTTAGCAGGAGGGTGTCACAGGTTTGACAGAATTCCAGTGCCTCCTGGAAAGTGCCAGTGTGCCAAGTTTAAAAAAATCCATGTTTTGCTCTTACACTGGGTTCACATCTTCAAAATCTGTTTAGTGTAGCCACACCTTTTCCTAAAGCAGATGTGAAGACTCTGAAGAGCAATAAAAGGGCCTTTGGACTTCTGTTTGGCTGTCCTCAGGGCAGTAGCAGCTGAAGTTGTTGCTCATCAGTTGGGAGCTCTGGAGATTTGTGGTAGAGGATCTGCTACAGCAACTGTCCCACAGACAAGCTGTGTGTGACCAGGGTGGGGAGGCTCAGGCTGGTGCCTTAGGTCCAACCCTCCAGCTGGGAGTGGATTCACAGCAAGAGCAGAGCACAGCCAGTGCTGGCCCTGCATCTGCTCTGCCTCTCTGTGCTCGTGGAGATGTTCCTAAGGCTGCTCATCTCACACCTTTTATGTGATACTGGGGCAGGCCACCAAGGTACCTGGGAGATATTTGGGTTTGTTTAGACGTGTCCTCATCTGCTGACCCTTTTGGGCTGTTCCCCCTTGCCTCTGCTGGCTGTGGGAGTCCAGGTTGTGCAAGGAGAGAAAAGCTCCATGTTCCCTCTGAATTTTATACCCTTTTGCCAAATCGGGGAGTGCAGGAAAGAGACAAGAAAGATGAAGGCATAAAAGGTGAGATCAGAGAAAGGGAAGGCTTAGCTTGACCAGCCTTCATTTCCCACACCAGAAGGATGATTTTGCCTTTTGACCATTACCCTTCTCCTGTCATTCTTCTCTTCTTCTGCTCCATACACTGGCAGTCGTACACCTACCCATTGATCTCCCAGCTCCCTCGTGGTCCTTGCCATCCCCACAGCCATCCCATGAGCTGCCTCTCCTTCAAGCCCTCAACTCCAGCTGCTCGGCTTCATGCCACCATGTTTCAAGCCCTTCTGTGGCTCCTCCACCCTGATGCCAGCCTGTCCCAACCACGTGGCTGCCCTGCCACCGCCCCACCAGCTCCCATCTCCTCCTTGCCCCTGGGCTGCTCAGCTGCCCTGTGGAGCACAGCCCTGTGCCCACCTTCCTGCTTGAGAGGTGACAATTTAACCAAGAGCGATTTCTGAGGGTGATGAGCGTGGCTTTGAACATCTCATTGAAACTCAGGGCAAATCCTTCATCCCCAAAGGGAGAAATGTTGAACACGGCTTCAGAATTAATCTGCAGAGCATGAATCTCCCTCACTGTGGCGTGGAGAGGCACCTCCTTTGTCTCCATGTTCATGGCACTCTCCTGGTTTATCTCTGCCACTGCTGCTCCTCAGGGCTCTCCCTCCCCATCCTGCCTGTGACAAATGAGATGTCAGCTCCCTTCAGGGCGTGGGTATTCCTGATAATATGTTTTCCATGTAAATAAATGGGAGTGATTTACCTATCAGTTACATTAACTGAAGTAGAGACTGGGAGCAGCAGAAAAAAGAAGGACCAGTTCCTCTGCTGGGGTGACCCCCCTGCTGCTGTGCTCTGCTCCTGGGGGGCTGCAGTTTGGGCATGGCCATGGTCTGCCAGAGCTGCCTTCCTCCAGCCTTGGCAGCAACATCACTAGAAGTGGAATCTAACCCCTCTGACTTCAGGGAGGAGGTGACCCAGCCCAGCACCTGACCTTGACTGAAGAGTTTTCCGTGGGTTTCAAGTCCTCCCCTAGATCCCTTTCTATTCCCAGCGCAGCCTTTTCCACTGGATGAGGTTTCAGACCTTCAGATGAAGCACCCATATCGCAGCCCCAGGAGGCAGAGCCCAGCAGGGATGTCAGAAGGTCCTTCAAAAATCCATCGGGGCAGGTGGCACGTGCCTGCGTGTTCCTTGAAACACGAATGCTCTTGAATATAAAGATTATTTACATTCCCAAACAAAGCTGCCAAACACTTTTAAAATGCGCTAACGGTGCCTCTCTCTTTCTGCTGCGCTTGCTGATAAAGGGCCATAAACAAGCTTGACACATTTATAATAACCTTTCTCCCCTCCCTCTTCCCTAGTCTCTCCTCTTCCTCTCTTGCCACTCTCACAGGCTGCATCGGGTAAATTTTTATTCTACTGCCATTAGCTGGGATATATTGTTTGATGGGGGGAAATAAAACCTCGAATCTCTTTTTATTTTTATTTTTATTTTCTTGTTCTAGCGGTGGCTGCTTCAAATGCCAAGAGCTGATGTTCGGTTTTAAAATTTTGTTTCCCCCAGCTTTTAATTTTTTTGCTCAGTTCATTTTCTCCCCTTTTCCTGTGTCTCCCTTGTAAAAGGTCATCTTAAACGATGCAAGGATACGTGCTTTTGTGGGTTGTTTTTATCACTTATCAGCCTATTCCAAAGGCCATTTAGTCTTTTAGGCAAAGGTTGTAGCTTTCAGCCTCCACTTCCCCTTTACAGAGGAAAAATGGATGCTGTGTTTCTAGGTACATAAATTAGGTACAGATATAGATATAAACCAAAATGCTAGCCCATCTGAAAGAAAAGATCCTTGTAATTTCTTTGTCTCCAGTCTGAAGAGGTCTCAGGTTCACCTTTTTTCATGTCACCTGTTCCTCTTAGAGATATTGATGGAAGTGCCACATCTAACGATTCCTTCTCATGCTGTATTGATGGTGCTGGAGAGAGGCCCACTTGCTGGAGATGAAAGGCAGTGCTGGGCAGTCCGGGCACAAACAGTTCCTTTGGGCTGCTCCTTTTGTTCTGTAGCTTGTGGCTGAGGGAGAGGGTTTGTGTGCAGTGGGCATGGGGCAGAACAGACTGTGCTGTGGGGATCACAGAGTTGGGATTGTGCATCTGGCTGGTCCTGACTCCATAATTTTGTACTCATCAAGCACTGGCCATGGAGGTAGTAGAGTTGGCCTGGGATTGCTCATCTCCTGGGAGCAAATGAAGCTGGGCTCAGCTGCTGGCACTGGGTTAGCCTTGCTTGGGGGTGCTGCAGTCTGGGAAATCCAGCACAGATGCAGCGACTGTGTAAGAAAACATTGCCTGAGACACAGCTAAGATGAGCTGAAAACCTCCCTCAGCTCCACCTGTATCTATAGTATGTGTTTGGGGACTATCTCTGAGTATGTGTTCGGCTCCTGGTACCGTCAGGGCAGGAATCTTGGTGTGCAGACACTGAAAGAGCTGCTTTCAGTGCTTGAGTCATTCAGATCAGTGTTGAGGAAAGGGCTTTTTATGATTGATACATTAAAAGTGTTGCTTTTCCTCTTCACTTGGTATAATCTGTTGTATGTGCTCTATAAATTTGCAGGGATATGGTTGTGGTTACGGAAGTCACACGATGGAATAATTAAATGGCCTAATTGTAAAGTGTATTATCTTCACCATTTCACTCCTCAGCTGTTCTACCACACCTCGTAGAGGAGGGCAGTCATCATGAAAAGTTGACACAAACTTGCACTCAGCAAGTGAATCCATCCAAACCCAAATTTGATTAACTGATCCCACAACCCATTAAGCCCTCGGGGTGGTCTTTGACATAGCCAGAGATTGAAGAAATGGGGGGAGGGAACAATAATATAGAAAAGAATGATTGTGTGGCGTTTGCAGCACAGAGAAAGCTGGGACCCTTTTAACCTTGGTACCACCCTGGCCCCCTAAATCTTTTTCTGTGGGCCTCAGTTCTGGGCTGTGTTCAAGCTTTTCACCCTCTGTGGCTGCTGTTCTGTCAGATCAGGCCTGTGCTAGATATCCTGGGGCTTGTGTCAGAACTGCTGTCTAAAAAATGAGGGAGGAATGAAGTGTCCTCTCTAATATGACACAAAACCCTCATCAGCCAAGCCATTTTCCAGTGTATTAATATTCATTTTGCACTAATGCAGGGTGAATACATCCCAGTGTTTGGCCAGAGCACATTCGTCATTTTTATGTCATACTCAGAGAATGCATCAGTGTGATATATTGTGTATTTTACCATAATAGTAGACAATACAGCTCAGTATTTCATTTGGACAAGTAGCAAGTATGAGGCAAGGAGACAGCCACTGCTGGACAAGGGGTGAGCTCAGGAAAACAGAAATAAATTCAAACATATTAATCCAGAGCGAAAAGTCATTTCTCCAGTAAATTAAAAGCAGCAGCCTTCACCTCTTGTTGAGTTGCCCTATTAGGCTGCTTTAGAAAGGCTTGGCCAGGAGCTGCTTCTGGATGTGACTTCAAGTGTGGTAGGTTTGGCCACCTCTGCTGTGCAGATGGCAACACCTGAGGGTGATGGTGCCTGGGGGAGATGCAGGGCTGGAGGGTCTGTGGTGGTGCCAGGGGGTACCTGCAGCCAGATGTGTGATGGCAGGTACCATTGTGCCTGTTTTCAGAGCACAGCTGTGGTAGGGTGAGGTGCCCTCTGGGTGCTGGGAAGGAGGGAGCAGCTTCTAGGAGCATCTGGAGAGGCTGAGAGGCAGGGAAGGAGGGAGAAGAGGCCTCAAGAGTGGCCAGTGAAGTCCCTGGTTACTGACTGGACTTTCCCCTATTGCTTTATTTGTTCCCGTGTTTTGCTCTGGGCACTGATGTTTAGTAATTTAGACCAAAGGGATCTAAAGAGTTGCCGTAAAGGGTAGTTCAAAAATCAATGGATGTTAGAAAGGGTCAAATGATGCCATAAAGAGATTAACAGCAGCATGGAGAGATAATATTCCCCTGACTGCAGCGCTGGCCCTGAGAGTTTTATGACAGGGAAAGAAGAGAGCAGAGGCAGCCCAGCACTGCTCTCCCTGCTCGGCCTCTCCCCCTCCTGCAAGCTCAGGGCTGTTTAGGGGGGAAGGGGCAGGACTGCTGGGGATGGCGAGCAGGGAATGGCTGTGGAGATGGGAATGCAAGGAGACAGGCAGGTGTGCCATGCCACTGTCTGATGAATTCTTCTCCTAATCCAGACAAACTGCAGCTCCGTCGCCGGTCCCTGCTAAATCACCCAGGAGGAAAGGACTTAGTCAGCAACCAGCCCCAGGTTTATAGCACCAAGGTCAGGTTTTACGAGGGTCCCCTGGAAATGCACGGGGGAAGCGTGACACGGCCGTGTGTCACTCTGCTGGCACTGGACCTAAAGCAGTGTGCTAGGCAAGGGCCAGATCCAGCTGGAGCAGCAGCCCCTCCCACCATCTTCTCCCCAACCCCCCCTCTATGGCCTCCTCATTGAGCTACAGAACAAGATCAGTAGCACAGCCCAGGGGACCTGAGGGCTGAGGAAGAGATGACATTTGGTGATCAACTGAATGTCCTTGTCAGGAGCAGGAAACCTGCTCTCTGGGGATTTGCTTTCTGCTTCCTTTTCAACTGTTCTTCGGTTCCATGGCGTGTTCTCAGCACTGACAACAGTCCCATGTAGGAACACCTTGAATTAAATAGCTCTGTTTTCTCCTGCCTGTCTCCCAGGGCGCTGCCTGCCTCTGTCAGGACAGCCAGAATGAAGCACTGACATTTTTGACTTAAAAAGTCTCTCAATACACATAGATCTGCTCAGGATGTGTGGAGGGGCCACTACTTCAGGTTTGCAGTTGGCTGGTGTCATGGAAGGGGCCTGAAGTAAGGGAAGAGACTAAAACTCACCACATTCAGCAAGGATTTCTTGGGAATTCTCAGCCTGACCTTCCCAGGAAGCTTTTCCCCTTGGAGAGAAAGCAGAGACTGCTTCCCCATGGCCCAGCTGATGCATGGGGACCCCAGTGAGATGCATGCAGGGATCTTGCTTCAAAGCCTGTGCAGTCCTTATGGGCACAGCTCCCTGAGCCTTGCTGTGATGACAGATTATGGCAGGATAAAACCAAGTCAAATAATACCAGTGCTGTTTTCCTGGCATCATGTTGTAGATCTTAGTGTTGCAGGAAATTAAAAATCACACCCAGAGATACTTGATGCTTCCTGGATGAAGGGTCCTTTCTCCTGGGTGCTGCATCTGGCAGGCCTGGCTGGAGCCCCGAGGGGTGGGGGCTCTGCAGCAGGCACCTTAGGGGTCTGGTAACAGACTCTCCAGAGTGGGGAGAACATGGGAAAAATAGGATATCATTCAGTGCTGCTCTAAAGTGAATCAATGTGTGAATCAGTGTGTCTGGAAGAGATGCGTTGAAGAGCCAGCAAACTGATGTACCATATTAGCAAGCCTGAAGGGAAAAGAAGGAGATGGGTCACCCTTGGGAAAAGGTGACCTTGATCCATTGCCCTTTAGAGCCATGAAGGCATCTGTTTGCTGGAAGAGGCAGCTGCCATTTTATGTGGGAGCATTTGAGTCAACATGTGCTAAGAGGACTGCACATGCTGAGCTCTCTCTGCTGCTGTGTTGGATGGCTTTTGGCCAGCCTCAGCTTGAAGCCCGCTTTCCCCCAGGAGGAACCTGCTGGGATTCTCCTGCCCTTGCCCAGAGGTTCATTTCTCTCCCGCTTCCTTGCTGAATGCAGCAGAGACCCTGGTGGCCATCAGGACACCTGGGCCCTCCTAAGGGAGCCTTGTCCCTGCTGAGAACCCGAATTGCTCCAGCTGTTCTGCACCCTGGGGCAGAGCAGCCAGGAGCCCTGGGCAGGGCTTCAGACCCTGGCACGGACCAGCAGTTTGACTTCTGGACCAAGGAAAGCAGCATTTTCCTGACAGGCTTCAAACTTAGGCATGTGTGGCTTTGCTTTTTGCCGTATCATCTCTTCCCTCTTTTGATCTGTTCCTTATTACCACTGTGCCATTTTATCTTGCTCCCTCTCTCTGCATCTCTCCTTCTGTAGCTTTGCTTCTGATTGTCCCCCTATTCCCATTTTTTTCCCTGGCCTTGCTCACCTCATGGCCAGCCATGCCAGGGCTAGCTCTTGGCCTGGTCCTCTTGAAGCCTTTGTTTTCTTGCCTCGTGCCCAAGTGACAGGAGATGAGAGAGCAGGGTGCTGCCACGAGATTTCTCTGCTTGTTTCCATCAGTGCTTCCTGCAGAGCCTGTGCGATTATTATCTCTGTAAACGACTGAAAGAAGCACAGTGATAAAAGGATTAAGCTAGACATATTTTATTTTATTTTATTTATTTATTTGTATCTTGCCGCTCCTCCTTCCACATCCCCCTTGACAAGTTGTGGAGCATATTGTGCAGCAGCTGCTGCAGCTGTTCCAGGGACGAGCGGTGACGTGGGGACTGGGGACCAGGGCAGAGAGCACAGATGGGTGCTTGGGCAGGGGCTGCGAGGGGCTCAAGCAAGGAGAGGGACAGACCCCACTGTGAAAGGGCTGGGGATGCAGCCAGGCCAGCCTGCTCTCTTCTTCCTTGGTAACAGCCTCCAGTGAGTCCCTCTTTTCAAGACAGGGATTTGAGAGCTCATTGAAATGGGGTCGTGGAGCTGCTCAGAGCTGGCATTTCCATGGGTTATGGAGCAGGAGGGCAGCCAGAGGGGCTCTGAACAGGGACTGCTGCAAATAAACACCATGAGCTGCTGCTTGCCCGGGGCCCCCGAGGGCACACTGCAGTGGCACAGCACCGTTCCCAGGAACAGCTCTTACCAAGCTGTTCCCACAGCAGATCCCTGCAGATGCTTCTGGAAGCAGCCTGTTCCCAGCTGAAGTTTATCTCAGGTCTCTGTGTGTCTGCTAAATAGCCGACAACCCACAGACTCCAACAGACAACCTAGTCCTGTCTGGGCACTTGCAGAGTCCTGCCTGCATCTGCGGCCTCCCTGATTTCCCTCATAAAGGCTCCCATGGAGTCAGGATGACTTCCAGCCCTGCTGCTGGTGTCACAGTTGGATGGCACTTAAGCCAAGACAGAGGCTCAGAGTTTTACAAAGCAATTTACCTTGAAAATTCAGGTTTGAATACTGCACCTCTGTTTTGCCAATGGACAGGGCCAACAGGAGGAATACAGGCACCCACAAAAGGCATAGGCTTATTTTACTGTCTGTTCCCAGAGGATACAGAAATGAAATGACATGGTTAGTCAAAGCAGCAACGAAAATAAGCAGGGTAAAATAACTATAGTCTGCAGTTGCTGGGGAGCTTTGGCTGCAGAGATACATCACCAATTACCCTGTTAATACTTCACCAACATCCAGACCCACAGTTGCTGGGCAGCCTCGGTTGCAGTGAGGATTTGGGGAACCTCTCCCAGCGAATGGGAAGTCCTGTGCAGGTGTCCACTCATAGGGGAGGCTCCCCAAGTCACTGCAAGAGGGTCCAGCTTTTATACAGTCGAATAAACAACCTTCGTTGAATAAATGACCTTCAGAACTTCAAATGTGGGACATCTGGTGTTACCCTCCCTACTGGATTCTGCCCAAAGCCTGACCAGGGCCTGGGGAGGAACCCAGTGGAGTATCTCTAGCTATGTTGGTCTTGGCCACATCTCTCTCAGCAAGGCCGGGTGCCGGGTCCCACAGCCCTGCAGCAACCTCCAAACAGAGAAATGAAAAATCTTCCTCTGGTTACTACTACAAAATAGATTGTTTGGTCATGGGGTTGATCTATAGGTCAATTTTGGTTCAGTGCCTATGGCTCAGGCCCTAGCACTTTCCAGAATCACAGAATGTTAGGGGTTGGAAGGGACCTCGAAAGATCATCTAGTCCAACCCCCCTGCTAAAGCAGGATCACCTAGAGCAGGTCACACAGGAACATGTCCAGGTGGGTTTTGAATGTCTCCAGAGAAGGAGGTGCCACAACCTCTCTGGGCAGCCTGTTCCAGTGTCTGTCACATTCACTGTGAAAGTTTTTCCTTATGTTTACCCAAAACCTCCTGTGCTCCAGCTTCAACTCCCCTCCCAGCTCCTTGGCATGGAGGGAGCAGGACACGATTGCAAACTCTTCCTGGATTGAGCCCTAGAGGAACAAAGCTGGAGATGATATTCCTGGCGATGAATCATCTCTAAAGCTCATTTTACCAAAGTTGTATCAGTTCTAATGAATATAACGAGCCAGCATCCAGTCCCTGGTCCTGATGGGGCATGATGTGGTATGGCTTGTGCCGATGCTACTAAACTTTGCCCTCTCCCATGCAGTTCACTGGTGACATCCATCCCTGGCTCATGCCATCCCCTGAACTGTGTCCAGGATTGCCTGGGAGAGTGCTGGCTGGCTGAGGAGCGTGTGAACAGTTAAATGGCTTGGATGACCATGACACAGCATCTGGAGCCCGTGCCCTGGCTCTGCTTTAGTTACCAATATAGATCTCTCTTGAGATGCTTTCACAGAGTAAAAGGAGTTTCAGAGACCCACCAGTTGGAGCCAGGCACATGGGCTTTCTCTGGAGTGCTTCTCACTAGCAGTGCAGGGTCATCGTGGCAGGGAGCAGGAGCAAGGGTGAGGTTGGAATTTGGATGGAGGGGGAAGAGTGATTTGTGGCAGGCTGAGAAGCCCCAGCAAGCAGGAGTGGAGGCAGGAGGACCCTCTCAGTCTTCTCCCTGTAGTCTCAGCGTTGGCATGATAGCACTGGCTCTGCCTCTGTCAATGGGAAGAACTTGGCACCCTCCATCTCGCTGAGTGTTGCATGGAGACAACTCAGCTGCTGTATTTGTGTGGCTAAAGAGACCCAGGAGCACAATCATTCAGGAAGTGAAACAAAATGATGGCAGCATTTGGGCCAATACCTTCAGCAGTCCTAGGGATATGGGAGCTCTTCAGGCAGGTGAAAGAGCAGCTAAAACTATGTAAAATGATTGCATATTCCCCTGGACCCTTGGGACCATGAACTAGCCCTGGTGGGGCAACAGCTTCACACTGATATTCCCTTAGGAAGTCCCATCCCTGAGGTGGCATTGCAGATATTTGCCTGGTAGGCGTATGGTGGCAGCAGCACCCCTTTATTAAATCCTGCCATTTGTTCTGCCTCAAGCTGCAGCTGCAAAGCAGCTGATGTTCACTGGGCTATTTGTGCTTTTGGACCTCAGCCTCCATCACTAAACCTAGAGTTAAAGGAGTTTGGGTTTATGGTCAGCGACAGAGGCTGTAGAATTGGCATTAACCCACCAACCATCACCTCTGTGAGGCAGCCCAGGGGCTGAAGGCCAGTGTCAGTGTTCTGCTTTCACAGCCTAAGGCCAGACCTGTAGGTCTAAGCAGAAACAAGAATTTTGTCTTTTCAAGCAAGGCATTTGGAAGATGAAGCTACATCAGAAGTGTCCTTTGTGGATTCCTGCCCATCCATGGCGAATACAAGCCAGGTGAGGTGGCCAGCCATCACTGGAAGGTCACCTTGGGGATGGACATCTTCTCACAGCCTGGCACAACTCCACCTAAAGTCAGAAGGAATCTCCTGGGCTGGCTTTTGCTATGGTAGCTTCTCTCCACAACTCCCTCCTGACGTTTGCTCTTCCCTCCCTTCCCTGCGCCGCCATTTCTACCTTCCCTTCCACCAGTGCCCACAATGAGCAGAGCAAGCAATCCAGCATGGCCCAGTTTAATATTCCACAGATCCTCACAGGCTGATAAATGAGAACAAGAGAGGGAAGGAAGGGGTGGGAGCCTGGTGCATGGGGGGGATATAAAGCCCTGAGCCTGTATTCAGAGCAGCAGAGATAACAATAAGCGAGAATAATAGTCTAACAAGTCGGAAATGTCACACGCGATCTGGTGCCATTAGCACAACATGGATCTGAAATATCACATAATTAGTTTTGTGCCTGTTGTTCTGATTTGGAGAGAAAAAGTATTAAAAGGAAGAGATCTGGGGGGGCAGAAAGGGAAGTGCCAGCAAAGTGAACTCATAAAAGGGCAAAGCCTACAGCGCCTAATGTTTTTGGAATACTATAATAAAGCTCTATCTCCTTACCCATGTTTGAGACAGAGATTTTTATCTGGCAGTATGGGATAAAAAGAAATGAGAACTTGAAAAGGGTAGATAAAATTGCAATTGATCTCTCTAGGACTGCCTTACCTCCTTTCAGGGAAGCTTGTGGGCCTCGTGAATTGCTCCGCCACTGAGACATGATCCTCACCCCTTCCCATGCCACCTTGCTAGAAGATGAAAAAGCCTCATGTTTTCCAGACTTCTTTCCCCATCTCTTTATAACCCAGTGCACAAAGCCCATGTTTGAAGTCTGTGAAATGTCTCAGAACTTGTTTGTCCCTTGGGAGCAGGCGTGTGGGTGTTTTGGGGACACCCATTGCTGCCGAGACGTGCAAGTCCCCACACCTTCAAAGAGGCTGCTCTGAGCATTGGTCCTTGTGGGCTGGTGTGTGCCACCAGCTGCTGAGGGCAACGCTCCTGCCTCTGCCTGCTCAGTCTGCTTCTTGCTGGTGGGGTTTTGTGACTCTCTGAGGGGTACAGGCACTATCAGAAGAGACAGAAATGCCCAGACCTTGGTGAGATGGGCACTATTTGGGGACAGTTGTTCCAGGATTGGAATAGAACTTCTCCTTTTCTTAAACACCTCAGGAAAAGAGAAAGTTGTAAATATCACATGGGAAAAACACTGTCACGCATTGTCACTGTTGGTGGTGTCGTGATCAACAAGGTCACAAGATCAACAAGGGTTTCTTATGCATGCTTCATCTTAAGTGTTCCCCTTTCCACATGCTTTTCCCAAAAATCCCTTGAACTCTGGTGCTCACTAGGGCATGAACAGCAAATGCGTTACCTCTTCCTCCAGTGGAAGGAGCTGCTTATGTGGAATTGAGTGTGGATTTTGTTATCTCCTCTGGCAGAGCAGTCCCCTTCTCCATCCCCTGGCTGTACAATGGCCCACGTGAGGCTGATGGATGCCCCAGTCCTCTCGTGTAGACAGGCACTAATCACCTCTCCGTACTTTCCCTGGCGATGTTAGTGGAGAGGCTGAAGGACCACATGGTGCACAGAGACCAGGGTTGTTCCAGGGACCGATTTTTGGAGGGGAGATGGGAAGGACATTTGCTCCTGCTGCTTCACAGCCCTCCTGGCCCGTGCTGCCTCTTCCCCTGGTGAACGGGGAGTGGAGGAGATGTGCTAACCACACATTGGAATTTTAATGCGGGATGGAGCTTTCTGTCAGGTTTTTTTTTACGTGCCAGTTCCTAATCACTTTTAAACGTATTCTGGGAAGGAGGTACCTTAAAACAAGAGCGGTGCTGGCAGTCCTGTGCCAAAGGCAGGGGTTGCTGCGTCCAGCTCCCCTCTCTGGAGGATGCCTGTAGGACTGGGACTCAATTAAGTCAGTCCCAGCAGATTCCTGGCTTTGCCCACCAACAGCCTGACAGCGGCTGCGGCGGGAGCGTTGCTCTGTTGCTCCCTGCTCTGGCCAGTCATGCAGGCAGCTGCTGTCACTGTCACCTCCAGAGCCAAAGCCTTTCACATTTGAGGTGGGGGATTTGCAGAGGGCTGAGGTGCAACTGCCTCTGCGTCTCCATGGGAAGTGAAAAGTTCTCCTGCAGTTTGTTAACACCGAGCAGAAGTGATAAATATTAGGACAGGGGAAGGAGCGAGTTTTCCTTTCGACCAGAAAGGCTGTGGCATCATTTTTTCCCCTCGCCTCTGAAGCGAATGTTAAAAATTCTGATGAAGCATATGTTCTTCCAAAATTACACATTTCATTTCTATTTCAGCTTTTGCAGCTTGCCAGTACTTTTAAAACGCAAAAACAATGGTTTGGTTTGGAAAAATAATTGTGAACAAGGTGGTTTAGACTTATCAAAACACTTTGTTTCATTTTCTAAAATTGAAAGAGTATTGAGCTGTTTGTGATGTGACAGTATTTCCTGAAATGTGCTGATTTAAATGAAAATTGATTAATTTTGTTTTGGTGGTAAGCAATGCTTTGATGAAAAAGTTCTAATCTGCTGGGCAAGGTCTGTATTATATATTGGCCTCTATCCAGAGAGTAAGACATCTACTACTGCAAGAGGTGTAGGGGAGCTGGCATGAACAATGCTATTAGGAAAGCCTTAAACACATAACTCCTCTGTGCTGTACATCAATGTAAAAAATTCAATTTCTTCTAGCAATTTTCAGGAAATGTTATCAAAATGATGCAAGTTATTCCTAAAGCTTTCTCTTCTGTTTTTCTTGACTCTGGTTGCAATCCTACCACCTCCAGGTGGATGCACTTGCACTGTTTAAAGGGTTATTACATGTGTGGTCACGGGCTGTACCCACTCAGATGCAACTTCTGGAGCCATTTTTCCTTTGGAATTTTCTGGGTTCTCCACCCTTGGAAACAGGCTGCAAGATGAGCTCGTCAGTGCCTGTTCTCCCATCCATGTTAGTCTGCTGGTGTTCTCAGCAGATCAGCTAAGCCCTGACTTGTGATGAAGGTTCAGACAGACCCCTAACACCAAGTCAAGAGTCTGCTGAGAGTACAGGTCACAGGAGGCCAGGTGAACCCCACCAGCTCTGTGAATTTGGGTTGCAAGGCTGAAATCAAGTCCTGCCCCAGCGAAGAGGCTTGGAAATGGGGGGCAGCTGAAATGAGAGATGTGTTAGTACAGAAGTTTCAGGTAGTTGCAAGGACAGGGTGGGGGTAGCCCACCAATAATGTCCCTTGCTCAGCCCTGGGGTAATTGCTAGCAGGTGGCACCAGCAGGGAGGAACAACAAAGGAACCTGATGCAGGTGAGCATTGCAGCACCTGGGCTTGGTAAGGAGAGGTGATAAATATCACTGAGCAGAGGAGGGGAGGGTGAGAGAGCCAGGGAGAGGAGTGCAAGCAAGGAGGGATTTGGAGACAGCTCTGGTGTGTTGTTTCAGCTTCAGGGGAGAGAAGCCTCTGCAAGAGCCTGAGAAGGACCATGAATGGTTGATCAGTGAAGGGTGAGTGATTTGAATGGGAAGCACTCAGGAAACCAAGGTATGCTTTACTGCATGTGGTAGTGGTTGTGGCTGGAGATGAAGACACCTCTTCTAGCCCTTGTTCCTTCCCTCTGGCTCAAATGTGAAGCTGGCTGGTGGTAGGGGGCTGAGTTACCCCAGCCCTGTGAGCTGGCTGGTGGGTGTAGGATGAGGGCAGGGGTACTCTGGCCCTAGGGAGGGCTCTGCATAGGCCTGGCTTGAGAGGATAAAGCAAGCTACCTGTCGGGGGGGAGTGGGCTGGGGGCAGCTGCTGCCTGGGCTCCGAGGAGCAAGGCATGCCTGGCTTGCTGCATTTGTGAGTTGTGTTACTAAACTTTCATGGGAAGAGGCCTCCAAATTGTGTGACCCAACAAAGAGAATGCTCCCTGGAAGCTTGTTCCATCTGGCTTGCAGCCCTTTGAGGACCAGCTCTTCCCCCTGCTGTAGCCATGAGGATCAGAAGCCTCCCATCTTCTTCAGTGGCTGCAGAAAGTGAGGTTAAGTGCAGGGCCTGAGACTCCAGGACCTGAGGGTGTGCAATTCCCCAAACTCATAAAATCATGACTTGGCAAAACCGTGTTAGCTGCAGGAGCTGCTCGTGCTCTTAACCTGTATTTCGCCTAAGCCAATTAGGCTGAGTTTAAGTGGGGGCAATAATGGCTGGGCACACTCTTTTGAACCAATAATGTAGGTGGCTGGAGTAGACGAGAGGCCTGCTAATGAGGGAATGGCTGCCTGCTAGCAATGCATAGCTAATGACCCTTGTCTCCAGCAGCCCATGGCCAGGCGGAACAAAAAATCTATTTCCACCAAGTGCTTCATTACCGTCCAGCTACACTCAAATGAGCAGCTCGTTTTGGTGGGGAGAGGGGAGAGCAATGTGACTGGGAGGTGGCTGTTTTAGGGAGAGGTAACCAGCGGGAGAGGCCTCTCTGCCTCCTTGGGTGTTGCTGCTCATTCCCCTCTCTGCCTTTGCAGTAGTGCTGCTCTGAGGATGGTGTTGGGGTGATGTGGGTTGTGGTGCATGCTGCAGGTTACAGTGGAGAGGAGGGGTGCCAAAATAAAGAGGTTTTTGAAGATGCCTGCCTTGTTAGCATCTGTCGCCTCTTCAGCCTCTTCTCAGGGGCTGACACCTTTCTGGGTTTGGGGAGGGAGCTCTGGGAAGCAGGCAAGCCCCAAGATAAGAGGTTTGTAGTCCCTGTGAATCACAGAGGTTTCTCCAGGATTGGGCTTTGTCTGTTGAAAGCACCATCAAAGACACAAGCAGGTCTGGGACCTTGTGCTTGGGCTGAATCTCTGCACTGGGAGGAGGAGAGCAGCCTGGGGGAGTGGGCACCTCCAGGGCTGGGATGATCTGGTGTAACACAGGGGGATGCCACTGGTGGCACTGGTGTAAGCATCCAGGCTCTGAGTTCCTGTGTGCCAAAGCTCAGGTGTGCAGGAGGCTGTGTTGGGCTCTCTGAAAGGGCTGGGCTTGCTGGGTGCTTCTTGGTTCCCCCATGTATGATGGTGGGGAGAGGGGTAGGTGGGCAGGGTAGAAAAATCTGCTTCAAGCGTTCTTCCTTTCAACAGATCAAACCCTTCTTGCAGAGCTCCTGTGCATCTCCCCTCCCACTTGAAATTATAAATACATCTTCAGTGAGTTAGTGAAAAATGCAAACTCTTTACTGTAAAGACCCCATCTTCTAACCAGGCCCTGTGAGATCTACATGTGTCAGTTGATTTAGCCTCATTGGGCTTCTGTGGTTGGTAAAATGTATTGAGATGCCTCCAAGATGCTAAAGAAATATGAATGATAGCTGTTAGGCTAATTTATTACTATTTAGCAGAGAACAAATACATTTTTAAAGGGATAATAGCAAATTAAAAATCCTATTAAGCAAATTTGCTTATCTAGTACTTAGTAACAACTTGGGCTTAGATCCCCCAGTCACTCAAATGCATGAGCACCCTTACTCAGGCATGCAGGCCCAAAGACATCTTAAAGCTCTGTGGGATCATGAATGTGGATATTAAATGCAAAATAATTAAAAATAGAATGTTCCCCCCCCAAAGTTAGTGTTTTGCTCTTGGTGCTGTTCATCTCCTCCTGCCTCGCTGCCTTTGCTTGGAAAATGAAAATCAATGAAGTCAGTTTTACTTCTGATTCTAGCTGGTGTCAAGTCGGTGACCTCAAAGCAGAGCTGGTTTTGCAGGAGTGGTATTGATCCTGTCTCTGATCTGCAGCACTTGACATCAGCAGACAAACTGATCAGCTCGCCCTCCAGCTCTGGGGTCTGTAGGATTCGTTGCTGTGCCCCCAGGGTATGTGAGCAGGGTGTTGGCTGGGGGGATTTGGAGAGCTGGCTGCTGTTTGATTCTGTGTGATTCCCCTTTGAGTCAACTACAAACACCCATTTAAGGCTCCAAGAATCAGTAGGAATCAGTATTGGTTTTCTTCAAGGTCTAGTTTGTATTGTAAATCAAAGCAATAATCTTTCTGTGCTCCTGGGTTGGAAACTGGCATTTATTTATTTTGTTAGCTGCAGTTTTTCCTGTGTTCTGGTGCAGATAATGGGATGCCCTCTTACCAGCATGGCTTGCTAGTTCAGCTGCATGCAGGCTGCTTCTTGGCCTGGGGTGAGTGCCATGGAGGTGGCCCTGGCTGCGAAGGACTAGCATGGGTGAGGTGTGTTGTTGACAGAAGTCAGCTGTGGTGCTTCCACACAAGTCTGTGCAGGGCCAGAATGAGGCTTTGGTGCTTCAGCTGAAGTACTGCTGGGGTCAGCAACCCTTAAACACAGAGCACATACCTGAGGTGGTTTGAGCAGGGGTGCACACCTGTGGGGTTTTGTTGTGAAGATGGCTCAAGAAGGTGCTGTGTGGCTACCTTGGACACACTGGTAGAGCTGTTTGTGAGGCTTTGCTCCATGTTTCACCCCTGAAATGGTCTGGTTGTCAAACACAGCTCCTGGTAGGTGTACCAGCAGAGTGGAGGTGTGCAAGCTGAGCTGCTGTGAGGGCTGGGGTGAGCTGCTGGAGGGGCTGGGGTGAAAAATGATGGTTGTGAGGGGAATTTTAGCAGGCTTTGCATGGCCAAAAGCAGTATGCTCTGGGCCTGTGCTCTGGAATTTATGGCTGACAAGAGCTGACATCTGCTGAGATCCAGCTTTTAGGTGAGCTCTGGCCTAAAAACAACGTGTCCTTATTTCCATCACTTGGAAAACGAGATTGTGGTGATAATGAGAATACTTGTTAGTGCAGGGCTGAGTCCTCCTCATGGGCACCACCACCTTGCTTGTCTCCACACAAGCCTCATCCCTTGCAGGTCTTGGTGCTTGCTGGAGCCTTCCTTCTCCTGGTGTGGTCACATCTGGCACTGCAGGTGACAGTGTTCAGCGAGGTCTGCCCTGCCCACGCAGCCTGTGGGGGCTGCTCCCCTAAGAAGGGTGGTTACAGGCTCTTCATTAGCAGTTGAGTGGCTGAGCAAGACCTGCGGGGAGGCCGGAGGCGATTCTAGCTCCAGGCACCCACTTGTTTGTGCCTGCTCTGTCCACATTTCAGATTTGAGACGTTAGTGAGTCCTCTGCGTGTTCTTGTTGGAAATGACATGTGCTATAATTCCTGTAGCAAAAAATATACTTGTGAAAGTGTTCTCTGGGAAAAGTGGTGAGTTCAGATCACGGCTCTCAGAAATCCTTCCTCGCTATTTGTACAATGGCTTCTATTTATGTGCAAGAACAGCCTCTGTGAGCACCCAAAAGTTGAGCCGAGTTGGGTAAAAGGATTTTTCAGCTGAGAGATGAAACTTTGATAGTCAAAACACTTTGTTCTGGACGTACAAAGTAGTTTTACATTACTTTTTTTTGACCAGATCTCCCTGGAACTAATCCTTTCTCTTGGATATGACATACTTCAGACCAATGCTTGGATGCTTTGATATAGAAACAATGTGTTTTGGGGCCAACCTAAAGCTGTTTTGGGAAGGGAAGTGGACTCAGTCAGCAGTCAAGGATTAATACAGCTCTGCCTGCACCTCTCTTAGGTGCAGCAGTGGTCATCCAGGCAAGGGAAAGAAGCCACGTGAAGTGACCCACTGCAAAGCATGAGTAACTACTGACAAACAAGGGTATGGGCCCCAGCTTCTGCAGTGGGATTCTTTCCTAACTGCAAAGATATGGGTGTCTCCTCATGGCCATGGCCTGTCTGACAGTACCTTAAATTGCAATGCCCTGTGATTGAGTTAGATAAAAATCGAACCAGCAGATATTTTAATGTGGCAGTAACACCTTCCTGTGAAAAGGGATCCCTCTTGCTATTTTTAATCTGCAACAGTGTTATCACAAGCTCCTTTGTGACTTGCAGCACGTCAGATCCACTGGGCAAATATTCATCAAAACAGGCTTTTTCTCTTCCCTGCCACAGGCAGGTGTTGGCCTCAGTTTGCAGGAGAACTCTGGAGGGGAAGCAGGAGCCTGTTGGTGCATCAGTGTCCTCTGCAGGCTGGGTTGTGGTGTGGGAGTGGGGTGGCTGTGAGTCATGCCTTGCCCTTGTCATTCCCTTGTTTCCTGAGCCGTGCTCACTCATCTTTCTGAGCGCAGGATGTGGCTGGCTTTATTTGGAATGTTACAAGCATCCCTGTCTGAGTTAATTGACCAAGACAAATTTTGTTAAAAAACCTTGACATTAATAATGAGAAATAAGAGCTGGGAGGTAAAACACATGCTCTCTAGACATGCATTAGCAGTACCCCCACCCTTCCAGACTCCTCCTGAGGTAGTATGGCAGAGAGCTTAGGTCAGTTAGTTTTAAAATTAACTTCTAGTCCTCAAGGCAGCCTTTAAATAGAGTATTTGAGCTGTGACTATCACTAGTCTTTTTAGGCTGTATAAGGGAGGGGTGGAAGAGCACAGACCTTGGGCATTGGTGTGCTGATGTAGCTGTGCAGAAGGCTCAGTCTTGTGTGGAGGGACCAGCTGGTGTTGCTTTGGGACCAGACGTGCACTGGGATGCTACACCAGTCCCTCCTTGAGGTGCAGAGCTGTTCCCTTCTCTGGGAGCAGTGGGTTAAGGCCAGGAGATACACAGGTTCCTTACAGAAAGGCAAGAGGTAATTTTAAGGGGGGGAGAATTCCTCTGATGAAATAGAAAAGAAGAAAAAAGCCCCAGACACCCTCCAAGCCTGGTAAACAAGGTGAGGCTCCTGGAAAAAGCACCTGCTTGTGACTTGTGTAGTGATGTGACAGTCTAAGTTGCAGTGACCCAATCTTTCCCATGTCAAAGCATGCACCTCATCTCCTTCCCTCTGCTCTCCAAGAGCAGGAGTCTCCAACAGGACTACGGCTGCTGCGGTGTGCGTCACAGAATGTATTTCTCCCAAGAGGTGAAGTTATCCCACTTCTCTGCTTCCAGACCCAGATAGGAATTTGAAGATGCTCCTGAGGCCGTCAGAACAGCAGCAAAAGGAATATCTTCATCTGCTTCTGGAAACAGGCAGAGGCTCCACGCTCGGGGTGGCTCCTGCCCAGCGTCAGGGTGCCCTCTGGGGACGTTGTGCTCTCTTGCCATTCCCCAGTGACGTGGGCCTTGCAGGCAATCCATCAACCTGCATCTCTCCTCAAGTGGCAGGGCTGCAGCCCTACATCTCTGATCGATACCGCCCAACCTTGACATGGGATCAGTCACTCGTAGCCAGCTCATTACTGCTGGCTAACCATTTGCCTGCAGCAGCCCCTTAATAGCCTTTCCCCGGCTGCTGCCTACTCACAACAGGAGTGTTTAGCAGCCTTATTTACATGCAGCATCTCACCAGTCCCTGCTGCCCCTCGCTCGCAGCTTGCCATCTGCTCCGGAGCCTCGGAGGAGCCAGGGTTGTGGAGCAGGGACAGGAGCATGGTGCTGGTGTGTTGTCTCTATGGTGACAGAGTGTCCTTGCTCCTGGTGGCTGGAGGGGCTGTTCCCAGGCCTGCCCAACTTCAGGCCTTCTCTGCTAAAAGCTGCTCTTCTGCCAGAAGATTTTTGGCATTGAGCTTTGCTTTTATTCTGGCTTTGAAGCTGATTTTACTTATAGCGGTTTTAATCCGTTGTGTTTCAGTCTTCTCATCTCTGTATTTACACTCTAAGGGGTGGGGAAGGCTCAAGATGCTCTTCCTAGAGAGCAGCTTTAAAATGGCAATTTATTATTTATAAATTGGGGATGGATGAGGTCTGGGAATGGAGTTCCTGTGAGTCTATTAGCTGGGCGGGTTGTGCCCTGTGTCACTGCAAAGATACTTTGCTTTATATCAGCAGCAAAGCCTTAGACTTGACTCCTGACCTTGGTCATGAGCCATTAATGATCTCTGAAGGAAGAAATACACTGACACATACACATTGGGGGATATTTGGTACATCTGCTAGCATGCCATTGACTTACATGAGCAAACTTGGAGTACAGGGGTGTTTTAAATGGCTTTTACTTAAGCTGAAGTCCGAGTTTCAACCTTGGCCTCTGATTTTCATGAGCAGAAACAATTTCACCCTTGGGAGCAAGGATATGGATGATGGTGAGCAATGATGTGGGTGTGTGTGTGCGGGCAGCAGGGCTGGGGAAGCAGCTGAGCTGGGTGGGGAGGGCAGCCAGAACTGGATGGGAAAAGGCTCCTGGGTGGTGTAGGAACCCCACGCTCTGGCTCTGCAGCCCTGCCCTGAGACTCCCAACATCAGGTCAAACTGATGTATGTGCCAGCCCTGCCAAATAAAAGGGATGTTTTTGTGAATCTTTAGTAGTTCACTAAGTTACTTCAAGTGATTATCCTGTTTCTTTCCTGATTAGGGAAAATCTGATTTAAATACCTAGTGGGTATCTATTCCTAGATATTTGGGAAGGAACCAGCAGTGTTGTAGAATGAATTGTGTTAAAGGTATCTTGGCTCTGGTGTGAAAGATGCAAAGGCTTGCCCCAGGAAGCTTATGGGCAAGGAGTGTTTTCCAGTCTTGTGTCTAGAATCACTATACCAGAGCCTTGTTTTTTCAGTGGTGAGGAAGAAATGGAGGCTTTAATTTCCTGATTTGAGTGCCAGCAGCATTTTGAGGTGCACTGCCCACTGCATTCAGTGTCCTGGAGGGAAAGACCCTTTGCCTAGAGCTCGGTGGAGATTTGAAATTGGAGGAGGCTGGCAGCTAGATGTTTTCCTTGTTCTCAGGGTCTGTGGTCAAGCAGCTGGCAGACTCTAGGAGCTGGACCTCCATCAAGGATCAGGAGCAGATACCCAAAGACTTTTTGTCCCTCATAGTGTGGGACGGTCCTTGCCGTTGGCTCATCAGCACCTCTGCTGTGTGCACGCTGTGGACGAGAGGTACCTGATGTTTCCACATGGGTGTTGGTGGGACAGCTGGGTCTTTGCCATGCTTGGCAGAATGCTGCCAGCCTCTCGAGGTAGGGCTGGCCCTCACTGCTTGTGTTGGTGCTGGGACCAGGCTTGCAAGGAGCAGAGCGTGTGCTCGCCCGGCTGTCTCGGCAGAAGCCCTGGAGTTATTAGTGCTCCCACCAAGGGAGAGCTGCAGCGTGGTAGCTGACAGGATTACAGGGGAGGATTATGGAGGAGAGGCTCTGAATGCTGAAATGTGGGAGCACTTCAGTCAGCATTTGTGATTCCTGCCATGACGGTCACTGAAGTATGAGGAGCAGTCATAGCTTGGGCTCAGCACAGTGCCATGCACCTTCTGCTACTTGTCTTCTGTACTCTTCTGGCTCTTCCAGTTCATCTGAGGCTCTGTCCTTACGTCAGTTGCTAATGGAGGAGAGTTTTGTGTTTCAGGGTAAGGTTTGTAGGCCTCTTTCTCCCCTTGATTTCATGAGTTGGATATATGGTTATCCAAGAGAGGACTTTGTGCTAGGCACTCTTGTGTACAAATGTAGCTCCAGAGAAAAGGCAGCCTAGGGAATGGCTTTGCAAACTGATTTTTATGCAGCAAAGACTGTCTGCAATGCAACCAAAGTTATTTATCATAAGTGTTTCTTTCCAAGAAGTTCCCCTCCCCTCTCCTCTAAGTTGGAATTAGACAACGATTAATTCTCTTTTATATGGGAAAAGGTTGGAGCTTCTCTGTGGGATGAAGTAAAAATAGCTCATCTCGACTTGTTGCACGTTGCGTAATTTCCTGGATTTTGTTTGCCTTGGAGAAGTTGTTAGGAAAATAAAGCACTTCTCCTTGGCTACTGGATGGCATGAAGATAGGGCTGGGCTGGCTAGAGAGGTCGGGCTAACAAATCATCTCACATCCCAGGAGGCCAGCTGAAGGCTGATATGTTCTGGGAATACCAACAACTTGGTTGGCAGGTGGGCAATGGGTGAAGGAGGTGGGCATATACGTATGTATATATATATTTATTTTTTTTCCAGAGTCAGAAATTGAACAACCAAGCTCTTAAGCGTCAAGTCTTTGTGGTTCCAGCAGCTGGGGTGGTACATCTGGGTGCTCTGGAGTAAGCAGGGCTGTGCTAGCATAGATGACATAGCACTGGGATATAGTGTTCATCCTCTGGCTGCAGCTGGGAAGATCTGTGCAGTTCTGGTGGCACCGGGTGATACATGACATCAAGGTCTGAGCAGCTGTCTAGTCCATCTCCTCAGCCAGACCTCAGCCCCCTCTGCTGCAGTAATCCAGATGCAATCAATCTGGCACTTTCAAATATTTATGAATCATTGATGGATTTTTTTGTTTTTTGAAGTTGTAGCTTTCATGGAATTTGGTTTGATTAGCTGGAAAGTCAATATTTTCACTATGCTGTGTCTGAGCTGCATTAATTCCAGCCCAGGCAGCAGCAATAACAGCACTGCAGTGCTAATGGCTCTCTGCCTGCAATGGCTGGATTTTTGGCAGGCTGGGGTGTGCTTGGAGCATGTGGAGCAACCTTAGAGAGATGATAACAAAGTAGTGCAGCTCCTGGTGAAAACTAGCAAAGGCAGGTAAAGAAAAGGCCTATAGCAGTGTTTGGGAGTCTGCAAGATGAGGTGTTGAGGCCGATGTTCTTGATAAGCCATCTCTTTCAGGCAAGGTGGATTGCTTTTTACCAGAGCTCCCATTAACTTGTCTTAAAAGAATAAGGCACCTTCAGCAGAGTGAATCAGAACCTCGTGGGACCAGACCTTTCTTCTTTTTAGGTGATGCAAATAGGAAATTGATAGGTGAGCAAAGTCATCCTTGTCTTTACAGATGAGGGAGCTAAGCCATGGGGAATTGTATGAGCTCAGCAGAGTCACAAACACCATCTCTTTCTGTCACTTCATGCTGTGATAGTCACTGGAGAGCCCACCTCTCTCATTCAAGTCTGTAATAATCTGTCCTGTTCCAAATAAAGTGTCCCAGCCCTGTTCCAAAGGAACCAAACAACTTCCACGCTAATTTGATATGGCTGAGCAGGCTGACAGGGAGTTCGTAAGCTCTCCAGCATTAGTGTAGGCTGTAGACAGAGCTTTCTGTTCTCTGAGGGTGTAGAGCTGAGCATCTTTGAGTCATGCATTACAGTGAAAGTGCCTACGTCTGTCAGGGTCTGGATATTTCAGTGTCATCCCAGGGGTTAAGTGCCTGCAATGGAAAGTAATGTTCTAGGGTATTTCCTTTAAATCCACATGTCATGGTGTGTTTCTGTCAGATGAGGCAGCCCAAAGAAGCCCAGTGGCTTGCAGTGGGAGATGTTTATGCTAACCTGTCCTCCCTGGGCAGAGCCAGCTGCATGGGGGCTGAGGGGGTTGGCTGCTGTGTGTGGGTGAGGCACAGTGGAGCTCTGGGATGATCAAATGTACCATGCCCAGGGCTCCATCCTGGAAGGCAGCTTCAGTTCTGCTGGGGAGGCTACAGGGGCTTGAGGGCCAAGGCCTTGAGTCAGATTTCTCCTGGGTCTCCACATCAGGAGGGGTGAGGCAGGGGACCAGGCTGGTGTGGTTATGGTAATGGGATCGTGGAGCACTTGGGGGTGCAGAGCATGTTTCAGCTAGAGCTGCTTGTGTGCTGCAGGACTGTCACATTGCTGTGGTCTAGCTGAGAGGTGGCAAAAGGCATGAATGGCTGTGGCTGGGGCACTGCTCTCAGGCTGGGGTGAGCTGAGATCTGGCATTCATTGTGTAGCTCACGTGTGCTCTGACATGGTAGCTTAAAGGCAGCAAGGGACACAAGGAAGAGTAAGCTGGGCACTGGACTGGCTGTGCACCACTAACCCCCTGCCCTCCAGCACTCAGTGCTGGTTTTCAGTGAATTTGCATCACCTGTAACTTCCATTCAGCTCCAGTGTGGCCCCTTAGCTGCAAGCTGATCTTGTCTTGAGTTCTAGGATGCTCTTGTGGCGTTGGGTGTTGTTGGTGTCCATGTGAATGACGGAAGTGATGACAATCCTGTTTGAAACTTTGCAGGCTTTCTGTCAGTGTTGGGTGTGCAGTAATGATGCCCAAGCTCTCCTGAAGGAGGAAAGGCACTGGCAGGCTGTGGAGCCTCGCTGAGCAGAGGCTGTGAGGCTCTTAGTCTGGAGGAGTGTGTACAGATATACCTGCATAGCCCGTCCTTCAGGAGGAAAACTGCACTAAGTGCTGGTGAGAGATGGCAGATCTTCACAGCTTTATGCTGATCATATTGGTGCTAATGCCTTGCTTTTGTGGCTTGATCTTGCTCTTATCTTTTGTGGGGGCTAATAAATACAAGCCAGTTCATCTTCTGCTTTGGCTCCTCCCGTGGCCTTTCTTTCAATTTGATCAAGTTCCTGATGTGTAGGTTGTCTTGCCCCTCACCATCATGAGAGCTTCCCTGGGATGACCCCAAGTCTCACTATAATTTCTGCTTCAACGCTTTATTTCAGACTTCATTCTGGAGGGATAAGGCTGCATTCAATCGTGCTCCACAGGGTGCTAAAAGCTCATGCTCTGGGTGATGCTCTGTGTAATCCGCCTTGTCAATACCCATTGCACACATCCACAGCAGTGAAGAGGGTTTTGCCAGCTAACAGGGTGCTTCTGAACCTGAAGTGCAATGCTGACTTCCCTTCCATAGCCTGGCTCTCCTGCTTTTGTTAAAGCATTTGCTCCCCACTCCAGGTCCTTGGTGCACGTGGCAGAACCATACAGTGTTCCCCCCAGGAGATGTACACCCAGGGAGCATGTGTTCTGCTGATTGGCAGGGCCCACAGAAAGAACAGACACCAGCAAAAGGCTCAGGCTGACTTTACTGTCCACTTCAAGATGATACAGAAATAAAACGATCTGGTCAGAAAAGATAAACTTTGGTTTTAAGCAGCAGCAGGAATAAGCAGGGTAATGCACCTAATCATTACTGTATAGGAGTAACTATAGTGATTGAGAGAGACACGTCACCAATTGTGCCCTGTTAATCCATCACCATCATCCAGACCCTCAGTCTCTGGGGAGCCCCGGTTGCAGTGAGGATTTGGGGCACACCTCCTGGCAATTGGGAAGTCCTAGGCAGGGCATCCACTTGTAGGTGAGTGTCAGAGGCATCCCAAGTCACTGCAGCAGGGTCCAAAGCCTAACCAGGGCCTGGGGAGGAACCCAAAAGGAGTATCCATCCCTGTCTGGTTTGGTTTGAATCATAGAATGTTTCAGGCTGGAAGGGACCTCTAGAGCTCATCTGGTCCAACCTCCCTACACCAGCAGGGACATCTCTACCTAGGGCAGGCTGCTCAGAGCCCCAGCAAGCCTGACCTTGAAGGACTCCAGGGAAGGGGCCTCCACCACCTTTCTGGGCAGCCCATTCCACTGATCTATCACCCTCATGTTAAAGAACTTCTTTTCTAATATCCAGCCTAAATCTGTCCTCTCCTAGCTTAAACCCATTCCTCCTGGTCCTATCATTACAACCCCTTTTGAACAGACCTTCCCCTGCCTTTACGTAGCCCCCTTCAGGTATTGGAAGGTCACGTATCTCTCAGCAGGGCCAGGTGCCAGGTTCCATGGCCTTGCACAGCATACCTCTAGAAGGGAAAAATTCTTCTGCTGGTTACTGTTCTAAAGCTTTGCTGTAATACTTATTTTGTAAGTTGGCATCTAAAGATATTTGTACTAAAATAGCAAACTATAGGTGGGTAATATATGGCGTGCACGATCAATACTATGCATATTAGATATATTGTTTGGTTGGAAGTTTCATCTATAGGTCAGCTTTGGTTCAGGGCCTATGGCTCAGGCCCCAGCACTTCAGTGTGGGACAAGGATTCCCTCATTACATGAGGGAAGTGTCTTCTTACAAAGGCAGCAGTGGGGGGCACTGCCATCTAGTCCTCTGCCTTAGCTGTTGGATCATGTTCCCATTAGTCACCTCCATAGGAGCCAAATCAATCCATTGCTACTTTGCAGTATTCCCTGTAATTGGCTGCCAAAAGCAACTCTTTTAAGGAAAAGAAATGTCACTTTCTTATTCTGGCAATGAATGAACTTACCTGGAACATCAGAGTTCTCAGGGCTGCAAGGTCTGGTTCCCTACCAGCTCATGCTAAGATAAGCCAAGTGCATGGTCAGAGTGGAAAGCCCAGAGATCATGTGGAGAATGGCTGTGAGTGTCTCTTCCCTGCAGGCTAGAAATGTGGCTCATTGCAGGGGGTTGGCCATGGCTCTCCATAAAAGGTTCCACTCCTGGACGTGCTGGCTCATTTTCACAGAACGTTTGTGCTTTGTTTGCTTCCAGTGGCAAACTCGGCTGGAGATGGGAAGTACTTGTCTTGCAGAGACTACAAATGGTTCACATGGTGTGAGATGTAGCAGGAGAAGAGGAAGATCACTTGACAGCAGGATCAGGGGCAGCTGGTTGTGGGGAGGGCTTGAGGAGGCAGTTGGGACAATTTGATGAAACATGTATGATGTGCACAGCAGTCAGATGTAGGGTGAGCTTGGCTGTCATCATTAGCATGATGTGCTGCTGGCACAGGGACACCTTCCCTGCTGAAAGCAGTTCTCAGAAAAGACAGTGAATGTGCCAGTTGCAATGAGGTGGCAGCGATGCAGTAGATAGAGTAGCCCAGGAGTGGGAATTTGTGTTTTCTGATCCTGGTCAGGACTCTTTGAGCTGTTTGCAAGCTGCTTGGGAAGGGATGCACTGAGTACATGCCTACCTAACACAGCGTGCTGCCAGTCTATCTTGGACCCTAGACACTACTGTCATAGGGTCAACACCAAGAGGGCCCAGGCTCCTCGCAGCTTCAGTAGCCCTTGATATGCAAGAATAATGAAGCAGTAGTCCCTGAAGATTTTTTCTTTGGATTTGGATGCTTGTTCTTGGACAGCTGATTATTCCTGCCTGGGAGAAAAACCTGGCATTTGTATCTGCCTGGAAAAAAAAGGATGACTTCTTGAGATATCAAGATCTTCTAATCTTGCCTCCTAAAAGTATCTGCAGTTCTTCCCACCTTTATGCTACCTACAAATTCAATGTTTCCTTTTTGCTCCATTATCCAGGTCAGTAGCAAAAGCTCTGAAGAGTGCTGGTATGTGACAGACTCCTACAAAATCCTGTTTGACAACATGTTCTTGCTTTGTAGCAGAGGAGACCACTGGTATCTGCCTTCTGCATATGGCTATCAGAGCAGTTTTTGTACCTACCCTGTCAGAGTTGCTCTTAAGAGCATTTTCCCTTGCGTATGGGAGTGGCAGGCAAGGCAGTGGCAGGAGCTCTGCTGGAGCTGAGCTGTTTGACAGGTAGTGCTCTCTGCTGAAAGCCTGTTACACTGCTACAGGAGGAAGATAGATTGGCCTGATGTGATTTGCTCTTGACAAATCCATATTGGCTGCAACTCATCTCCTTGTTATCTCATTGATTTTTGGAGGGCTTGGAATTGGGTCCTTGGGGAATGGAGCAATGTGCATGAAGAGCTTCCTACCTGCAGTATGGACAATGTGGTGTTGGCCACTGCTACTGAAGCACCTCTCCTGGCCCCCAGCTTTGCTGTCGCTCCCTGGCAGGGAGGTGGTGGTGGGGTGGCTGCCCGGGTGCCCTCGGTGATGTTTTGTCACACCCTAGTGGCTCGATGGCACCATGGCCATGGATGTGGTGCTGCTGCTGGCTTCAGGGGCTCCCTGCCCACTCTTCCTTGGTTGACAACATCCTGGTTGTCTCCCTGCAGGCACGGACAACCTTCAACCCCAGAACTTCCAACTGTATGGCAGCCCTTGGGGTGCTGGCCAGCTGCACTGAGGGGAGGGGGAGTTTGGTTTTGCTTCTGTAGCACCAATGCTTTTCGCCAGTGTTCAAAAGGATGACACTTCTTTTTCCCCTCTCTCACTAAAAGGCTTGGCTAGGGAGAGGCAGGGTGAGATGTGATTTCCCTTGTCCTGCTCCTCTGAGTTCCCATCAAAAGTGTGAGTCATTTTCTGGCACGGCAATGGCAATGCCAGCAGAAATGGCAGCACCAGCTCCTGCCCACTTGGAGGAAGGTTTAGCTAAGATTGGTCATGTACTGACTCTTGAGTGGCTGCTGTGGTGCTGGGTGAGATTCCTATGGAGGGGATCTGCTGAAGACTTGAGGGTCTGAACCCGGTGCTGGCTCAGGACTGTTGTGGGGAGAGGTTGGAGAGGATGGGGACACTTGCAGATGCCACTTGTGGCTGCTCATGGGTTGTGCCTAGTCATGGCTGGGCTTCTCCAGGTTACAAAGCAGCATAGAGATGCACAAAGCCAGCTTTGTCATAGGAGTGCTGAGAGGCAATGGGGCCCTTCTCTGAGAGCTGGAAGTGGCTGGATACAGGGACATGGGGGCAGCAGGACAGAGGAGAAGGTTGTTCCCTCTGTTCTTTAGAGTCCCAGAAATGCAGCTGAATCTGGGGAAAAACATCTGAGTCGTCGTTTATGCTCTTTCCTACTCCTGTCCCTGAAAAGGAGCGAATCATGCTCTTGAATCAGGTGGAAACTCAAGGTACTGGCCTCTCCAGAGTCTCCACATAGGTGGCATTGGTGGCTCAGATTCCCCTGAGATGGTTGAGGTGTCCCAGTAGACTTGCTCTGCAGCGGTGCTCAAAGAAATGCCAACAACTTCAGGGTCACTGAGGCTTCCTGCTGTCCACTGTAGGGTGAAACAGGCCTTTGGATGCTGGGGTGCTGGGCTTGCTCTGCTGGCACGCTCTTGGTTTTCCTCTCCTCCTTAGCCACCGGAGGGCAGGCAGGAATCCTGGAATTACCAGCCACTGGAGAAGGAAAGCACTGGAATAATTAAAAAGCAATTGATGCTTGCACTGCTCGAGCTGAGGTGGCATTGCTCTTTCCAGTCACACTCTCTGCCTCTGGCCCCCTCACCACCTGCTTCACTTTGTGGGTTTTCCTTTATCAGTTGCTTTTCATTTTCACTTGAGCTGGCTGTGAGAGCTGAAGTAGAAGTTCAGATTAAGTTGCAGCTGAGATCTGCTTTGCTGGAGGGATTATGGAGTTGGCTGTGATGTATTAGCTGCCAGGTAGGGCAGGAAGAGCAAAGCCTTTTAGCAGGCTGTGATCAGACAGAAGTCTCTGCTTTCCAGGGCTGAAAATGCTGCTGTGGGGACAAATGCCTCTCTAGGCTCCTAGGTTTGTGCTGGTGTAACCAGTACCACTTTCTTCATGGGACTGGTTGCTCCAGTCTAGACAGGACAGCTGGGCTGTGGTGTTCTCCTTCATGAGCTTCTGGACTAGCCCTGTAGAGCTGTCAGTGCTGGTGGAGGTTCAGGCAGCAACTAGAGAAGAGCAGAATCTGCTCCCACTGCTGCATTTTAGTCTGATGCAGGTCCTAGGCATAGTAGAGAGGAAAAATGGAGCTTTGAGATGTATCTCAGCTTTGATAATTGTTTGGGTGAGCTCAGTTTCTGTAATTGCTTCCTCCAGGAAGCTCCCTGGCTGTGCCTGTTGTGCATGTCGAGGAGATGCATCACCTGAGGCTTAGCACACAACTGCTGTGAGATGGGAGGCAGAACAGGCCATGGAGGGAGGGGTAGGGCACTAGCAAAGGTACCTGCAGCAGGAGTGCTCTGGATGCACCGAGTCTGTTCCAAGCCAGAATAACCAATTCTGAGCGGTTGTTTCTTTCAAAATGTTAAAAATATCCCAGATTCTCCATGAATCCAAGAGATGCAACTGCAGTTGCCTAGCAGAAGTGTGGATGACTGTCCTCCTTCAGAGCCCTGGTGGGAGCTGTAATACTCACACTGATATTTTAAGGACCCTTATGGAGTAAATTGCCTTAGTCTCAATTTGACAGCTGGCATGTAAAACAGTGGTTCAGGGTGACCTGCTCCTTCCAGAACTGACCTCTCATTCACTGCTCTCGTGTGGGGTGGAAGGTCCAGCCCATGAAGTGGTCTGCATGTGATTGAGACTAAATATTTTGAGCTGACTGCCATATTTCCCCAAGAGTCCTCCAGAGCTGAGAGCTTCTCCTGCCCCAGGGTGGAAGGACCCTGCTCTCAGGCTGGGGAAAGGCATCCTGCTTTCTCCATCTCTGGAGCTTGTTGGGCCGTGATGTTGCCCCACCATCGTGTCACAGCTCTGGGGTGATGTTGCTTCTGCTGTATAACAAGAACAGGCTAGCACAGCAATGTGGTATCTTGGCAGGAGAAGTTCACCAAGGGAAGCCTGCTCTTGCTGGAAGGGCTGCCATTTCCAGAGCTGTCATCTCCCCACCCCACGTGTTCTGAGCTCCCAGTGTCACAGGCACAGCCTTGCTTGCTGTGTGCTTCCATCTCCAGGACACTCGCAGCAGAAATGGCTTAGCAGGGGCCAAGGTGATCTCTAAAAGCATCTGTGTGTTGTTGAGATAGTGCTTATCTGTTGGGAGGGAGTGAAGGAGTGAGCAGGCCTCACCTCCAGAGCACAAATGAGACTAAAACCTCATGCCTGAATCTCTCAGATCTCCCTCCACCTACAAAACCAGGGAAAAATCAGTCGATGTGGTAGCGAGGTGCTAGAAGATGCTTGGCAGAAAGGCTCTTGTGCTAATGGAGAGCAGTAAGAGGGTCGTGTGGTGCTTGCAGCCGTGAGGCATGCTATAAACTGGGTCCTGTGTGATGCTGAGCCACTGCCACAACATATGGCAGCCAGTGTGGGCTGTAAAGTCTGAGCCCCTTGGCGGGTGCCTACTGCCACCCAAAATGGCTCGAAGCCATCTGCTGTGACTACCCCTCCTCCTACTCCTGCTGTAGTCATGGCCCGAGCGTGTTCCTGCTCCTAGCCTTTGCAAAGCAGCTGCATCCTTCTCTGAGAAGAATTTGAGAAGCTGTAAACCCAAGTATTTCATGTAAACCTTCATGTCAACAGCATGTTAATGTGTTGGAGATGTTATAGATGCTTCCTGCCCTCCTCAACTGCTTGTTCCCTGCTGAAAGGGATCAGGGGCGCTGCAAGAGCAGCAGCCCCAAGAGTTCATGTCTAGGCTCAAATTCCTAAAACAAGGGGCAATGAATGTTTGTTTAAAATTCCCCTCCATCTAATCTCCACAGATGCTAGTGAGATAACATTTTTTGCAGGGTTACTCAGCAACGAAAAAATATTTGGGTCAAGTTGAGCTGTTTACATTCGTCTTGGTTTATCCATCTTGTAGGGAATGAAGCAAGTTTCTTGTTGAGTTTTTTCCCCCCTTCATTTTATTTTTATCTCGGTGCTTTGTATAAAAAGTGTTCCATGTGAATCATGGATATTATGATTCCAGTCATGATGAAGGCCATGTGACAGCTCCTTGCTGTGGTGGTACATGAGGGATGAGAAAGCTGGCTTCAGTGCAGTAAGACCCAGCCTGGTGTCTCTCCTACACTTCCTTGGCCTTCTGGTTTTGAATGGAGTGGCCCCAGTTTGTGAACTGGTGATGGTAATAGGAGTGAATTCAAACTCTTCTTCTAATGAGATGCCCAGGGTTTCACACGTGGTTCTCCAGTCTGTGTGTGAAAATGCTCTCGAGGGACCAGACCTGCTCTTTACACTCGTAATATGTTTTCATGAACTCTTCACTTTCTGATTCTGAGTAGGTACAAATAACAAAACTTCTTTCCGAAGTCAGTTTCTGCTTTTTGTGATCACAAAATCCTGATAAAGGGGCTTAACTGATTGTTTTACTGGCCATGGTTTTGTGGAAAGCTCAGGGTTGTCTATGGGGATTCATCCATCCTAAAAAGCACTAATTGATTGGAGATTGTCCCATTGCTTTAGAGGAATGCCCCATGCCTATCCCAGTATATTGGCCTCTCTGATCTGTGTCTGGGTCTTGTGGAATTGAAATGGTAGAGGCTGGGAAGCTAGAAATGATGAGCCATTGCTAGAGGAGACCATCTCGTGTGTTAGCCCTCCTTGCTCACCAGCTGAGGGAAGTTGTCTCCCCTTGGACTTCCTTGAAGTGCTGCTGCTTGAAAAGGATGGAGGAAAAGCCCTGAAGGAACGGGCTGGAGAGAGATGATGCAGCACCAGCTCCAAGGAAGCAGCAGGCACGGCTCAGTAATCTGAAAGCCTTATCTGTCATTAAAGCCATCCTGCTTCCCAGGGGCCTGCCCCATGCAGAGAGCTCCTGGTGCTGCCACAGGGCTCTGGGCAAGGTGTGGACGGCTGCTTCCAGCAATACCTGGGGCTGCTGTGGGAGACTGTGTGTTGCAGGCACATGAATGAGAAGTAGGTCAGCAGTGGGGAGCAGGTCTCTGTGGGCTTCAGCGTGCTTGTGTGTGCCTGGAAACTTGGGGAGTGGAAAGAAGGCTGGTTTTATCCTCTCCATCCCAACGTGTGCTGTGGAGGGAAGAAGGGGTCTTCAGGGATGGCAGGACAGAACCTTCTCTGTAGCAAATCTTTGTAGCTCCGTTGATTTAGTTGGCACTTCACTGATGAATACCAGTGGAGAATCCAGGCTGGAGTGTTTTGTATGCTTGTAAATAATTGAACACCATGTGAATACAATGATGTAAGGGAGGATGGGAATAAAGCAGAGACTATGAAGAATTTTAGGGATTTTGCAATGAGGCTTTTATGTGGAAACACATTGGCATCTTGGCTGCGAGGTGCTGTGGCCGAGTGTGAGGTTTTTTTCATCATAATTATAAGGACTAGAGCTGGAGAGCTGTTGGAACTGCAAAAAATGGCAAGCACATGTCAGATGGGGAGAGGGAGACTGCTGCCAGCTGTTTCCCCCTCCCCGCTGCCTGGCTAGGTTTGATAAATATGCATTATTTCTTAATACTAAAAATGAGTCCTAGTTCTGGCAGTGTGAGAAGTTGATAAACCTGGAGATTAAAGCCCTTGTTATCCAAGGCAAAGTGGCAACAGCACAAGCGTCCCGCATGCCAAGGGACCCAGTTAATGCTCCACAGCTTTGGTGGAGGCCAAGAGATGCAAGTTGTGGCAATGGTGTTTCCTAGTGTGGACTACAGGCTCCTTTTACATGCTGGCTGCCAAATCCCTGCCTGGAAAAGATGGCTTTTGACAGCAGGGATTGATGGGAGCTGATGTTGACCTGTCCCTTCCCACTGGTCTGGGAGCAGATCAAGGGTTCCCAAATTCATGCCTCTTTCTCTTGCCCTTGCATAACTTGCCCGTGACAGCTCCAGCCCCTACTCACCGGGAGATGTGAGGTTAGAAAATCATTTGATGTATTAAAACCCATCTGCATGTGTGATTTAGGGACAAGAAATGAGCCAAGCCAGTGGCCCATGAGCTGGTGGCTGCCCTCAGCTGTGAGGTAGGTGCTCCGGGGAGCCTGGATGGAGGGCTGCTGATACACAGATGTGAGCTTCAAAGCCTGGAGGCTTCCCAGCAGCTCCTACGGGAGGAGATGAAGCTGTGAGGTCTGGAAGGGGGCCTGCAGATCATGTATGAGATTCCTAGAGCTCTGTGTTATGCGTGGGCCTGTTATCCAGCAGAGAGGGGCTGCGTCTGCTCACAAACTGGGAAGAGTAAAAAAATACTTAGAGGGAGTTATTATTCTTTCTAAAGATTGATGCCCAAGTTCCAGAAAGATTCCGTTTTGGTTAGAGCCTGTGGGTTGTTCTCTTTGCCCATCAAGGAGTAAGAAGTTAATGTCCCTGACTTCTGGTGCATCCCTGAGGCAGCAGCAGGAACCACCACCCCTGCTCCCCATGCTCACACAGGCAGGAGCTGGAGCAGCTGCCATGTTCTGCCTCTTGCTCCAGCCAGGCTATGCTGTGAATTGCTGTGCTTAGCCTCTCGGGGAGGCTTTATGTTCTTCTTTCCTTTGCTGCTGTCTTTACCTTGAAATAAAAGTCAGTCAGAAACAAATGACCGCTTTGTGCTGGGTGTGGGGCTGTGTAATAACAGCTGCAGGCGCCCTCCATTTCTTGGACCAGGGGCACAGCTTAACACCATAAGCCATTTTTATCCAGGGCTTGGACTTTTCTTGCTGTAGTATTTATCAGTTAGCTATTCAGTACACTGCAAATCCCTTTCTGCTGCAAGATACTTGTGTGTGCTGCCAGATCTCTGCTCTGCTGGTCTCCAGGTCTGTTCAGAGCCTGCACACACCGGGGTGAGCCCCACTCGCTGCCCTTGGCCCTTGCCCGGGAGGGCTCAGGTGGGAATGGGGTACCAGGGAGTGTTGGAAGTCAAGATTAAGGTGTGTTGGGTGAGAGCTGCAGGCTGAAATCACCCAGATGGATGCCCTTAGGAGGAGGAGCAGAAGGATGGTGCTCAGAGGACAGGCTGCAGAGCCCCCCGAAGTCCCGGGCATCCCCACAGTGCTGCTGGGGGTGAGCTGGTTTGTCTCTGTTTTGAGGTGAGGTGACACTTTGCCACCTCTTCCTGTAACAACAGAGTGGATATGGAGAATGTGGTGTAAACCAGCAGCCCTGTCCCAGCCAGGGGAGTGGCAGGAATGCAGGATCTGGGGAGCTGCAGCCCCCTCCCAGCTCAGCAGGGTGGTCTGACCTCAAACTTGTCTGAACACTCGCTGCAGGAACAAAACTAGAAGCTGTGGGGAAATGTCAAACAGCATTTGTTACAGGACGTGATGCTGGAAAAAATTTCAACCCTTACCCCACAAACTTGTTCCAAAACATATATTAAAGGTTACTCAGACAACCTTAATACCTCCAGCAATGTGACCTTGAGAACCACCTAGAGAGCAAGAAACTTGCAGGCAATCTCAGCTGCTGGCCACGAACAGAGCAACGTGCTTTATTCCTTACCTTGATTTCACTCGGCTGCTGTTGCTGTCACCTGAGACTCAATTGGCAACAGTTTTGGCTCAGAGACTTATTGCCCCTTGGGGGGGTTCTGGTGAGGCATCTACGCAGCACTGAAATATTTATTTCATAAGCATCCACCAGGGAAACTAAATTTCGAAACAAGCCAGCCCTGCGGGGGTACTCCTGAAAGGACATCTGAAGCAAATGTTGAGCTCCCTGGAAAGCTTTTTTTTTTTTCTTATTGCACTGGGACCTAGAAGGCAAAGCTGCCCATTGCAGGAGTGGCTGCCTTCCTCTGGAAGGCATCAGCTAGTCCCTGGGCCAGGGGGTTGTAATCTAATTTAAGTATATGAAAATGAAATTGGGTAACTAAATCATCCCCATGACATTTCTCAAACTGGCAAAGGCCTGACTTATTTCTAGGGACTGGAGCAAAGCAACAGCAGGGGTTCTGTGCCTGAAACATTAGTGTTAGGACATTGCCTTGATGAGAGAGAACAGTTAAACAACCAAAAGCTAAGATAGCAAGACAACCACAACTTTCAAACCCTCTTTTGTTACTTGTATTTCATTTGCTTCAAGCTTCCCAGAGGTCTGTCCTGCTTGATAAGCTCCTTTGGGGCTCATCAGGCTGTCAGTGGCCAAGGCTGGGGACAGGAAGGTGGGAGCCAAGAGGCTGAGGTGTGGACCCACACAACCTGCTTCGTGTGGCCTGTGTTTGTGGCTTTGTTAATGAGAAGCTCTTAGGAGTCCTTGGGACCAAGCCCAGCTTACAGTCCCCCCAGGAGAGGACAAGGTGGTGCCTCCACCCACATTGGTCTTAGGTTAAAGCATTGAGTTAAAACAGGGGGCAGACTGCAGGGGATGCTTTGGGCTGACCGATGGAAGTCCTGTGGAGCACCAGGGTGGCCTCCTGCTCCTGCCCATCTCCCAGGCTTTGGCAACCATGGCTTGGTTACTGCTGAGACGTGCTGGAAAGTGTTGGGAGCTGCAGTAGGAAGGCAAAGCTGTTCCTGAAATAGGCCCCAAATGCTCAAGTGGTGACTTTCATGCCTGCACGTTTCAGGGGCACTTGTAAGACCACTGTTTAAAAAAAAAAAAAAAAAGCAAGTGAGATTTCTAATCTATTATTCATTCAGGAAAAATCATTTCAGAGTAAAATAAAATATTTTCCTTCCTCCACCTCATTCTTAATATACTCTCTCTTTCCCTCTCCCCCGCCTTCCCTCCACCCTGCAGGGCTCCAGGGAACAGTATGTATGAAATTATTTTGTAAAATCCAATAAAAATTTTAATCAGGTCAACATCATTACAGGAGAGGAAAGTGATGGAGCTTTCCTGATGCATGACAGGGAAAAAAAAAAATGTAAAGAAAAAACGTGATGTAAACATGCAGTTGTAGAAAGAGGTAGAGAGAGCTGCGTGCCTGGACACCATGCAGTGCTGCCTCCTCCTCCTCCTCCTGTCTCCATGGAGCACAGCCTTGCTTTCAGCCACACATGCCACATCTGTGGTGTTTGACACAGTCAGAAGCAGGCACACGTGCCTCAGCCCCTTGCACACACACCAAATACACCCTGGAGTCAGGAGATGCAGGCAAAAGTCTTTGGCTGGCACCCTTTAGGAGAACACCCACCTCTGCCCATGCATCTCTGCAGAGCCTTGGGCCCCTGTGTCCACATCTTGACTTTAAAGAGTGGTTGGTAAAGCAGAGGGAGCAGCTAGTGATGTGGTGACTCCCCTTTTTAATCCTTGTCTCTCCGATTACCATGGAGGGGAATAAAAAGCCCTGGCAGCACACGGTCATGCTCTGAGGATTTGCATAGTATATTAAGGCTTGCTAAGATCTCGTTCCTATCCTGACATTTACAGAAACTGCAGCTGGTGAGGCTCTTCTCCATCTTCCCTCTTTCAGATTAAACGTGAACTTCCCAATCTGCCAGGAGGAGGGGAGGGAGGGCTGGGGACTGTGGCTGTCTTGTGCTGACTTCAGTTGGTTGCCACCACCAGAAACACAGAGCTAGGCCAAGGGATAGCAGTGATGGGTGGCCATGCAGGTCAAAACCCCTGTGGAAGGAGAGGAGCAGATGTGCTGCTGACTCCAAGGGATTTGCAAAATCCTCCAGGAATGAGGCAGTCAAATGTTTGGAATAATGTTTTGTTGCTGCTGGATTCCTTGGGAGAGGGCAGGGGGGGCTGGCTGGCCTTCCCCACCAAGGTCAAGGTGGTGATTGTGGCTGACAATGCCAGCTCTGGAGATGAGCCCCATGCTCTGAGGAGCCTACCCATGCAGTAGGAAACATAACTTCTTAGAGCAACACAGCTACTGGCAGAGATGCCCATCTCTGCATGCTCTGGACTTCTCCTGTGGAGTTTGCTTGGGGAAGCAGGGACTAATGGAGCAACCATGGGTCCTTGTGCTTTTTGTGACTATACTGGGACATAGAAGTGTCCTGGAGGACTGGGGATGTTTTTGTTACAGTGCAGAGAAATGGGTGGGGACTTTTTTCCCTTCTTAGGGATGAGGATGTCTTGGGTTTTCAACCTGGAGACAGTTGGACTTGAGTTGTGGTTGGGCTTCCTGAGAGGTCGTCATCAATAAGAGTAGATCAGAGATTGCCGGGGCCATGAGCTGCCCTACAAAAGATGGCAGGAGGTGTCTGTGGGGACTGTGTCCCCAGCCCGGGTCAATCAGTGAGGTTTTTCTAGTGGCAGCACCAACATGCATGAGGGCTGGAGCGTGTTGCAACTCATCCCTTTGCTTCTCCCCTTGGTGGTGGTGCCCCGCTGCATGGTGGTGTCCTGCGTGGCTTGTGAGGACATGTAGCTGGGTCCATGAGCTGGAGCCTCCACTCTTTGCTGGCAAATGAGCTAAAAGAGGAGCCGAAACATTCAGAGCTTCTGGAAAGAGAAATAAACTCCCAGACAAGTGCCAGCTGCAGCAACCATTTTGGCAGAGTACCATGGTGCTGGGGGGTGGGTGGGGAAGAGTCTCCTGGTCAATGGGAACATCCATAAGTGGAAACAGCTCCGGCCCAGGCCATCTGCCCTTGCAGCCCCCCCAGCTCGTGCCTTGCCCCCCCAGCCGTGAGCTGTGTGGTGGTGGGCAGGCAGAAGGCTCCCTGCCCACAGCACACGGGCTGGCACCTCTCCTTCTCCTCGAGATATTTCTTTGCATACACGTCCACACGCATCCTACAGCTCTGACGTTATTCTCCTCTGCTTGATGTGAAGGACTCAAAAATGTCCATTTTAGGGTTTTTGTATTTTGGGAGCCAGACTGAAGAATCTTTTCATGGTCAGTGACAAGCCAGCTTCTGGCAAACAGATGAACAATACTCCCAGGAATTCCTCTTATTGCTGCCTGTGTTTAAAATCTAAAGTTAGAAAGGAAAGGAGGAGAAAAAAAAATAAAGTTTCGTAGGCTGAATTCCAGTTGAATGCTATGAGACGGTCTCTGCAGCTCTCCCTGTATGGTTGCAGAGCTCGGATGGTAGAAGTGGGCATGGAGAGCTTGGCTGGGTGCAGATCTGATTTGAAGTGAGTCCCTGCTCCCCTACTGGGAAGTCTCTGATGCTCTAGAAGGATTTGGTCTTTCCTGGAGCCCAGAAAGCAATGGCAAGTACACCCAGAGGCCAGCCTGCCATGGGATTCTGTGTGGTGCACCCCAGCCAGGCCTGGTGGCTCTTTGCAGAGGAGACCATGTTCTTCAGGTCTCTCCCACTGTGAAGAAATGATTTGTTTCTAGGCAGCCTGATGGTGCTGGAGGACTTGGTGACCGCCTCAGCCAACTCTGGTGTCCGCAGCACGGTGGGTGTGCCTGGCTGGTGCCTTTCCCAGCCTCATAGATGTGGCTTTGTGGGTCCTACTGGATCCGTGCATGGTCCTGCCTGGTTGTGGATCTTCTCTAAGCCTTGTGCTGCTGCCTGCAGGGCTGTGCCCGGTTGTAGCTGTAGGCAGAAGCCATGCCTGAAGCTGGGAAGGGAGAGCTGCAGCTCCCTGTAATAGATGGCAAGAGGGACTGATGGCCCAAATGGTAAATAAATCTCGTGGGCTGGGTGATATAATAAAGCACTTGACCTTTGGCCCGGTGGTTTATTTTGTAATCAGTGCCCAGCAATTGATTTATGGGCTAATCAATCTCTCCCTCTCTCCCTTCCTCTGGCCTTGGCGTTGCCTGCACCGTGGTCCTTGCTTCTGAGTGATGACTCTGGGTTACAAGCAGCACCCAGGGACAAGGCTGCCTACCCAGCCTCCTCTTCCCCATGCCCAGCTCGGGAGCAGACGTGCTATTTACAGCCTCATCTGCCCAATAAATGTTTATTAGGTAGCTCTCGTCCCTCTTGGAGGGGCAGCCCTCTCTGCCATGCCAATCTGCAGTGCTGCTGGCCTGACAATTGGCTTCCCAGCACCTCGGTTTATAACTCCTGCAACAAATTGTCCTGAATAAAAAGGCTTTTATGCCTTGTGATGGATTTCCCTCACATAAATTGAGGCTGTGAACATCCTTGCTCTTCCCAGGGATGCTCTGCAGCGGGAAGCTGTGGTTGGAGCAGTGAAGCTTGTGCAGGGGCAGAATTCATGCCCAGGAGATGCGCGTCTCTGCTGCGTGTTCGTCGCATGGCTGCGAGTCCCCAGGGCTTCAGACAAAGGGCAAAGCAATGAGCTGCTCACTAACGTGCGAGTAACTTCCTCCCTGCCTATAATGCACAATTTCTCATCTTTGTGGCTGTTATTCTCCTTTGGCTTGCACTGGCTTGTGTCTTCTCTACTCGGCGCTATGCTGCCTGACAGCTGGAGGCAGCTGCCATGGAGGTGGGGGGCAGGCGGAGGGGAAGGACCCTGGGGTGCCTGGGGATGGGGCTGGTGAGGATGGGGGCTTCATCCCCCCCATGCTGCTGCTCTTGCTGGGCCCTGGGTCCTCTTTGCTCCTTGCCAGAGAGGCTGATGGGACCCTCGCTGCTCTGATAGCTGCTGTGTGGCCAAGGCTGCCCGAGCAATCGATAGAGCCCTTGGAGGGATCTCATAAATATGGTGCTGTAAGGAAAGAGAACAAGTGAGGGAGCTCTGATGGGGAGCAGGTTCACCCAGTCAGTGATAGCCTGAGGAAAGCATTTAAGTGCTAATTCCAGCTGGGTGGCATTTGTGATGAGCCAGTGAGATAGGAACAAAGGAGGAAAGGGATGAATCTTCCCAGGGTTACTGAGGAAAAGGCAGCAGAGCCAGGGCCCTCAGCTCCCCAGAGCTCTGGAAAATACTTCCTGGTTTTAATAGCATTAAATCTGGGCCTTGATTTCTATCAGAGGCCCGTCCTAGCGATGCTCGCTTACCAAGACCTGCGTGCCTCCCACCTGCCCTGAGAACATGATATGGGCAACCATGGTGAAATGGTGGTGCTGGGAGAGCTGCCTGCAGTGATGGGACCCATGAGACAGACTGAGAGGAGCTATGGTAGATATAAAGTGCTCTGAGCAGGAGGCTGCTGGGAAAACAGAGTCCCAGCCCCATGGCGTGCAGGGCACAGCTCTCTGTGAGGGATGCTGCAGTCCTGAGGTGATAACTCTGTGGGACATGGGGCTGGGCTGGCCATGATCATTCCTACCCAAGGCACCTTTCCTTGGAGGTCTTTTTAAACATCTTCCTTATGGGAAGTCTTTCCTTACATCTATTCTAAACTTGCCCTTCTCTTATTTAAGGCCATTCCTTCTTGTAATACATCATCCTTGGTCAGCCTTAAAGGTTGGCAAACCCTGAGGGAGGAAAGGAAAGAGTTATAATGTCTGAGGGACTAAAGGTTTGATTTGGACGCAACCGCATTTATTCAGCAGCAAATTACGTCTTCAATCAAACCAATGCAAATCAGACTCCTACTTCAGTCTATTTGTTTGGACTTAGTGAGTGCAGGGGGATTCATTATTTCTCATTCTTCCTCCCACCCTGCAAAGTTTCTATGCACATGTATGGACTTGGTGTGTTCTCTTCTCTGGGTCGTGCTGGTGGGATAAAGATACCTGATGGTCTCTGGGTAAGGGTAGAGCCTGTATCCTGTGGCAAAGCAGTAGGAAACCAGCAGTTTTGCCCAGGATGGCACTGTGTGAAGGAGGGGAAGGGTACCTCAGAGCTGCTAATAGAGCTCACTGAATAATTCAGTTTTTCAATGTGGCGTCTGAAGTAGAACGGTTAAAAAATATCTCTGGGAGACTGACAGTGATCCTTTTCCCCTCACAAATGCACCCCGAGGAAGAAACAAACCATGAAAATCCATTTCATTTGTTTGTGGTCATATCATTTTGCTTCTTGTTTGTGCACGCTGGCTCGCTTCCGAAGTGAGAAGTGCTCTGTTTCAGAAATGTCTGGGATAAATAAATCAGGGCTGAAGTTTTCATTTTCACTTCTTTTTCTGAAGTTAATCTCCAGATTTGACTTGTACATCCCTGGGTTGATACAAAAGCTACATTTTGGCAGGGAGTGGGGAAAAGTAAATCCATTGCTTTCATGAACAATTCATAGAATCATCAGGGTTGGAAGGGACCTTAAAGATCATCTAGTGCCAACCCCCCTGCCATGGGCAGGGACATCTCCCACTAGATCAGTTGCCCACAGCCCCATCCAGCCTAGCCTTCAAAATTTCCAGGGATGGGGCTTCCAGCACCTCTCTGGGCAACCTGTGTCAGTGTCTCCCCACCCTCATGGTGAAGAGCTGCTTCCTAATGTCTAATCTGAATCTCCCCACCTCTAGTTTTGACCCATTCCCCCCAGTCCTACCACTACCTGACATCCTAAGAAGTCCCTCCCCAGCTTTCTTGTAGCCCCCTTCAGATACTGGAAGGCCACAATAAGGTCCCCTTGGAGCCTTCTCTTCTCCAGACTGAAATTCCCTTGCTTTCATCTCAGTCTGTCCTGGACATCTGTGTGTCTGTCCCTGCTTGATCCTTCTATGGAGCCCCTGTAAGTCCTTCTGCACGCCATGCCCTACGAGAAGCTTGTGGACTTTTGGGAGCCCTTAGTGGTGCCAGGGGCAGAGCCACCCATCCCCTGGCACAGCTTCGCTGGCTCCAGCGCGTGGGTAGCAACACAGCCCAAACATGAAAGCAGCAATCTGATTTCCCCCGGGCAGAGGGAGGCTTCTTCCCTTGTAATCATCCTTTGTTTCTGGAACAACCATGACAGTGTTTGAGGAGAAGAACCCGCTTATGGGGTTTTGTGTTTGATGTGCTCCGACACCGCGTGGGGAGGTGAGAGGATGCGCGTCGTGTCCCGCAGCGCTCTGGAGCTGCCTGCCTGCCTGTGCCCCTCACACACCACAGCCCTCATCTTCCACCAGCTCACGTGGGGGCTTTGTTCCTTGTGCTGTCCAATTCGATAAAACGTGGCCAGTAAAGCTCAGGAGAAGTTTGCAAGGTCTGGATTTACGGTGGTAGTCCTTCGGGGTTGGAAGTGTCTTTATGTTCTATGTGTGTTGCACAGGGGTTTTTTTTCTTGCTTGCCACCCCTGCCTACCAAGTCCAATCTGGATTCATTGCACAGAGTGTTTTGAGCTGAAAACAGCTCAAAGCACCTCCTGAAAAGGGTAGGAAAAATTTCCATGCTGAGTATAATGAGTGGTGAGTGCAGAGGAAGGACACAGCGGGAATTCCTCTCTCCTAGAAAGTTGCTCTGAGCCTGAATCTCAGTGCCACAAAAACCTTGGAAGATATAGATAGTACATGGGGTCTGGGTTTGTTGGGGTTTTTTTTTTTCCCACTTCTGAATTGATTCAAAAAGCTTTGCCTCTTTTATGCATCAAAAATTGTGCAGGATATTATTTCAGAAACACTCTAACTGCCATGTGCCTGGTGCTCCCCCAGATGCTGGGAGGTGGCTGGGAAGGAGACCAGCATGCTTCCTCTGGGACATGCTCACATTTTCTGGACTGGTTCCTCAGGGTTGGTGTTGTCTGGCAATGACACGTCTCTCAAAAATGTGTTCAAGCAGTGCCAGGGAGGATGGCAGGGAGGGCTGGAGGCAGACTCATAACCAGTACAAGATGTGAAGCTGAGATGTTTGCCCTCTTCTTGAGCTGAAACCTGCTGGTATGGCTGAGTGGTGTGTTGGCCAAACCTGGCTTTCATGGGTGAGCACAGACCTGGAGCTGCCAGACCCTGTCTCCTCCACCATCTCTGGGTTATCTCCTGGCAGAAGCAGAGCTGAAACTTCACAGAACTTTCCCCTGGCTGCCAGCAAAGCCCTCTGTGAACACCAGGTCCTGCACACAACCAGCTCTGGCTGAGAAAAGATGTCATGCACATCAAACAACTGCCTGTGCTTTCAGATGGGCGTGTGACCCCCAAGGTCCATCCCTCTTTTCCAGGGACCTTGCTCACTTTAGGCAAGGGGAGCTCATCTCTGAGCTACTTGTGTCTGTCCCAGGCAGCCCAGAAGTGGTTTCATTTCTCTTTTGTAGATTCTCTGCCCTGTAAATATTTCCTTGTAAAGCCAGAGTTACAGGCAGTGTTATTTTTGTGGAGGAAATGGATATTTAAAGCTGCTCCACTTTGTTATTGCCCACATTATTTTCCAAAGGCCTGACCCTTTTTATAGGGCAGCTGCTACAGTCACCAGGGTTTCTGAGCTGTCTGGTTTAGGGCTTTCCTCCTCTCACACAGTTGGCCTGCATGAGGCTTGGCTGAGCTTACATGAGGGTGCAGTGACTTTTCCCTTCACTGTGATTCCCTACGTCTTTTCCCTTTGATTTTCCCTTCCCAGGCACATCTGCTCTTCTTCCCTTCTACCCAAACCCCCCTCAGCTCTCCCTTTCCTCCCAATTCCTGTAGCTTTTTGAACGTGCTGCCAATGACTGCTGCCTGGCTCTGCTCCTTTGGTTCCAGCAGAGGGCTGGCCCTGTGCCCTGCTTTCCCCGATGCTGATAAGCTCTCCCTGGCAACAGCTCTGCACCAGCAGAACACTTCCCTCCTCCTGATCCCTTGTCCCACAGACCTCTTGAAGGCCTGTCCTCCCTTGGCAACCCAAGTCATCTTTCCTGGTTTTCTGTCTACCTCTTCGTTTGTCTTGTCTATCTGAAGAGCTTCGTGATGCCAGTGGGTGATTGGGTTCAGGAATGGCTCCCCAGAGCCCCTCCCCAGTTCTGCCTGGACCTGGGTCTCAGCATCCCTGTGCAAGCTCCACGTGTGCAAGTGAAGGTTGCCCCAGCCCAAGGGCCAGCTCGGCGTTGCCTGCGGGTGAGGTGCCTGTGCTCGACCTGCCTCCTTCCCTCGTGTCGGGTTGCTAAGGCACAGCTAGAACTCTCATCCCGAGTGTCATCATCTCACGGCTCAATTCCTTCAACATCCTTTTCTGTGGCCTTGACAAATGCAATCTTCTCCCACTCCTGCCTGTTCAGAGCTCTGCTGCAAGGATCATTTTCCTCGCCTGTCATTTTGCTCGTGTCACCCATGCTTTACTTGCTTTTGCCGGTTCCTGCTGGCGAACAGCAGTTACCTGTCTCTGCTCTCCAGGCCTTTCACAGCTTGCTTTCCTGTTAACCTCGAGGTCCCTCTCCACACGCGGTTTCTCGCTGTCAGTCAGCCTCTGGTGACAGCCTGTGCCAGCACTCGCTGTGTCTCCCAGCTCTCTGCTTTCTGCCCGAGTGCCTCCTGCTTGGAGAGAGAGGAGGAGCTCATAGATGCACCCTGCAAGAAGTGTCTCCCTGCCCTTCAGCCCTCCTTGGCCAGCCTCTATCTATCCCAAACTGGTGACCACAGCTCAGATGCGAGTGTGGGAACAACCTGTCTGTCAGGCAGCCACCCTGGTTTCTCCTCCTGGTTCTTCTCATCTTCTTAGGTTGAAGCCCTTTGGGGCAGGGCCTTATTACCAGTGGTTGCCTAAAGAAATACAAGCCCGTGAGATCCTCCTGGCCCCAGGCATGTGTGATGTGTGTCTGTTCTTTATGGAAACAGGGAATGCAAGCTGGGTGGGGATGTTATGTTCCTCCAGGTTTGGTGAAAAGAGGTGTCTGTATCCTGAAGAGGGACGTTCTCTGGCTTGCAGAGTTGGAGGTTTGCTTTGCACTGGGTTTGTACAGCTGTGCTGCAGGGAGTCAAGTTGAGCCCCTGCCCTTTCTTGCTTGATGCCTACTCGGTGCCTGGAGCAAGGGTGGAGGCAGCTGGCCCATGGGAGCTTCCCCACCCAGACCCTTGCTGGTGGCTGAGGGACACCCCAGGGCAGCATTTGCTATTGCAGACCGAGTCCAGCCCCAGACACTACCTGCCTGGTCTGATCTGGAGCCATGGGCAGGGTTGTGGTGACCCTGAGCAGCACATGGAGTCCTGCCACAAGTGCAGGTGGAAGGGAAAAAATGCATCAGTGCCTTCATTTGCCCTTATGGATTTTTCCACCATGTTTTATAAGCGTTCATTTTTATTTATGTGAGGTTAAAGTCAGTCCAATTTGAAAATCAGCTTGTCTAAGGAGCTCCCCTCAGATCTTATTAGCTTCATGTAGTATTTCTATTCATTTTTGCTAATGCCATTCACCAGGCTGGCTGCGGTGGTGGCTGCGGGACATGGTAACACTCTCCTTGCCAGGCTGCTGGGACCAGGAGCCCAGAGGCTGTGGAGGTGGCTGTGGGAGCAGCAGTGAAGGGCTGGGGCTCCCAGCTTTCCAGCTTCCAACAGCACATGGGGGCAGTTTCTGACATCTGCTTGGAAGAGATCTCTAAGATCACCAAGTCCAACCATTCCCCCAGCACTGCCAGGTCACCACTAACCCATGTCCCTCAGCACCACATCTCCACAGATTTGAAACCCCTCCAGGGATGGGGACTCCACCACTGCCCTGGGCAGCCTGGGCCAGCCCTTGACAACCTTTGCCAGGAAGAAATTGTTCCTCATGTGCAACCTAAACCTCCCCTGAGGCAACTTGAGGCTGTTTCCTCTTTTCCTGTTGCTTGTTCTGTGGGAGAAGCGCCCGAAACCACCTGGCTCCAACCTCCTTTCAGGGAGCTGTTGAGAGCGAGAAGGTCTTCTCTGAGCCTCTTTTTCTCCAGGCTCAACAACCCCAGATCCCTCAGCTGCTCCTCACTGGACTTATTCTCTAGACCCTTCCCCAGCTTTGTTGCCCAGTCCAGGGGGATGATTCCTACCTTAGTCCTGCTGGCCACACTAGTGCTGGTACAAGCCAGGATGCTGGTGGCCTTCTTGGCCAATTGCTGTGCATCGCTGCCAGCACAGAGGCATCTTTACTTGCCTGTGCTGGAAATCAGTGGCAGGTCTGGACAGAAAACGGGTAAGAAGCACTCAGGTTATCCTTGTACTTAGAGCAATTCCTGGAAGAAAAACCCCACTTAAATCCATTGAGGGCTTTTAAAGGAGAGCTGGGATACCTGACTCGGGAAGTCCTTCAGGTGCAGATTGCTGGCGGCCAGAGGATTGTCCTGGGGAGGTATCAGTGCACGCTTGGCCGGCTTTTACACCCCTGGCATTGGCTGCTGGCCCTTGCTGGGGAGGGTATTGGCAGGATGGACCTTTGTGCTGGAGCTGGAGAGCCCCACGTCCCTTCTGGAGGCGTTGTTTTGGTAGCCCAGAAGGAGCTGGCTGCAGCCAGGGTGGCAATGTGGAGGCAGTGGTGGGATGTCAGCCCTGCTGGTAGTGCCAGCATGGGATGCCCNTCCCCCCACCTTTGATTATTTATTGGAGTGATTTGATACCAGGTGACTGTAATTAAAAGAAGAAAAATACACGCAATAAAATGATTTCTAAAATGGCAACACGCTGGATGCAGTGAAGCAAGGAATGTATTAAATATTTATTGTCACTAGCCTGCTGGGGGGGAGGGGGATTAAAATTATTTAGCCTGAGAAAAACATTTTAATTATTTAATTTGAGGGGAAACCTCCTCCACAGCCCTCCTCGGTACTAAGCCCCAGACAAATGGCAGCATAATGTAAGATTTGATTAAAATCAGAATGGGATGAAGGCCTGGAGATTGGAACAAGGGATGGGGAGCCACGTGGTTGCCATCTGAGCCTGAGGTCCCACCTGCTCTGCTGCAGCAGGTCTGTGCGTGTGATCCTGTGGCTTGCAGGGGTAATTCTTCCTCTCAAGGGGTGGTTCGTGCTTGGCAGCAATTAGCCAGGGATTTGCTCTGTGCCTGGGAGTCTGGGCTCAGGACAGGAGTTGCTGGGGGCATCAATCATGGGGTAGGAATCTGCAGCAAATTACCGTGACCTGCTGTCTGCAGCTTGAACTCTCTGGACCTGTGGGTTGCCCTAAAGGGCTGTGGTGTGTCTGTCCCAGCTCCACCATGCAGGCTCACCCCACCTCTACCCTGTGCATGGCACGAGGCTGTTCCAACACCCCTGTCTCATGGCATTTATACAGTTCAGCTCTGAGGCTTCTCCTGAGAGCCTCTGCAGGAGAGGTGCTGGGGCTGGCGTCCTGTTGGCACGTCCAGTTGATGCTGGAGCTAAGGATCTTCCAGCTGTATATCAAAGATTGAGAAGTACGAAGCGTGGGGTCTGGCAGCAGCTGATTGTTTTCTGAGAGAGGAGAGGCTGTGATTCTTTCCCCTGTGTCTCCAGATTGACAGTCTCTCATTATTAGCCCCCTGGAAACAGGCACTTTGACTGAAAGAGCCATCCCAGCCTTCACTGTAACAATCAAAGCGGCTCAAGAATAAACATGGCTTGGCAAGAATAAACACAAATTGCAGTGCTTGCTGTGAACAGTGATATCCAAGGGAGCAAACATCAAATGAAGGATTATCCCTGTTTGCAAGGAAGCTCTTCTAGCAAGAGATTGAATAAGGACCATCTGCAGCCCAGGGCAAAGGGGCTACCAGGAGAACCTGCTCGTGCCATCAGGAGCTCTCCTGTTTTGAAGCTCACATGGTCTCCTTTAGGCACTGTCTGGTTTTACTTCATATGCTCTGTTGGCTGCTAAAAGCCCTGAGCTCTTTGCAGCTACCACTAGCTTGCAGACAGTGTGGACAAGCCCAGAAAGCCCAAGCGGTGTGGGAGGGGGGTTAGTGAGGATGAGGAGAGCCTCCCCAAGGCAGGCCGGTGGGGCAGGTATGGACTTGGCTGGGGCAGCTGCTAGCAAAGGTGCTGAGCTCCTGCCAGAGCTGGAGGAAGATGACATGAACCGAATCCTGTGGGAAGCTCTACTCTGCTCCCAACACTAATTCTGCCAGTCCTGGGGCTAGAGCCCTAAAGGCAGCTCTTAACTGGCCACCGACCCCCTGGTGCCTGCAGGAAGCCATCAGGAGCAAGCCTTCCTCCCCAAACCCTTGCCCAGAGACAGCCCGCACGATATAAATCAAATTTGGAGGCGCAGAGGTTCCATAAACAAGCTTATTTTCTGAAGCCAGGTCCCATTATGTTATCTGTCACTTTATTGGGGTTTCTGAGCCATTTATTTTTATGTATATACATCGGAGCTGGTGAGCCAGCGTTGGCCTGAGAGTATAAAGCTGACAAGACACGGTAGCAGCGTGTGAAACCTGTCAGCAGAGCAGCCGCCTGTGAAATGAACACGAGAGCTGATGCCGAGGGTTTTATTTATGGGGAAGGGCAGGCAGCCTGTGCCAGAGCAGCGGGTGTTGCAGGGCACACGCCGGGCTCCTGGCCGTGCCACCCTCTGAGAGGGACCCATACCAGGCCCATCATAGGCAGGGATGAGGTCTTGAGGCAGCTGGAAGTGGGATTTTCTTCTTAAGGAGTATCTTAAGCTGCTGAAATAGTTTGGTCACCCAGAATCCATATAAAAGGGCTAATTTTCTTGGGATGGAAGGTAACAAATACAGTCCTGCACCACTTTGCTCTCCAGTGTGGATCTTAGTGGTGATCGTTCTCTTACTTTTTTGTTTGTTTCTTTGTATTTAGGATAAACCTCAGGTTTGTGTAAGCGATTTGTTCTGAACTGGGAAAACTGGAGTTTCCTTATATAAAAGAAAATAGGGCATTTAAATATTTTCGACACTTTTTTCCCTGTTGTTTTACCCCTGGAGCAACATTTTGCCAAACTCAATAGTCTTTACAAAAGCCTAAATGAATAATTGTTTCTGTCATGTTCTAGGAGAAAAGTATTTAGATCAGCATTTTTTCCTCTCAGTTGGAGCAAACATTTCACGTGTAAAATAGTTTTATGGGTCATTGAAAACCCTAAAGAATCATCTAGATTATTGGGGCGATGGCACAAAGCATGGACCCTACTCTTCCCCTGTTGTGACCTCACTGTGAGCCCTTGGGTTTAGCCCAGAGAGGTCATTGCTGCTGTGTCCTTCAGCAGGAGAAAAGCACTTGGTGTGCCCGCTTTGCTTTGGAAAGGCAGTTGGAGGTTGTGAGTGGCCATGTAGCACGTGGAGGTTGATGCTCCCTGCCTGCTCTGGACAAATTTTCAGCCCAGATGAATGCTCGGGCTTTCTGTGCCAGCCCTCTCTGTCTCGGTGATGCCCTGGCCAAAGCTGGCATGCAGTGGGTTGGTAGATGCCAGTGTGGCTGTGAGCCACCCTGGTGCAGACTGCATTTCAGCAGCAGGAGGTTATGGCTGGTGTTTGGCAGGGGAAGGGGTCAGCAGAAAGCACCATGCTGCCAGGAGAGCAGGAGCCTGCGTGAGCATCTCTGGTTAGGTTTTGTTTGGCAGGAATAATACTTAAAATCTTAACCTGGACTCCCACTCTGTCTTCATGGCTTGTGAGCAATGTGTCATCTTCCTAGAAGCCTTCAGGAAAATGCCTCTGGAGCAGCTGCGTGTCTCATGGGTGCCCCTTGGAGAGCTAATGGCCATGGTTAGATGGTGGCATTCAAAGCAATAAGCCCTGACCTGTTGGTAGGAGGTTTCATGGTGCTGCTCTGCTGTCTGCTTGAAAGCAAGTGGTATTATTTTAATCCTCAGCTTTGTCTCTGGTTTGTGTGAGGAGCACAGTTCCTTCCCTGGTGTGACTTGCAGCTCCCACCAGCCCATGGCATGCCAGCCTCTTCTCCCCGAGCAAGAGCAGGCAGCTCTACCTGATTGATCTGCTGCCTCCCAGCCTGGATCATTCCTCTGCAGCTCTGTCTCTCACCTGCCTGGGCACTGCTAAATCTTCCTGGGAAGGAACGGCTATTTGTCAAGTGAAATAGGAAGGATTGAGTCTCACGTTCCCCAAGGCCACTTAGCAGGGCTCTGACTGCTCTCTGAACACTTGCTTTTCATTGAATGGCACAAGCAAGAATGAGGGCCTCGAAACTCTTCTGCCCAATGTCCTTGCCACCACTGTGAGCCCTCATGGTGAGCACTGCATGTGTCTTGTCCCCCCCAGCCAGCAAAGCTGTAACATACCCTAGGTTTACCCTTCGTGGAGCAACATCTGTGGCCTGCACGCCATCACCTCATTCCTTTGTGCTTCTCTACACCAACCCATTTATTGACTAGGAGCATAATTGTGCTGCATCATGTCTAATTGGTTTGCTCTGTCACTCCCCATTTGCTTTCTGTGTCTGCTCCCCCCCATAAATGCACAGAGCTGTGAACGTGAGCAGGACACAAGGCCACGTTCCTGACTGCTGGAGGAAAAAAAAAAGACACCCAACTTCCTCCTTTCTTCTCCTAAATTCAAATGACAAGAAACAGAGGAAAACAATTTTGCAAACCCTTGGCAGAGGGCCAGCTCTGATAAAGAGCCGTAATTAATCTCCCCAGCTTTATTAGAATATCATTACAATTAACTCAGCAATCTTCTGTTGATCAAAGCCATTGTTCCCTGCAGAGCAGAGGAAGCCAGCGTGAGCCTGGATCGTGCGGTGCTGCAGAGCACCTAGAGCTGGATGGTTCCCAACAGCAGCCGCCTGTCCCCCCAGCCCGGCAGCACAGGGACCAGCAGGAGAGCTTTGCTGGCACACACCTCTGGCCTTGTCCTGCCTCTTCAGCCACTTGCAGCTTTGATTTTTTTTGCAGCTCCCTTTCTTTGTTGAGCTCTTGCAGCCCAGATCCCTCGTGGGCACCTCGGTCTCCCTCGTTCCCGGTGTCGATGCTGTTGGGCACAGCCTTTTAAGCAGCAGGTTTATTCCTTTGTGTGTGTTCACATGGCTCTTCACAAACCCACTTCCCAGGCTCAGCTGGAGACATGGGGACTGCTGCAATAATACAGCTAACAGTAGTGGGCAAAGAAGCCAGAGGAAACGTTTGTGGGAGCCACCTTTGAAAGAAAGGAGAGTTGTCAAAATGAAGCTTCATAAGCTCTGCAGTTAAATAGCCCAAGATGTGTGCTATAGAAAAGCAGAGAAAATGAGCACCGTTAAACTACCCCTTTCCTCCTTTTCAAACTGTTCTCTTAATATCGGGTATTTATCTGTAATTTAAGCCTGTGATTAGTTTTATCAAAAAGATAGTTCTGAGGCAGAGATTTTGAAAAAGATTAGGTGTGTGTTTGAGAGACAAGAACAGCTTCACTTGCACTGAGGGATAAAGACGTATCTGTTGGCTGCCTCAAGCATCCATCTGTGAGGGCCTGGTGCCAGAAGGAGCTTCTTGGTTCTACTCAGATCCTGATCCATGCCAGTCCTTTCAGGGGACTTCTCATCCTCCTTTGAAGGTGCTGGAGCCAGACCCTCTTGTTACTGGGCAAGGTTGTTTGTCTGAGGTGATTTGGTGTCTCTTCTTCCTCATCACACTCCTGCCTTTGGAAAATACTCTCAACTTTGGTGCTGTCACTAGGGTCCTGCCGACACGGCCTTACTGATAGCTCAGGGCACAAGGGCCTGGAGACACCTGGAATGTGGAGACATTTGACACGTGTGCTTCAAGAGCATCAAGAGGCTTGCTGTGGAGGGGGCTGGAGAGCCTGCAGCTCATTCCCCATCTCCTCCTGCCTCTTTCTGCAGGGTGACAGCCCTCTGCCAGGCTGGAGCAATGCCCAAGGACTCTTCTGCTCTCTGCTTCTTGGTGCAGAACCAAGGAACTTTTCTCCAGGGCAAACAGCCTGGCCCTGCCTCTGTTTTTAGCCTGATGTAAGATGACACAGGTGGAGGGTTTATCCCTGAAATGTCTCTGCCATGCAGGGTTTCTATGCTGTGAGCAGACACAGCGAGTGCTATTGGTTACACAAAGAAAGAGAAGCATGGGAATTTGAAGAGCTTTGGGTCTCTTCTGTATTTTCTGGAGGTGAGCTGTGTGGAAAAGGCAGTGCTGAGCTGCCTCACCGCTCTGCCCAGGAAGGGTTGGTAGAGGAAAGGGTTTGAAGCCCTCACTCTTGCTTTCTGTTCTGAGTTCTCAGCTGTTTGGCTTGTCAACACTTGTGAGCCTCGGGGAAAAAGACAACAGAAAGGAAAGGCAGGTCCAGGGCTGGGCCTAATCGACCTTGACATTGTCCCTTTAACCAGGCACCCAGGAGGAGGGAGCAGCTGCTCCAGTCCATTTGCTGGTGCAGACAGAGCAGTAGCAGGCAGCCCTGCCTGTTCTGCCTGGCTTCATTCACCTGCTGGCTGCAGAGCCCCAACCCTTCCGAGGTGGGACAAAGCAGCAGGACTGTGTTTGCAGTGTGGATTCCCTGTGCACAGGGAATTAGGGTTATTCTGTACTCACCTGGGTCTTCCCCGGGCCATAGGCACATGCCTGGGGACATGCTCCTGAGATATGTGGTCCTAGGGCTGGCTCAGCACAGCCCTTCTCAGGGCGTGGACCTTCCCCAGTCTCCCAACCCTCGTACAAGAGAAAGTTGAAGTTTTTCATCTTCCCCAAGCCTGTGTCCTTGGGTATGGCAAAGGAGCCTCCTGTGCATGATGGGCACCTGGTACCTCTCCCACCGAGGAGGAGCTTGGCCAGGGCACTGCCTTCAGCATGGGTGCAGAAACAGAGACCCTGCAGTCTGCATTAGGGACCTGATGCTGAAACAGTGTTCTCAGGTTTGGTGAGGGCTGCCACTTAGGACCCCCTTCCAACCTCTCTTTTCATGCCCTGCCTCTGGCTGTGGGTCTGAGGCACTAGAAAACCTGAAGAAGAACTAAACAAACCTGTAGGGGCCGTAAAGCCTCTGATGGGCAGGGTTGTGGCTTCATGTAAAGTCCTGTAGTCTCCATGACATCCTTTGCTGGTTGGTCCCTAAGATGAGAACTTGTCCTTTGCCGCTGTGGCTGCCAGAGCTCCTCATCATGGGCAAGGGCAGGAGGGGTGGGCTGAGGATAGGAGGAGATGCTCAGCCCAGGCTCAGGGGGAGGCCCTTCTGAAGGGCTTGCAGCAGTGTTTCCCTCCCCACGCCCTGTCCCACCTTCCTCAGGAGGCAGCAGAACTCCACGAATGGCTGGGGGCATTAATCAGGCTTCTGGCGCAGCTGCCTCAGGTCTCTTGAGTGAGACGCAGGGGCTGAGTGTCAGGTTGTTATTAAATATCATTAGTAAGTGACAAAACTGTGTGGAGCACTTCAGGCACAGACAATGGCTGGAGGAGGGATCGTTTGCAGTGCTGGGGAGACGAGAGAGTGGTGAAGGTCAGAGGTGCCTTATTCTGAGCTGCCTCTGGCTCTCATCACCTGGAGGAGGCAGCAGAAAGGGTGTTTCTTTGCAGGGACACACATGAGTTTGCAGGGAGCCCCTGAGTGTCACCAGGGGACTTCAACATGCCCAATGGTCTGTGCATGAGGAAGGAGGCCCTGAACAACCCCAGATCCTCCTCCTCTTGTATCACCCTGTTGTTTAGGGACTCCTGTACAGAGCAGGGCAGACTCCTGCCTGTCCTAGTGGAGCTGCCCAGGGCAAAGGCTGTTTTAGCACCTCTTCTACCCAGTGGAGGCAACCAGAAAAGAAATTTTGCAAGTGATTTTCTCGCTGGCTCTTCTCCATGCTTGGCGCTGGCTTTCCAAGAGAGAGCTGGAGATGATGGGCCACTGAGAAGGCAGCACCCAAAGAGCAGCCCCAGCATCTCTGGGAAAGCAGCCTGCTTGCTTTGGTGCCTGGCCATGGAGCTCTGGGGAGGAGCTGGCTTTGGTGGAAGGGACACGAGCCAAAAAAGCCAGAAGGTACCTGTCTAAGGGGCATCCTGCAGGCAGAGGCAGCTCTGGTGAGCATGCCTGGGGTGGGAGCTGAGGGACAGGGAGTTGTGTAATCATCTGCTCAAAGCAATCGCAGGCCCTCAGCCGAGCGGAGAGACGCTTCCTCGTGTTTATTTAAGGCGAGATGCCCTAGTTTTGAGCTTTCAGTGGAGTCCCTAATTATTTTTCAGTCTTTATAGTGAGCTAATTAGTTTTGCAGCACTCAGGGCTGGGGAACACTGATAGGCTTGGGAAGCACAAGCTAGAGGGACGAGGAGGAGCAGAGAGCTGGTGGGAGATGGCCGACTGGCAGACGGGGATGGCTGGGAGCAGGGCAGGGGTTGGAGAGCTGATGGATGATGGTCCGGGAAGGATGATGGAGGAGGGAAGAGCCACAATCTCGTGTCAGGCGAGGTGCTGGAGTGTAACGATCCGGGGAACAGCGAGGAAGCGGCAGGCGGTAATTGAGGGGGATGGCGAGGTGGGGAGGGAGCGAGAGGGAGGGTCTGTGGGAGAGCCCAGTGCAGGCTCGGGGGTGGGATCCTGCATGGAGGAGTGCACAGCTGCACCAGGGCAGGGCAGTGACTCTCCTCTTCCCTGGGCTCTTCCTTGGGGTGCTGCTGACCCTTGGGCTTGCATGACCAGCAGCATTTCCCGACACTCTTGTCTCTTTTCCAGCTTAGTGGTGACATTGAGGAGCTCTGCTGGGAGAGACCAGCCCAGTCCCTGCCGTCTGGAACAGCTGGTCCCCAAGCTGGATGTTCACCTTCCCACCCTATCAGAGCTGGTTCTTTCAGAGAGAGCCACAGCAGATAAGGTAACCTGCACTGATAACTACAATGCTCCCACGTACACGGTCAGCTGTGGCTGGTCCACGTGTGTGGGTGCCCCACTGCTCCAACACAGGGCTGTGCTCCAGAGCCCACGCTCCCCACATCTGTGCCGGGAGCTTGAGGAGCACAGAGGTCTCATTCCTGTTCTGTCATCAAGAAGTTCCCGGTGGCCACTGAGTGCTGTGTGTGACAACTCTGAAGTGCCCAGGTGGCCATGGATTTATTAGGATATTATCCTACTAGTGCTGCAAATGGTGTCATCTGTCTTCAAAACTTTGCACTTTATTTCAGGGAGAGAATTTAGTATATCTAGGCAATATGCTGTAGTTTTAGCATATGATAAAGCCCTGCTGGGAAGTGTAGTTTTATTGATTTTGTTATTAAAGTGCCACTGGAATAAATTTGCTCATTTGAATGAAATGTCTTATTACCTGGATCGTAACAGGCACATGATGAAATCTCCGGAGGCACTGGAGCTGCCTGGTGATGGGGAGCTGAGATGGAGCAGCTGACAGGGACCCACAGCTGCCACCCTGCTCACCCCTGGCTGTGTGCCCCAAAGACCCTCAGCACCCACCCGAGCCTACCAGGAAACTCTGCTTGGAAACCTGAGGATGGGAACAAGCTGGAGTGGTGGGGGCACTGTGGTTTAGTCAAGGTTCGTATTGTCCTTCTGATCCTTTGCTCAGGTAAGGGTGTTGTTTTAAAGGGAACTGAGGAAAAACCTCTTTCACAGGGCAATATTTCTTTAGTACCACCAGTAATGGGGGGGGGGGGGGGGATTGGGAAATGAACCATTCCCCATTACACTGGGACCTAACTGCACAGCCCATGCTTTCCAGTTAAAATTTGATTGCCTTGAATCCTGCGGATTATGGAAAATAAGAAAAAGCCCTAGTAAAATTTATGGGTTTTAATCATAAACTGATAGAATCCCAGTAAATCTATCATAAGGATGCAGATACGGACCCAGAAAAAGGAGAGGAAAGTAATAGGCCTGTGTTTTCCTGAGGAGCTGTGTGTGCCCACGGCAGGGCCAGGGAGGTGGGGTGCAGGGCTGCTCCCCCAGCCACCTCCCTGCACCTCAAAACCTTCCTCCTCTGCTGTGTCTTGCAGAAACCTGGTAGCAGGGACAGCATGGCAAAAACCGTTGCCCTATCTCGTGACTCTTCAGGGCTGGAGAAGCACATGGGGAGCAAGGAACAGGGGAGGGGGGAAATGGGGAACAGGGCAGGAGTGTGGGGGAAGAGAGGCAAAGGAGAAGAGGAAAGGGAGGCAGAGCCCCAAAGCCTTTTCCTCTGTGCCTCTGTGGAGAGAGTGAAGGGAGAAGGATGAGACCCTGCCAGGTAAGATATAGGGGAGAAATGTGTGTGCAGAGAGGGGACTGTGGGAAGCACAGACGTGGCGAGGAGAGAAGAGCACTTGACAGAGAGAAATGGCAAGAGAGAAGCACAGAAGGCAGAAAGTATGTTAAAAATAAAAAAAAAAAGGAGAGAGCAAGTGATAAGGAAGAAAAAAGGGAGAGAGTAAAAAAATTACTCTGAAGCAGAGATAAGAGAGAGAGGGCAGTTAGTGAGAGAAGGAGTAAAATTAAGTGTGATAAGACCTGATAGAAACGGGGGGAGGCAACAAGCCTGGGCAGCACAGCCAGAGTCTGTGGGCTGAGAGCCAGGGGGCTGTGGGGCACAGTGGGGTGAGGGGCCAGCCCGGCCCCCTCCTCACCCCTGCATAGGCAAAGGTGTCAGGCTCAAACCTGGCCTGGCTGCTCAAACCTGGCTGCTCTACACCTCTGACAATGTGGGGAGAGGAGCTGAGCGGGCACAAGGATGGATGAGGAGGGTCGGGGAGTCGGCGGGTACAAATGTCTCTCCTGTGGGGTGCTCATTACTCTGCCTCGGTGGCAGAAGAGGAGAGGCAGGCACAGCCCACTGAGGTGGGGAAATGTGGAGCCTGGTGGAGAAGTGCCCAAGGTGGGTGATGTGCCCAGGCTGGAAGAGCTGAATAACCCCTCATCCTCCTCCCTGCCACCTCCATGCCTGGCATGGAGATGCCCGTGGGACTCCTGGTGCTGGAGCAGAGGAGGTAATGCATGGCAACCCTGCATGCCCTAAACACATCTCTTCCTGGGGTTTTTGCTACATCTTTTAAGCTCTTTTATAAAGTTCTTTGCATTTATCCGTAATTCAAAAGGAACAAGGCAGAAGTGCTGTCTAGCTCTGACACACGGCCCACAGTTACCTGAAGAGAAACGTTGGAACTCAGCCCCTGCTCTCTCACCCCTGATTAAACTGCAATAGAAACATACTGTAAATTTCAGCAAAGGAGACAAAGAGTTTATTCTTTGGGTTGTGTTTTTTTTTCCCCATCTTTACCAGCCATGAAAATTGCTGTGCTGAGATGCTGGCCACTCTAAGATGCTTTTCTTCTGCTCCATCCATCTGCTTTAATCACAAGGTGACTGAAAAAAAATAATTATCCAGTTCACAAAACATCAAAGATTAAAAAAAAATCTGTGTGGATAATAAAGTCTGTGGCAGCAGCAGTGCCACAGAGCATGGGGCAAACTCACTCATGAGGGACTCAGAGCCACAGCTCGGCTTCCCCCCCGGAGGGTTTCAAGCAGCAGAGGTGGTGGGGCTGGGGCTAGGTGGCAAGTCCCAGGCTGGGAAAAACCTGCTCTAGCAAATCCAGAGACATTACACAGAGAAGAAATAATTTTCTCTCTCCTTTTCTTTTTATAAAGCTGCTTTTTAACAGTGAAAGACTCGGTTCCTCCTTTTGATTGCTGGGGCAATTGTAGAGTGCTGCAAATACCTTGTTGGACTTGGTTATTAGTAATTTTTTTTTTCATCTACACATGCTGAATTAGCTCTTTTAATTACAGCATTAAAAAAGGATAACTGGAGTCAATTAAGAAGCTCTTTTGCATTGCAGTGTTAATAGCTGTCCAGGATCATGGAGACCCCCCCCTCCCCTCCACCTCTGCTGTTGTTGAACTGCTGATTGAGTTATTGTCAGTCCTGGCAGCAAGGCTCAGACTGAGATTTCTGCACCTAACCTTTCTTGGCTTGGCATCTTTCTTGGGAGGGCTGAGCCTGGTGCATCCCTGCCTCTTTCACCCAGCCAGAGCGTGGGGTCCCTGGAGCAGGATCTGCAGTGCAGGAGGAGCCCAGTGCTCCTGCCTTCAGCCCCAGCCAGGCTCCTGTGTTGCTGTTGGTGGTTTCGGATTCAGCTTGCTGAAAATGTTGGTTAAACACTGGTGGGAGGGGAAGCTCACAAAGAAATGTTTTGCTTTGGCTCTTTTAAAAAAGCAAAAAGCTTTTAAAAAAAAAAAAAAAGGTTTGGTTTCAAAGTTATAAAGGCAAGATGGGTTAGAGATGAGAAACTAACAAATCAAAGCTCCTGAAACCCGCTGCGGAGAAAGAAACACAAAATGTTTTGTTTGAAGATGAATAGAGAGCTGAAACCAGCAAAAAGTCCCCCCTTCCCACGAGCACAGATGTTTCAGGTTGGTTCTTCTAGACTGGCACATTGCTGGAAGAAAAGCAAATCTATTCTTCTCCCTGTCGGCGCTCCAGGTTCCTGACGCTTATTTTTTTATCATCTTGTAGTGACTTTGATCCCTGAAGACTCCTTAAGTGCTTTACAAATCAAGCATGCAAATCTCAGCTCATCTCTCATGGTGGAGATGCCACCAAGGCTTGGGAGGGTCAGGAAGCTGCTGGTCAGAGTGGTGTCGCTGGTCCTGGGGGTAGTCACGAAGGATGGGAAGCACCCACTGCTTCAGCAGCACTTATAAAAACCTTTAGTGCCCATATTACCATGTTTTGTGCTCCTGGCACAGCCAAGGGCCATCAGGCTGTGCTGGGGTCCCCAAGCTGTGCTACCAGCCCTGTTTCTCCCATGGAAGGGTCCTGTGGGAGGGCTGGAAGTTGGCACAAACCTACTGGGGAAGGGCTGAGCTGGTCTGGTGATGTTTCTCTTAATTTCAAAGCTGGACTTGAGACATTTCTTTCCTCATCACTCTCTTGTCCCTTAATGTCACTCTCTCCCTCTGTGGTTGCTCTCCTGACTTGCTCTTTTTAATTCATTTGCTGTATGGCACTTTTATACTGGTGCTTTCTGAGCTGGTGGCCCTGTCACACCTCTCCAGCAAGGGATGCACCACGGGTCACTGCAGCCCTGCCTGGGGACCACTTTAACCCCCTTCCTCCCCTTTTCCTCCTGGAGACAATACAAACCTTCCAGGCCTCCTGACCCCACGTGCCAGAGCTGAGCAAAGAGGGGTCACTGCCTGGTGACCAGACAGCTCCCTGCTGCAGCCCAGTGCCTGTTCTCTCTGGCTCAGGCTGTGCATGTGTGTGCTTATAAATGTATGGAATTCTGGTTTTTTCTCTGTTTTTCAGACAAGGTCTCCTGTGAGCCTGAAAGCTAAATTCCCTTGGATGTACCTGAGGCTGCTTGTGAGTCTGGCTGCCAGCAGTCAGGTCCGAAAGCCACCGTGAGAGTCCTCACAGGTAGGTGGGGAGCAGCACTGGAGCTGCTTGGGCTGCTGGGTACCAGGGTGTGCCCAGGCGGGCAGGGCAAGCACGGGAACAGCAGCATCCCCATCCCTGCCCTCAGGAACAGCTGTCCATAGCGCCAGAGCCAGCTTGTCCCCGTCGCAGAGGAGCCACTGCTGTGCTGCTGGCAGTGGTGGGCAGAAAGTCCTCTCCCCACCTAAGAAGTGGTGGGATTCCCAGGTGCCCCCAGCCCCGCTGGCTCCCAGCCCGAGGAGCCGTGGGCATGGTGAGCTATGTACAACCCACACGCATCATCCCGAACTCTGGGGAGCCAGTTGTAAAACCACAACCAATCCTTGGGGGAAAAAAAACCATCAAACTGCTGTTGGTGCTGTGGGAAGTGCCTCTTGGGGGAGCATGAACCTGTGGCATCCATGGCAGAGTCGCCCTGGCTTGGGGCTGCTGGCGGTGGAAGCGCCTTGGCGGAGAGAGGGCGAGTGCCTGCCGGGCACACGGGGCTGGACAGATCAAGAAGTCAAGATTTTGCATTCCAACTATCTATAGGAAATAGGGTTTTTTTATTATTTCAAGTTTTCATAAAAATCCATAATTATTGAAATCAAAGTTACAGAAGAAAGTTCGTAACTTTTTATTGATTTTATTTCTTTTTTTTCTTTCTTTTTTTTTTTTTTAATTTTTCCCCCCTCTGTTGTTTTTTTCCCTCTCAAGAGTTATATCTGACACCAGAGTCCATCAGACAAAGTCCTTACAAACACAGGAGTCCTGAAGACGTCGGCTGAATGTTTTCCTGGTATAAAGAAGAAGAGGAGGAGAAAGAGGTGGTGACAGTGCGGGTGCAGTGGGTTTGGACAAGGGGCAGGGGGCGTGGTGGAAGGAGAGAGGTCGGTATGTTTGTAGCAATGTTTGTTTTTTAATTATTTTTTGAATTTGTTCATTTGTTCTTTTTTTTTAAAAAAAAAAAAAACAACCCCAACACCATTATTATTTGCAAATTGTTGCCTGGTTAAATCATTTTCATGTTGAACTTGCGCGGGGCGTCGGCGGAGCTGATGCCCGCATCGGACTTGCGCGGCACGTACTCGATCTCGATGTTGTGCTTGGTGTTGCCTTTCCCCCGGCTCCACAGGAAGAGGAGCACCAGACAGAAGAGCACGACGCCCAGGAAGGAGATGAAGCCCATGGTGGTGGCGATGATGAGAGTCTTGATGTCAAAGGGGAAAGGCACGGTGGCACGCGTGCTGTTGGCATCGCTCTCGTTGGGCTGGTTGGAGATGAACGCGAAGGTCTTGTTGGGCTGGTGGGGCCAGTCTGGGGAGTAGCTGCGCACGTGCAGGTGGGCCAGCATGGTGTCGTTGCCACCCGCGTTGCTGGCGATGCATAGGTAGGTGCCGTTGTCCTGGATCTGGGCGTAGCGCACCTCCAGTGTGCCGTCAGGGAAGACAGTGAGCCGCCCGTTGGTTTTGGTAGAGATGAGGTGCTTCCGGGGAGACAGCCACATGATGGTGGGGGGCGGGTCCCCATCTGCCCGGCAGACAAAGTGGACTGTGTGGCCTTCGTCCACGAAGATCTGCTGAGGTTTGCGGTCCCGTATCCGTGCTCGGCGGCAGGTGAAGTAGTTGGGCAGGAGGACGTCGGGGAAGTCTTTGAACTCCTTGCCCTGCACGAACTCAGGGGTGGAGCAAGTGGGCTGCTGCTTGTTGAAGTTCAACCTCCATCGCCGCCGGAAAACCCAGAGCAGCCGGCAGTCGCAGGCTAAGGGGTTGTTGTCGAGGATGAGCGTCTCCAGGTTGCCCACCGAGTGGAAGGCCGACTCCTCCAGGGTGGTCAGCAGATTCCCTGACACGTTCAGGATGCGCAGGTAATTGAGGCCGCGGAAGGCAAAGGGCTCAACCGTGGTGAGCTGCCCTCCCACCAGCTGGATCTCCTGCAGCCTGAGCAGGTCGTGGAGCATGGAGCCCTCGATGGTGACGATGGGGTTGTAGGACAGGTTCAGGAACCGGAGGTAAACCAAGTGCCTCACCGACACGTACGGGATGGACGTCAGGTTGCAGTGGGTGATGGACAAGGAGGTCAGGTTCAACCCATAGAGGCAATTGGATGTCATAGTATCCAGGTAGGGCCAGTGTGAGATCTCGAGGACCTTGAGCCGGTACAGCCTCTTGAATGAGTAATCCCGGATGGTGTTGATGTTCAGATGGCGCAGCCGCAGGACGATCAAGCCGTGAAGGTGAGACAAGGCCTCCGTGGGGATGGAGGTCAGGTTGCATTTCTCCAGGGTCAGCTGCTCCAGGCTGTTGAGGCCGCTGAAGGCCCGGTGAGAGATGTAGACAAGGTCGTTGTCCCCCACCTCCAAAGACTTCAGGTTGTACAAGTCCTGGAACATATAGTCTAGGAGGATCACAATTTTGTTCTCACTAATGTCTAGCTTGGTAAGGTTACTGAGTCCAGTAAACACCCCCAAGGGGATCAGCTTGAGTCTGTTACTCCTGAGCCCCAGCGTCCTGAGGTTGAAGAGGTTGTTGAAAGCCCCAGGTTCAATGGCACTGATAATGTTCTCATTTAGCTCCAGCTCCTCTAGGTGAGGGTAGTTGGCAAATTCATCCTGGTTGAGCGTCTTGATGCGGTTCTTGCCCAAGTCCAGCAGCTTGGTCTCGGTGGGGATCCCCTCGGGCACGACCATGAACCTCTTGCGGTGGCACAGGACGGCGCGCTCCTGGGCAGAGCACTCGCAGCGTGGCGGGCAGCCCGTGGCAGAGCCGGACAGGATGGATCCCAGCATCAGGAGGAGAATCGGCTGCCAGCAGGCCAGGATTGGGCTGCGCATACTCGCCTCCCCAGCTACCATCCTATCTCTCACCTGCAGGAAAGACAGGGGAGAGAAAGCAAGGAGCAGGTGAGCAGCTGACGGGCGTGACCATGGCTAAAGCTTTACTGTCCTGGTAGAGCTGGTGTTGAGGTGAGAGGCACCACCGAGGTGGAGGAGAGGTTCCTGTTTTCCAGCTGAAATCCAGCCCTTTAGCTACAAGACCATCTCTCCTCCCCACCCCCCAACTTTCCACTTGATGCCTGAACGTGCACAGACTTTGAGTGGAAAGCCTTGAGGAATCTGTGTCAGACAGACCTCACTTCCGCGGCTGCTTAAAAAAAAAATAATTTAATACTAACCACATCTATCTACATCCTATTTTAAGCTCTCAAAATTATTCTGTTCCCTGTAGATGGAGCCTGAATATAAAGGCTGCTTTGCAAATGCAGAGGAGCTGAACACAGGCATGAGCATCTGGGGGAACCCCACTTGGCATCAGCTGGGAATGGGGTGTCTGAGAGATGAGCAATGGTGACAGCTCCACGGGAGCCAGCCCCCTTCCTCTGGGCTCCCTGGGCTCAACAGGAGTGTGTGTCCCCTGGGTTAGTCCCTTGCCTCCCACCATGGGGGTCTGTGGGATAAGGGGGTCAGTGGGATAAGGAGCTCTATTTGGTTTCCTCTTCTCCATTGGGAAGGGCCTGGCCTCCTGCTACCTTCCCTGGAAGACCTCCCCAGGGGTTATGGTCTGGCTCATGCTTGGTCCAGAACCACCCCATCCGGACAGCAGGAGGAGGTGAACCCTCCCCCCCCTCGTGCTGCCTCTCTTGCATTTATTTCCTCCTTGTTAAAGCTGTTCTGAGGGATCAAGTCATATTAATATTGCATATTAGATGTGCAGCTACTCCGGCCCGTGTTTATATCTATTGTTATGTGTGCACTCGGCACTGCTGCCACTGCTGCTATTTATGGCTATCGCTGAGTATACTCCATACATTACTTCCACTGGCTCTGTTCGTATCCATCATTATACATCCTGTGCATTACTTGCCCTGCTCCGGTGCTATTTATGGGCCCGGTACCCATTCTGTGCATTACTTCCATTGCGTCTGTTGACATTCATCATTTCATACAGATAAATGACCCAAGTACAACTTTTGTTCCCCCAAAATTATTCAAAATGTCTTCGCAAGATGCAAGGATGAAAGATGATGGACTGGCCATAAAAATGTCCACCAGCACCATCTTGAAAGCCACCAGGTCTTGGCATGCCAGCCAATCTGTGAGGGAGTCCCCACAGCAGTCCCTCTGTGGTTTCCTCCCGGTTTGCTGTCCCTCCCCATCCCCTCTCCCTTCTGCCTCCGTGGTGGGGCCAGGCCATGGAGACCACCCAAAGTGGAGGGGTGCAGTGCTGGGAGCTGATCCCCTGGCAGCTCTGCCAAGTCCCCTCCCGCCGGCCCTGGGCCAGCACGTCCCAGTCCACTGGAAATGTTTCCAGTGGGTTCTCTTGGGCCTGGGCCAGGCTGTGAAGAGCTATTTGATGGGTATTTACAATCCGTCATCTCCCTGTCGTCACCTCCCAAGTGCTGACAGTGCTGGGCAGCCTCACACCTACACGTGGGGCTGCTGCTGCCATTGGGCTGGGGTCGAGGCTGGGATGTGTTGGTGCCCCAGGGCGGGGATGGCTCTGCCGGGTGGCGGCTCTTGGCTTGTGCCAGAGTTCCCCACGGCACCGTGGCAGGCACACGGTGGGCAGGGTTCCCCTCGCCTCCTGCCCACCAGGTGCCCGTGGCACTGCTGCTCTGCAGCCCACCTGCCAACACGTGCCCGCTCGCTACAGCCGCCCTCAGAAACCAGCTCCTGCTCCTCGCAGCCGTGCTGAGAAAGCCATCAAAGCGAGCCAAACACCACATGCAAAACAAAATACAGTCTAAGGGGCTTAATTATACCAGCGCTGAAAAGGCTTCAGCTCATTAGAGTGCCAGGCAGCCGGCCTCGTTTGGCTGTGCTCTGTGCTGAAATTCCAGCTCTGCTCCTGCGTGCAGCCGCCTGCTGGGCCTGGGGAGGGGCGAGGGGCCAATCCTGCCTCCAAGCCCCATGCACGGCTCCCATGGCCTCCCTCTGCCTCTCCACCAGTGGGAAGGGGATGGTGCCAGCAGCACCTTTGGCTGCGTGTGGACGGGCAGCAGGCAGGGCTGCTGGGAGCAAGGTGGCATCGAGGGCTAAAATGGAAGCAAGGGGGTGATAGATGAATGGAGCCAACTCCGCGTGGCGTTAAAAGACGAGGCGAGCCCACTTGTGTGGAATTAAAGTCTAGACACACCTCACATGTTATTAGTTCTCAGCTAAATTTAAATCTGTGATAAATACAATCCCTGACAAAAACATCCGTAATCTTAATAGCCAGAGTCACAGAAGAGCTTTAGGAGAAAGACAATGAATAAGCTGAAAAATTCTGGGCTAAGATGAGCTTTAAATCACTTCTAGTTCCCATTTACCTCTGGCTGTTTCAAAGAAGAATATCTGTGCCTCAAGGTGAGCCGGATATTAAGAGGTGCCCTTCTAAAAATGACTGAAATCACGATTTTTTTGGGGTGTGTGCTGAGGTCAACAACCTGTGCATGGCTTTGCAGTGACCAACACAGTGTCTGGTCTTGTGTTGCAATAGTGAACCCCAGCCCGATGTTGGGGCTGTTATTTGGCTGGCCCGTGGTGCCCTGTGCTGGGGCTGTGGGTACCAGCTGGCTGAGGGGCTGTGGCCACCTTGGATGGGCTTGGAAGACTCGGGGGAGAGGGCTCACTCACCAGGGTGGCCAGGAAAGTGGGAAGTGACTGAGATGAAGTGCCACCAAGGGCTTTCCAAAAACTGAAGCCCTCCCAGAGCTTTACTCTGAGGAGGACCCCTCCAGGGTGCCTGGCCATGGCCCCAGCCAGAGCTGCCAAGCAGGATCAGAGTGTGTGGCTGTGATGGGCAGCCCAGGGAGAGCTGCAGCCTCTGGCGTGAACGGGGCTCTCATTGCTCACATTAAAAGAACCCAATCGATATGAAAGGAGCAGCTGCCGGACTTGCTGCCTTTAGGCAATGAGCAAACCAGTACAAACCAAAGCAAAAGTCATGCCCAGAGCCACAGCAGCCACTGACCCCTGTCCTTGCCACCCTGCTGCCCAGGGACGAGGCTTCCAAAGTCCAACCCCTTTCCCTGGGGAAGACTCAGCCCAAGAAGTGCAGATGGGCACACTGGAGCCCTGCTGCCTTGGTGCTAAACGCAGCAGGCCCTGCTGAGCATCCCCAGTTGGGAGGAAAGCTGCTATTCTGGGCTTGTGCCTGGAAATGCAGCCTGGGGCGGGGCTGGAGCACCAGCTGTGCAGGGTTTGCTCCATCATGATGGGGGAACCAAACCCGCGTGATGTCCCAGGAGGGAGCCCAGGCTTGGATCTGGGGCTGGCTCTGGAGGGGGTGTGGGCACTGCCCTCCCGCCCCAAGGGGTGGGCAGCACACCTGGCCGTACCCTCCGCTGTCACCACCGTCCCCTGCTCACTGTCCCACAGGGATGCCCAGCAGTTGGGGCCAGGCTGGTGCTCCTCAGCACCGAGTGATCTGCAGTGCTGACAGTGAGCGAGCAGCAAAAATCCCCGAGTCAGCTATAACCCCCACCTGGCAGCCATAAATTACAGTGTTGGAGACATTCACCCTTGAACCAGATGCTTTTGAGAGCATCAAACAACATCAGGCAATTTAAGACAAAGCATATCCCTGAGGCGGGGGCTCTGGGGGGGCTCAGCAGGGCTGGGAGACCACGTCCTCCACCCCACCCAGCCTTGCTGGAGCTGACCTTGCTGTGGTGCTGCGGGGCAGGCAGGAGTGAGCCTGATGCCAGCAGCAGCAATGGGCACCCACGCTGGGTGTGGGTGGGGGTCAGCCATGGACTCACCTGTCCCTGCTCTGCTGGCTTCGCACCAAGCCACCGAGACGCAGCACTCGGTGCTCACCTCTCCTCTAAGCTGCTCCAGCTAAATCAAATTTTATTGAACTTGACTACATTTTAGAGATAAAGACTCCAGGTTTACAAATAAATATTTAACAACCTTTCCTGCTGCTAAAAGAGTTGCTTATCCAGACCCCAGGCTCTGCACTAAGTGTTCCTGTAGCTATCTGCAGCGCAGCAAAACAAAGGGAGAAGCTTTAATTTGCCAAACACGTTCATGCCCATTTCCTGCTCTCTCCATCATTCCCCTGTGTCCAGCGCACACTTGTAGGCCCTTTTGCTTCATCTCTCCTTCTTCCCTGCTCCCTCCTCCTCTTTTCCTACCCAGTCCTCAGAGTGGAGACATCTATGGTAGCTGCCCTCCTCCCCAGTGCCCAGGGATGGATGGGAGCATGGCCCAGAGCACGTGGGGCATGGGAGGCAGTTTACCTCCTGGGAAAACTAAACATTGCCCCGTGTGGGTACAAAGAAACCAAAGAGAAAGAGCCTGAAGTAAGCCCTGAGTGCTGCCAGGGCTGGCTGGTGGCAGCAGGCACAGTGCTGGCCTGGGTGATGGGAGCAGCCACCATGTTTCCTCTGGGCCTTTGTTAATGGATGAGCTGTTAAAGGGCAAGAAAACAGGCTGCTGCAGTGCAAAGGGCTGCCCTGTGTCCTGTCCTGGCCCCAAATCTTCCAGCAGCAGCACAGGAGGTATAAGAAGTCGGGGAGAAACAGGTAGAAACTGAGAAGGACCCCTCCAGCTGTGCCTTGTTCATGGTGATGGGAAGGCAGGAACAAGTCATGCAGGGCAATCAACCACAGCAGGTTAGCCAGAGAGAAGCTCCCCCCCACCATCCCTACCAGCCCCAAGCTGGAAGGCACATCTCTCCAGCCCAGAGCTTCTGCTCAGCCTTCTGAAGGATCTGCTTTCAGCTGCTCCGCGGCGGGAGCCTGGAACAGGCGGGCAGCAACCTGATCTATGCTGGCAGTTGCTCTGAGGCTGCAAAAGAGCACGAAGAAGTATTTAAGATGCAAATCCCCTTCCGGCACTGACACCGCCTGGCACCAGCTCCCCTGGCACCATCTCCCCACAGCAGGGGACTGCCCTCGTGGCAATGGGCTCTGCCACCCAGGACGTGCTGCCCCCAGCGCCATGGGGCTGAGACAGGGAGCACCAAACAGGAGGGTGAGAAGAGCAGAAAAAGAATGGGGGGACGCACAGGGGAGGAGAAGCCCTCTAAAGGGGGCTGGGACACTGGAAGGGCAAGGCTTTGGCCCAACTGTGGATCTGCCTGATCCCACGCAGGGACAGATATGTACGGGGGAGGGACAACTGGTGATGGCCCAGAGCCAGCCTGGAGAGTGATTTTTCAGACTCGGCAGGCAAGTTATTGGAGCAGGGAGCTGGGAAGGAGATCCTGATGGGCTCTGTAGGATGCTGAAGTCCAGAGCAGGTTTTGCTGAGGCTGGTTCTTGCTGCAATCACATCCGTGCAGGAGCTGCTCATCCTCCTCACACCTTTGCTCCTTCATTTTCGACGTCTTCTCTCTCTCTCTCTCTCTTTGGCTGCACATGCTTCAGTGCCCCATCAGCAAAGAAAACATCCTGACAAGTGATCAATAAGTAATTGCAAAGGCAGCTGTGGATGCCGGGGGTGTAAAGCCCTCAGCTAGCAAGAGATAAATGAGGAGTGTAAGGGTGCAGCACACCATGGAGCTCGGGCTCAGAGCCAGCCACGCTCCCCTACTCATCGACTGAGGTGGCTGGGACACGGGCTGGCCCACCACAGCCACAGCCGCTGCCGGTCGGTGGTTCCACGCTTCCCAGGGTAGGTGAGCTGGGAGGAGCCTGATTTTTTTTCTGCTTGCAAGACAGAGCAGGAGAGCTGTATTTGCTGGAGGAATATCTCCCAAGGATTGGCCTTGGGGCTCCAGCACTGGGTTGTCAGGAGGATGGCGTGTGCTGGGATGCTGAGAACGTCCACTAGCTAGTTGAATGGGGCTTCTCCTTTTTCTTTCTTTATTTCAGCAAATCTCCTTGGGATTCCTGTCTCTGTGGACGCAGCCTGGGTCACCAGGGTGTTTTAGGTGCTCACCCAAAGGCATCCAGTCAGGAAACACAAAGGGCTGGGTAGAGGAGGCTTCACTATAGCATGAGGGACTCTGTTTTTTTCTTTCCTGTCTGTAGCTGTGAAATGAGGCTGGAAAAACCTCAGGCTCTTCTTCAGACAATGGAAAGGTCTGTCCAATGAGTGTCTTCTGGAAAAGCCACCAGGGTCACGATGACATTGCAAAGGCATCCCCTGCACTCAGCCTCCATGTGCCCGTGACCAGCAAGGAGCTGTGGGATGAGGCTGGCCCCAAGGCAGCACCTGCAGAGGGCCTTTGAGGAAAGCAGGACATTGGTATCCAACCACCTTCCAAGGAGCCCAGGAGTGCTCCGAGCAGCCCTGGTCTCCCAAAGGGCCCTACCCTGGGCAGCAGTGATAGATTTGGGGCTGGAGGACAGGGGCCAGCCCAGGCAGCTTGGCTGTCCTGCCCATGGCTCTGCATGGCCCCGGTGCTGCTGGGGCAGCTCTGCGTGGCTCAGCACGTTGTCATGGTGCTGCTGAATCAGCTGGAGTGCAGCTGCACGGTGCTAAACCTTGTGTCGGGGGCAAGACTCCACCTGATGTAGCATAAAAGTGGCTGGTACAAAGTCACCCTGCTGCCAGAGCAGGTTTCCTCTGGAGCAGGAGCAGATGGAGTTTCTGTATGGGCTCGCCTTGATGGTTGGACCTGTGGCTTCCCACTCCCCCAGACCCAGGCACCAGCCCCTGAGGACAGTCCCTGTGCTGTGGCCAGGGCCAGTGTCCCAGCAGTGAGGTGGGCAGGCCCTGCCAGGCTGAGACGCTGCTCCTGGTGATCCCAAGGCACATCCCACACCTGGGGACACCACAAAGGGCCTGGCAGGAGCAGCTGCCTGCTACCAAGACAAACTGCCCCCTCCCCACGGCTCCCTGCCTGGGGACATCCTGTCACCTCCAGCCACCAGCCTCTGCCAGGGGCCCCATGGGGCTCTGCTCAGTGCCTGGAGCAGGACTGGGGCACCTGGCAGCTCTGGCAGCAGAAAACCAGAGGCCACAAGCAGAGATAAGGATCATCCCTGGTGCCTTCTGCCCACCTTTACCCAGGGCTGGCTCAGCAGGAGACCAAATTGCCAAACCTAGGCCCATGAGCAACCTCCTTCCACAGGGCCATGAGGGGACATCACTGAAGCTCTTGTGATGTGCTCTCAATCTAATAGCCACGATTCTGAGCTGCTGTGCCCTCACCATGTCCCCACCACTGCTTGAAGGTGGACAGCCCATCAAAGTCCCAAGTGCTGCACAACTGCAAGAGGGAACCAGCAAGCACGTCCTGAGCCTGCAGTGCTACAGAGCATCAGCCTTACCTTTAATTTAAGCTTAGATTGTCCTTATGGCACCACACCACATCCCTTAAATACCCCTGCAAGCAGTGCAGGACACCTAGAAAAGCACAGGGGCTGCTCCAGAGCACTGCAGCCTGCCCTGGAAACCTTTGGGATAGTAGCAAGAGGACTTCAGAGGACATAAACCCGGCAGCTTCGCTGAGTCCAGGCAAACCTGCTGATTTACCTCCCTTTAGGACCGGCCCTGGTATTTTTATACTGCTGCCTAAAATAAACATCCTCGGCAGCCTTTCGGGAGAGGCCGGCTGCAGCCCAGCCCGGTGGAGCTGGCTCTGTGATGGTGGGCTGAGCTGCACGGGGCAATGAGGACGTGTGTGTGCCATGTCAGGCCAAGGGTCCACATCCCAGCCCCATCTCCTGCAGGGACACGGGGCAGGGGGCTTGGGCAGGGGCATGGCTGCGTTCCAAGGTGCTGCGAGAGACAGAAGCCTCGGTCTGCTCCATACACCTCCCTTCCCGCCTCCTTCCCGCAAGCCAGACCTCCCTCTCCCCGTTATTATTAAGTTTTGATCACATAATAACAAATTTAGCGCCACAGGAATTTGCAGAAAGAGAGAAGTGGAGAAAAAAAGGGAGCCAAAGCAAGCACGAGCCATGGTAAACGCAGAGAGAAGATGCGTTTTCCCAGCCTGGCTCTCTCTGTGCTGGTTTTACATGTAGAATTCTTTTTGTCTTTCCCCTTTTCTTGCTTGTTTGATTTTTGCATTATTTATGGCTTGTCTTCAGGGCCTGTATTTGCTGTTATTGTTTCATTCAACAATAAAATAGATTAGATAAAAACAAACTGTGCTGAGGCACGGCTGAGCCTGCCTGTCCTGCAGCCAGCCGTCCCCACCAAGCCAGGCAGAGCGGGTGTGAGGGGCTGGGCAGTGCCAGCCAGCTGGGAATGGGGGGTCACCACCTCACCAGCCCCAAGCCCTGCAGTGGGGAAGTGCTGTGGGATGTGGTCTGGCCAGGATTTGGGCTCCAGCCCCACTGATAGGGGTATAGGGGTTGTGTGCAGAGCTCCTCGGGTCCTGGCGCTGCACCCAAACCTCAGACCCCCACCTCAAGCAAGAAGGAAAAGGTGGTGAATGCTGGTTCAGAGGAGAAAATGAAGCACTGGAAACTCTTGAGACTTTTTAGAGCAATTTCACAAAAATCCAATGTATTGGGTGCCCCAAGCTGAGCTGTGGGTGCTGTGCCTCAGCAAATCTCAGCCCCAGGTGCTTTGGGAATGCATCCCTGGAGGTGCAGCACTGTGCTGGGCAAGGGCTCGGTGCAGGGCAGGTGGCACTGCCCCGTGGCTGTGAAGCAGCTGGAGCAGGGGCAAAAAGCATCATGGGTTTGATGCCTATGATAAGGGGTGTCAGCAGTGCCATGGGGAGCTGTGCTGCTCCTCAGCCTTTTCTGTCTTCCAGCAGGCAATTGTGCTGAGCCCATGGGCGTGAAGAAAAAGGAAGGAAGCGGTTCCCCTGCTGCCCTTGATGGAGAGCTGCTTTGGGGTGGTTTGGCTGTGTTTTGCTTGAGCTGAAAGCGCTGCTTTCCACCCCATCCTCCCTCTCCCCAGTGATGCTGATAATAACACAGAGCCTGCACTCTGGGCTGTGCGCGAGAACAAAAGTAATCACGGGGAAATACAGTGCATAGAAATTAAATCGGAAACGCAAGGCCAGGGTTTCCATTTCGGTTCAGCTTCTGTAGCGTTTCCCATTGAAAAGGATAAACAGGCTGAGCACAAATCAGTTTAATGGCAGCCTCTAATGGCAGCACAATTCCACGTTTCCCAGAGCAAACCGTAGCTCAAGCCCGAGGCAGCAGCTCGGTGCTCAGCAGGCCAAGGCATGGCACGGACCCACGGGGAACGGGCAGAGCTCTGCCAGGCTGCTCCTCCAGCACGGGCTGCCCAAGGAGGTTTCCACCACCCTGGCCCTAATTCCTTTCCTTCACACATCCATTTAGAATATGGCTACAGCTCCTATTTATTTCTCCTACCTAGCCCTCGCTGCTGTGCCTTGCTCCGTGGTGCCACGCACGAGCCACTTGCCAGCGTAGCTGGGGCAGAAGGATGCTGCCAGGCCAGTGCTCACCCATAATGCCCCCCCAGGCTCACATTCTGGGTTAGATCATATCAATTTGGCTCTCTGTGACTGCCCCAGATGCAAAGGGCGGTAGAGAAAGGCCAGGTTCAGGTATGGGAGGGAGAGTTTGCCTTTGCCAGGATAAGAAGAGCCTCTGAGAGTGCTCAGACTTTGCTCGCCACCCCCAGGTTGCCTCTGAGGTCTAAATCAGTTGTTTCCTATTTCACACTCGACATCTCAAATCCAAACAAAGAGCTGAAAGAATAGATCACGTCAAAATATTTCTGCTTCTCCCTCCTACGAGAATTCCCCATCAGAGACCAATCCAATTAAGGTGCTGGTTATGAAATTAACCATAATTACACGAGCGATATTTAATGTTTTGCATTCTGATGAAGAAACTGGAGGGAAATGACAAAAAAAAATACAATATTGTGGGTCCTATTGAGATAACCAAGAGCAATGTGGGGGGGGAGGGGGGGTGGAAAGGGCTGCCAAGGGAGCAAGGGCTGTGCGGGGTGGAAGGAGCTGGGCTGCTCCACAGGCACCCAAGCCCAGGGACCCTGCAGCAGCAAGGACGGGCTGGATGCTCATGGGCACCTCCTGCAGGGAGCAATGGCCAGGCTGTCACCCTGGGGAAAGGGGATCAGCCCAGCCTGATGGCACCAGCAGGTACTTTGTCACTTGAGCATCACTTGGATGGTGTTGGGCCACAGGATCCGTGTCCTGGGAGGCACAGCCCAGCCCAGTCCTGCACCTCCTCACCCTGTCCCCACTCCCTGGGGACTCACCCACAGGACTGACCCCAGCTCAGGACACCGACCCCAGCTCTGAGACAAGGGACATGAGACCTTTGGTAGGCAGGAGACCTGGGTCTTCCTCTGGAGCCCAGGAGAAGTCATGTCTGTGTGTGGACACATGTCCACGGTGGGATGCTGTAGGCACTGAAAGGCAGACCAGCTTGCAGAAACACATGAAAAAAATATGGCAGAAAACACGCAGGACAGTTAAACAGAAGCCATTGCTGTGCTTAACTGGGAGAATGAGCAAAACCAAGCCCAGCTCCCTGACCCCTGCAACATGGATGGTCCCATGCTTGGTTAGAGATGCTGTTTGGATGGAGGACGGGGCTGTGGAGAGCAAGGGACAGTGGCCAAGGCGTCAGCGAAGCCAGAGGGAGGACTGAGCCACTGGTGGGGGGGCCATGGCAGAGCTCCCCAACATGGCCATGCTGCTGCCAATGCATCAATTATGCTCTGTGCATGTTCTGGGCAGGGCAAGGCTCAGCCTAGATGGGTGCTCTTGGTCCCTCCTAAATGTGGCTCCCGCAAGGTGGAAGCCAGCCAGGTCTGGCCCCAGCACAGCCATCATCTCCAGCACTGTGGGGTCTCTGCTCATGCTGGGTGCTCCCCCGCTGCCCCCCTTCCCCAGCCAACCAGTTTGACCTGCTGCTCCCTGCCCCGGCTAAAGAGGAGATGAGGATCTCGGTGGCATTTATCAGCATTTATCCAATTGCCCGGGTCAAGCTGACAATTAATGGTGCCCGCTCAGACACGGCAACCTTTGTGTGACCCGTCTTTCTCCTGGCTCGCTGTGCCAAGCCGGGGCAGAGGCCACGCTGTGCTGCTGACAGGCTCCCAGGGCTGGGGAAGCACCGGGGGGGGCACAGCCCATCTTCCTGCCCTGCCCCACTCCAGCCCCGTCCTCAGGTGCTCCTCTCCATCTCTGCTTCACACAGGCCCTGATGCTGTCCCATGGGCTGCAAGCAGCTCCCAGAACTGGCTGTTCGTAAGGCATGTCCCCAGCTGGGGTCACCGGGAGCTGCGGCACGTGGCAAAGGCACGGAGATCTCTCTCCATGCAGCCGTTCCCCTCCGCAAGCTCAAATTTTACTCCCCCGGATGGAGAGAGAGTGAGAGGGGGGGGAAAAAATTGACTCGGAAGAAAATTGAGGCCGTGGCCTTGAGTTGCTTTCTCCCTCTATTTTTCTTGGGCTGTGTGACTTGAGTTAAGTATTTGTAGCCCTCTTCTCTCTCATCCCAGCCTTCCCCGCTACCTGACAAGTTCTTTTGGCTCTTTTCCCACCAAAAGCCATTTCTGCTCATGCTAGGACAAACCCTGCTCCCTTCCCATCTTGGGGTTTAGCAGAGGAGAGCTGCTGACTCAGGGCATTGGATGTTTGAGAGCTGGGTGAACACCCTCCCTTGCCAAGCTGTGCTGCGATTTGCACCGCTGGCTCTGCCTTCCTCTCACCAAACCACTGCCACAGTGGCCTGTGCCAAGCATAAGGGGTGAGCATGGGCACAAGGAGCTCACGTTAGCCTGGACCACGGAAGGAGAGTTGATATGAGCCAACAGTGCTGCCAGCAGCCACCCACTGCCCAAGCAAACTGCCCAAGCGGCCACAAGCCAAGGGGGCTCAAGGACTGGCAAGGCTCTGCTCAGGTGGCATGGAAAAGAGTCTCTCCAGCAGTTTCCACACCTGAAGCTTCACAAAAGAGTTTGTTGGGAGTTGCATTTTCCACCAGGCCATTCCCAGAGATGTGTCCATTACAAACATGTCCTCACGGGGATGGGGTCCAACCTGCAGCCCCCCTGCAGGTGTCATCCCAGAGCGGTCACAACAGCCCCTGGCCTGTCACTGCCCAGTGACAACCACAGACACCAAGCAACACCTGGGGGGTTGTAACTAGTCCTCATCAAACCACAATAGGATCAGTTGTGCTTTATAATTCAGCAGCTGTTATTACACTATAATTACGCTATAATTGTGGAGTTATGAAGTGATTTATCAATCCCCGAAATAAAACCTCAAGGTGTAGGATTTTATACTTGTTAGGTACACCAGGCAGTGCAAACTTCAGCATCATCACAGTGGCTGTATTAAGTAGGAAACTAAAGGAATAATAAGTCATTCAGTCATGCAACCTTCCAGTGATATGAAACAGTGGTAATCAGAGGTATCACAGAGTCATTACGTTATAGGTGTAGAGTAACTGCAGCAGGGTATTACAGAAGTATAACAATGGTTTTGTAATTAATCCCTCCACAAAAAAGGCTTGGAAAACTTGACTCTTCCTCAGGTGCTGGAAACTCAGCTCCACCATCTCCTCCAGTTGCTTCCTACCCATCCCATGAGAGCCCCAGTGAAAGCTGGGGCTGCTGCAGGCCACCCTGAGCTGCCAGCCAAGGGCTTACAGCCCAGAGAGGAGGAGAAGCCCCCTCTCCTGCTGCCTGGTAACCTGAAAAGGGTGTACCCCTCCCCAGGGACACTGCTGCCTCCAGGGAGTGGCTGTCCCTGTCCCACAGCGGCAGGCACTGGGGAGGGAGTGGAAGGGCCTGGCTGTGTGGAAAGCTGCCCCAGCAGAGGCTTTAGCCCAGGGACACAGCTCTCCCTTGCTCACCAAGCTAAGAGCTTCAGAGACCACCTCTCCTCCGTGGAATTGAGCTACCGAGACAACGTGTTCCAGGAAGGAGGCAGGAGCAGCAGGCGAGAAGGGATGGCCAGCCCAGACATCTCCTCCCACCAAGCCCTAGCCCACGCTGCTGGGTTGGGCGGTGGGCTGAGCAGGGCTTTATGCACCAGGAGAGCCAGGCAGCCCCTCAGCTCTGGGAGAGGGACAAGGTTGCACTTGAAATGGGGGAACGGAGGTGGACAAAGGGGACTGAACAAAGGTTTGGGCTGTGGTGCCGGCATGGGTCTTGGCTAGCTGCCTGTGGGCTGGGGATGTGCAGGCTGCCCTGGTAAGGTCCATGCAGCCCCCATGGGCACGGCCACGTCGCTCCTCCACCGTCTCTGGAGGCGTGAAGGTCAGGTCAGGGCCGCTGCAAGGGGCAGAGCAGCGAGCAGAGGGTTAGGGCTGGCGGGAGAGCTGGGATGGGGATGTGGAAGGGATATCGTTTCAGAGCAGGGCTTCGGTAGGTGGTGCAGAGGAAGGGGAGATGGGGGGAGAGCTGTGGAGTGGGGATGCTCCTGGGGATGCCTGAGCTGCTCTGCCCGACAGTCCCCCCCAGAGAACAGCGTGGGCTGGGGGCTGTCACAGTGGTCTGCAGTAAGCCAGCAGGTAGAGTCGCCTGCTGGAAAGGGCGTTTGCTGGGGGAGGACTATGGATGGCGACGGCTCGGGCGGTAGCTGGGCTAGCGACAGGCAGAGAGGCAGCAGAGCCTCGCAGGCACCCAGACCTGGTCCCACCGGTGCCCACACTCACTCACCCGCTGTCCCTCCCTCCGAGTGCAAATCGCTTTCCCAGCACCAGCACTCCCATTTCTCCTCGGAGGTGGCATCCCCAGCCCCGGAACGAATCATGCCTCTACCCTTCACTCGGGCTATTTATACATCCAAGGCGCAAGGTGAAAAATCCGATAACCTACACACGGTATCAGAGAGCAACAAGCAATGGCACTGCCCGGGAGGGCTCCCAAATCCCTTCTGGCCAGCAGGCTCCTGGGCATCCCCCCAGTCCTTCCTGGCTGCCCTGCAAAGACCCTTCAATATCAACCCCTTCTTTTTTCTGCCAGACAAAAACCGAGGGCTGATCCTGCGCTGGCAGCTCGACCCTCACCAGCACCGCCAATTCTCCAGGCTGCCTCCTGTTCCTGGGGCTGAGACCAGGCTGGGGGAGCCTTCCGTGCCCCCAAAGCCCCCCCCCCGAAGCCTGAGGGATCATCCCACCCGGCAGTAACTCTCCACGGCCCCGACTCACCTACCTCCAGGCTGGGGGGCTGGTGATGCAGATGTGAGCCCCAGCCCTGAAGAATTACCCCCCATGGCTCCTGCCTCCAGCCTGGTCACTCCTGGCTGGTGAGCTCTCCCTGCCCGTGTTTAACCCTTCGTGTCTCTGCCTTGGGGACAGGCAGTGAGCTGATTCCTCCTCTTGAATTAACTCTTGCTGGCCGGGGAGCCGGGCACAGCCTGCTCAAGGGCTGATCGCCCAGCAAGCCCTGGCAGGTAGCGCTGTCCCGGCCATACCCTACCTGAATATGTAATCTGCTCCAGAGCGGCTAACTCGGCTGGCTGCTTAACTGCCGGGAGGAGGAGGAGGAGAAGAAGGAAGAGAAGGAGGAGAGCTCCCACATCAGGATGCGGCTCTGTGCTCGCCTCAGCCTCAGTGAGCCCCAGCCCTTGGCTGGCCGGGACCCCGGCCCCGCCCGGCCGCAGGCTGCCCGCTCCCGCAGGGGCTGGGCAGGGGCTGCGGGGAACGGCCGGCGGGAGAGATCGGCACGGGAAAAGCGCCCGGGCGGAGCAGGGCGGCGGAGGCGGCGGGAGCAGCACCAGACGGGCTGGAGGACAGCAGGGCCCGGGGCACACGCTGGCCCCCGCAGCCCCGGCCCCGCCGTCCCCACCCCGCCCGGCGGTGCCTTCACCGCTTCCCGGGGCGCGGTGCAAACCCGGTACCGGCGGGGACCCGCGGTGGGCGCCCCGACAC